>CM060256.1:17981566-18459066 GCA_030684275.1 Acipenser oxyrinchus oxyrinchus | reverse complement strand
GAGTTTGTGCGCATCACATCTGTCCCACTACAAACGAAGTTCATGGCACAACTAGATAAACATGCACCAAGGCTGATAACTGTGTTTGAGGAGCTGAGGGAAGAAAAATCAACAATATCTTAAGTTTTGGAGCAGGTATTATTATTGTTGTTGTTGTTGTTGTTGTTGTTGTTGTTGTTATTATTCTTGTCTTCCTGAAGTCAAAATTGTCAGGAGGGGTATGCAATGTATGTAGGATTTATGTAAATGTGGAAAATGTGATATTTTAAATGGCAAAATTTTAAAAAATAGTGTGTTAGTGATATTTTGTATGACCCTATAGAAATTCCTTGAAATTGACTTGATTGATTTGTAAACCATAAATGAGTTTTCTGTTTTTCTCTAACAGAGCGACAGCATTGTCACAAGGAGAAAAGTAGTCATCAAAGCACTGTGTGAAAACCTGCATGAAGACGAGCGATAACCTGATTTAAAGAATACTTGGTTATTACGTATGTTATCTTTTGTGAGGGTTTTTTGTTGTTGTTGGTGTTTCTTGAGTGCATAGTCTTTCTTACAATGGGAAGACATTTTCTTGCCTTTTTTGTATTCCTATTATCTGGTTTTAAGAATTATTTAATGTGTAAAATCATTGAAACGCCAGACAAACTGCTTTTGAACCTGCCAAATGACCATTCAGGCACTCGTTATGAATGATCAAATGCTGCTAAACCATGTTTAAAGTAGTTGTTTTTTATTTTTTCCCGTTGAAAGACCTTGAGCAAACTGTCATGGGAATATTTGATCAGGAACGAAGGTGCATGTGAACCCCCTGAAGATGTCAGCATTGTAATCAAGTGTGTGGAAGTGATAAATGATCTGAGCAGCGTGGCCAATGCTTGAGCGTTGTTAATGGGTTTGATATATGCACTCAATTTAACCTACCCGAAGGAGCTCAAATACACCTTTTGAAGTAATCCAAAAGGTGTTTATGGAGTTAGACGGACATAAACTGTCTCAAAGTGCAAGGACTAAAGAACAAAATGTACACAATTATGTACACCCTTGAGTGATAACTACGGAAATGTATTGGCATGAAAAAATATATATATTTGTGATATTGGTTTATTTTGCAATTATTGCGTTATTTCCCAATAATTATTGCATTATTCCGAGATAATATTGCATTATTTTGCAATAGTTTTTGCATTTTCGCAAATAACATTGCATTGCAAAATAACGCAAAAATATTGCGAAATAATGCAATATTGTCATAATGCAATAATTGGGAAATAACGCAATAATTATTGCAAAATAACAAAATGTTATCTCGTAATATTGCAATAAATATAAATTCCTCTGTGGTGCTGATACGTTTCCGTAGATGAAAGTTAATTTAATATTTGAACTTGCGTTTTAAACCACTGTTATCCTTTTATCTTGGATTGACATAAAATATCTCTGTATTTGTGTTGACTATGGAGCTGTTTTGGAAGATTTTAGTGTGTTCAATATTGTTTTTATCAAATATTGATGTACCTATTAAGCCCAATCCAGCTTTTTTTCATATTCGGAAATGTATTATGAAAGTCACAAAATGCAGGAATTATAGATTCGTCTTTTATTTACCCTTTTTTTTTTTTACTGGCAGAAAATGGAAAACCTGAGCTTATCTAATAAAAGGAAGAAAAAAAATAAAACATATTTGGTTGCCTTTAATAGGTACATTTTTCTCATGCCCACAGTTTGAATACTGTGATAGCTAGTGATTTATTCAGAAGAATTTAGCACCTGACAAATTTAGCAAACCCATTTTTAATTCAGTGGTTATGCATAAGTTTGAGTTTGGCTCATTGATCTTGTGTCTGAAATGTCATCCAGATCGGATTTTGGAGTTTATTGTGCCATTGTTATTTGAGAAGTGGATGTGTTAGTAAATCCTTCTTTACCAATCAGTTGAGTGGTTATGCTAATTGTTCCTTAGTTTTCTCAAATAAAAATACTTGATTTAAAAATTGTTACACACAAGTGTCTAATTTTAAATATTAACAACTTAACCATTTGTTAAATAAACTAGTGAGTAACAAACAATTTAATTAACGCCTACTTAAGTGACTCCATTAAAACAAACAAAGAAGTTGAGTTGTTTTTAAATGAACAGTTTAATTATTGCCTACTTTTAAGTATAGTCAACTTGATGTAAAAGATGAGTTGAAATAAATTTAAATTTAAGTTGTCCATACTTAAGAAGCAATTAAGTTAAATCAACTTATGCAGAAGTTTACTTAAAGCTACTTAAAGGATCTAAGTTCCTCTAACTGTACAAAACTAAGTACTGGCAACTTAAAAGTCATTGCAAGTTGCAAATATATAAAAAAACAAAACAAAACCCCTACCTATTGACTAAATTTATTTAAGTATTTTCAACAAAAAGTATGAGTGTAGTTTCATGTTCCGGGACCAGGTTGCTCTTTCTGAAAATTAATAACACAAGTGTATAACAGGATATCCTATAAACAACCAGTGGCAAAGAATGATGAGGCTGTGAGTGATATTGACAATGCATGACTTAAATCTTCTTTAACTTAATACAATACCGTAGCCGTATCCATACCTTTGGTGTTATCTGTGATTCCTTACTGGGGGTAGCTGCATTAGCCCTTTTGTCCTCTAAAATCACAGCACATTGGTGTCCATCACCCTAGTAGTCAGTCCCTGCATCCACATCAGACCCTTTTTATTTGAGCATGGGGTCTGTTTGAAATAGGTGCCCATCTCCAGTAGGACACTTTGAAACAGGTAGAACCATTTTAGATGGAAAATACTACTCAATCCGACCACATCAACCCTTTTGATTTTTGCAAGGGGGAGTATGTTAATTAGGTACCTACTTAATTTGCATAACATTCCTCATACTGTTGGAATTGGGGTTTTGCAACTGTTGTTAGGAAATGTTACCACAGAGTTCCGTAGGGACTATACAATGAATGAATTCAGTTTTCTTCAGAAATTTGAGTGAGGAGACCCATACGAAGCGGTATCTCCCAGGGCTGGCCTTGCATGAGCTGGCATAGGGTCGAGAACCAGATTCTCCCGGACCTTCGCCGGGAGCAACGGTACTGGCAGGAACGCGTAAAGGAGCGTCCTGGGCCACTTGTGGGCTAGGGAGTCGACGCCGAGTGGACCGCCTAAGCAGTGGAGGAAATACCACAGGGGGCAATGTGTCATCTCCACTGAGGCGAAGAGATCAACCTGCGCCTTCCCAACTGTTCCCAAATACGCTCCACCACCTGTGGGTGGAGTTGCCACTCTGATGGATGCACACCCTCCCTCGACAGGAGGTCCATTGCCCAGTTCACCACTCCAGGAAAATGCGTCACAGGTAGGGACAGCAGGTTCCGTTGCGCCCAAGTCAGGAGCCGGAAGGCAATGCGATGCAACCCCGGAGGCTGCCCTGGTGGTTGACATATGCCACCACTGATGTGTTGTCCATTCGGACCAGCATATGTTTTCTGTGCAACACTGGAAGAAAGTGCTGGAGAGGCAGGAAAACAGCCTGCAACTCCAGCATATTTATGTGCAGGGCTATCCAACGGCCCGACAAGGTGCCACGGACTCCTCTGCCTTCCCAGACCGCCCCATAACTCAAGTTGGAGGCGTCCGTCGTCACCACTTGGGACTTTCGATCCCTGTTGGAACAGGGAGAGGCAATCCTGAATAGCTGCTGCTCTGTCATCTGACAGGTATGCGTGCATCGTATTGGAGTCCAGCCGGAGCCCCAAGTATGTTGTGCACTGCACTGATATAAGCCAACTGTTTGTGAAAATACGCATCCCGCAAGTCCACGGTGGTGAACCAGTCACCCAGCCGGACTGACTGGAGAATGTGACAGTGAGTCAGCATTTGGAACCTCCTTTCCTTCAAGAACTTGTTGAGGAATCTTAGGACTCCATCAAGATACACAGTGAGAATACCTGCCGTGTTTGCCAGGCGAGTCACCTGCGCCTCCGCTGCATAAGCCCTCTTTAGGTGTGTCTCCGTAACCCTACACTGAGAGTTCGGGCACACAGAGTCCCTAGACAGTCCACCCACCGACAGGGCCTTAACCAAGGCCGCGATGGTGGAGTCAACCGAGGGGAATCCTGCCAGGCCTAGTTTCTCCGCTCCTTCCAATGAAGCAAGCTGAGCGGCTTGCTTCATCACACTCGGCGATGACTCCAGTTGATCCCAAGAGGAGCGTACCTCCTCCAT
Organism: Acipenser oxyrinchus oxyrinchus; assembly: GCA_030684275.1. NCBI lineage: Eukaryota > Metazoa > Chordata > Actinopteri > Acipenseriformes > Acipenseridae > Acipenser > Acipenser oxyrinchus. The sequence goes on along the minus strand of CM060256.1, from coordinate 18,454,836 downwards.
AAAATCAGGGAATGGGCTCTGCCGGTGTCGTTCGGGATCTGCAAAAACTTTGAGTGTGACTCTTCAGTGCCGGCATGGATCTGGGCAAGGGTGGCAAACTGAGCCTGGGCTGAAAAGCCGTGCATACGTCACAGAAGTCCTTTTAGCCCATGGTCTCCATGGCATGTTGTGACCCCTAGGCAACGCACGCAGAGCGGGTGCTTGTCACTGGGTGGCATATTCACCTTACAAGGTGTGCAGGCGTGGAACCATGGGATGCTCGTCATGGCTGCCACTACCGAGTGTGGCAAGCACTGTGCATTAATTGGTCCACGCGCACCAAGCACCGAAGCGCTATACGCACCGCGTGCACTGAGTACTGAGCGCACCAAGTGCACTAAGCACTGTGCGCACTGAGCACCAGGTGCACTGAACACAATGTGCACCGAATGCACCAAGTGCACTAAGCACCGAGCGCACTGGGTACACCGAGCACCGTGTGCACCGAATGCACAGAGGCGCTGTGCACCAAGCACCATGCACACTGAGTGCACTGCTCACCGCGTGCACCGAGCACTGAGTGCACTGGGCAATGAGTGTACCCGGGCGGGCGGGGTCTGCTTTACAGCGGGTCTGGAAAAATACAGCCCATGGAGGACAAGGCCTGATGGGTTTTTTTTTTGTTTTGTTTTTTTTTTGTTTTTTTTTGCTGCTGCACAACACAGGCGAGTGGGATACCGTGTGCACACTGCAGATGTGTCAGCAAGGGTATTTAGTCAACAACAATAACAAATATATATATATATTAAAACTTGGCCACATGGCAGCCAGCTGAGTCACTCGACAGCAAGGGTATAGCAGAGCCCAGCCCTGGTGGAGGATGTGCTCCCACACAAGTGACTGGCTGTAAAAGACGACAACACTCACTCCTTTAAATCAATACAGCACAGGCAGTTGACTCACGTACCACAGATATGAAAGCAGCAGCCTGCAATGCAACCGCACGCAGGTTGCTGAGGAAGAAAGAAAAGAAAAAAGGCTAAGTTAGGAGTCATTGATTCCGTGAAAGCGGCAAGCCAGCTTTCAGCCTGAAAGGCAAGGGAACTGCAGTAAACTCAAAGCCCTTTTCTCAATACACTCAGATATCAACACAGAGGGTCTTACCTTACCATCTTGAGAGGCAAAAAGAGAAGTGGCTTCCTCAGTATGATGGTTTTAATCCCGCGGTAGGCAGGGCCGAGGGCATCATCCCAGGCCTATCGGCAGTTCTGGTATAGAAAGTTCAGAAAATCAATAGGCAGGCATCTCCCATACCTAATGTTGTTGGTGGTCGTCTTCGAATTGAAAGGGAACATATTTGAGTTTCTGTTTTCAAAAAGGTGCAAGACTGAATAATGGAATATGTAACTTTTGTTCAGAACATGCATATGCGCTTTCTCCCTTTTTACACGTATGTTTTGCTTGACCCTAGCATCCATGTGATTTGTGTGTGTGTAGTGTGTACAGTTGTGTGGTTCATCTGAACCTATATCACTGTTGGCTACGTCAGCTTTTACATGTTCGAAAAGTATACCTACATTAAGACTCAGCATGTACAGTACCACAAACCTCAAACATAACAAACATCCTGGCCCTTTTAAAACCGAAAGTACACCAAATGCAACCAATAGGAACTTAACATGTCGCTAACGTTTCATATAGAGAACAGATACATGAATCATAAGGGAGGGGTGAACAGACAGACAACCAGAGCCAGCTCCGGAAAAAACAAAACAAAAAAAAAACATCACTTGTCAACGGTACAAACACAACCAGCATAAATGCCGAACACAAGTTTGTCAGCAATACTGTAAGTGGCAGTCTTTATTTTCATTAGATATCTGGTATGACGTAATCAACTTATATTTTTTGAAATTTAATATGAGTACATAGTATTACCGTTAACTTTTTGAATAGGTATACATAAGTTAATGTAATGACAGACGTTTTTTATGCGGCTTTCAATTGTTGTGTTTGCCTTGTTTGTTCAATACAATTTTTTAAAATTAAGTTTTTTAAAATGTAGTTTGCCTTTAAAAGATGAGTCATTCGTGGTAAAGGTATTATTAATAGTTGTTCCATTCATTTTTATATATATTTACTGTCGTGCATCACTATCAACAAAACCATTATATATATATATATATATATATATATATATATATATATATATATATATATATATATATATATATATATATATATATCTCTTAAGGAACTGCATTTATTTATTTATTTTTTTTATAAACAGGAACTGTCAGTTATGATTTCTATATTCAGACGTTTTGCTCACTTCCTGAGTTGCAAGACTTCCCTTTGCAGAAGCTGGCTAGTGGAAGGAGAACTAATACCTAAGACTTTTTTTTTGTACATACAGCACGTATGTGCATTCACATACAGGTTGCAAATGGTAGGAACAACATTACAAATAATGATATTGTTGTAAAATGTAGGCTTACTGTGAATCATAAGGAACTGAATAATTATGCACTGTTAAATACTGTTTTACCAAATTAAACTTTTTTTTAATTTTTATATCAGGTTTGGTATTCTGATGTAGGCAGTTTTCGTTGTATAATATTAAATGTAAATGTATTTATCAAATTTAGATAGAATCTATTGAAACTAGAAGGAATAAATAGCTTATTGGAAAAATGTACAATTTCAAAATAAGGAATAATTCTGAACACAAATTTGAAATAAAGTGAGCATTTAAGACAAGGGAGGTGAATTAGATTTTCACTTGGAAGGAGTTGGAAATTATGGATCACTTCATCGACTAGCCATAAATACAATTTAATAAATCAACTACTGTAGGGACTGGATGGAGGTTAATTGGTGCAGTTAAACAATTTAAAACATGTTTGGAACAAAGAGCAGGACTAGAGTGGACAACTTTACCCACCCCTAGCATAAATGATACTGTGCATTTTACACACGATCACACAGCAGCCTCCCCTTTCCAGAGGTGCAAGTGTACCACTAAGGACAAATGTTGCCTTGGTTTTTTAGTAATGTGCTGTGCATTTATTCTGTGAAGACTTTTTTTGTGTTCTTAGTTTCCATTGGGTATGGAACAGCATGGTGACGATGAACAACCTGTGATATTCAGAGAAGAGAACAGGAGAAGGAGAAAGATGAAAGCATTTGTATCATCAAACACTGTGGTTACAATGGATCAAATAGCGATAGAGTTTGTGTTGCCTACGTACAATAAGTTTAATAAAATACAAGAAGCCCTAATGCTTGATGTTGCTGGAAACTGCACAGTCGAACAAGTTAAAACCCAATTGTGGATGAAAGCAGTTGAAAGAAGTGCATGCCCTGAGTTCTACCAAAAGTGTACCCCAGATCAGTGCATACTGCTTTACCAGAAGAAAGGGCACTGGTATGAAATATATGACAAACATCAGGTGTTTCACACACTGGACTGCACACGCTATTGGAAAGCGTTGAAAAAAGATTTAGGAAGAATTCAATTGGTTCCCAGACCCCAACCGACTGAGGAATCAGAGCAGTATCAGAGGTATCTTAATTATCTTATTGGTTATGATGTAACAGATGTCAGCAACGTTCATGATGATGAACTTGAATTCACTAGACGGAAATTGCTGACACCTCGGTTAATCGAGTTAACAAACCGGGATCCAGAACTTTATTCCATGGATCCTTGGATAACCCCTAAGCCTCTTCCAGAATACATCCTAAATAAGATAAGCAATAATAATATATTAGTTGTCATCCACCGAGGAAACGCTAGTCAAACCATAAAGGTATCAATCGATGACAAACCTGATCAGATTCTCCAGAACTTTTTCACCAAGATTGCGAAGAAAAAACCTTTGCTTGGCATTTCTGAAGAAGACAGTGAATTAGACTTTGTTCTCAGAGTTTGCGGTAGAGATGAATACATTTTTGGGGACAACCCTGTTAAGAACTTCTACTGGGTGAGACAGTGTCTGAAAAACTCAGAGGAGATCCACCTTGTTTTGGAGTCTGCACCTGATCCGGACCAGGATGTTGTTCACAAGGAGGACTGGTCGCTGGTTGATGACTGCACAGGAGTTGCAGGGTCTCATGAGCAGCTGACAATAGAAGAAAAGGACCATGAGAAAGTGTTTACAATTTCTCTGTGGGATTGTAACAGAAAATTCAGAGTCAAGGTCCTTGGTATCGATATCCCCATGCTGCCCCGAAATTCAGAGCTCATTGTTTTTGTTGAAGCCAGTATTTTTCATGGACAACAGCTGCTGGCTCAGCAGAGAACCTCCTCCAAACCATTTACTGAAGAGGTGCTGTGGAACACATGGCTGGAGTTGGATATCAAGATAAAGGATCTGCCAAAAGGTGCCCGATTTAGCCTACAGGTTTACTGTGGAAAAACTCAAACTCAGAGCACTAAGGCTGGGTTCCAAGAAAGCGTCAACTTTGACTCCAAATGTAAGAACCGCTTGCTCTATTATGTTAACCTCCTACTGATAGACCACCGCTCACTGCTGCGGCAAGGGGAATACGTCCTCCACATGTGGAAGATGCCAGAGAAGAGCGAGGATCATAGCAGTGTCAACGCCGACAAGCTCACCTCAGCTACCAACCCTGATAAGGAAACATCCATGGCTATTACTGTGATGCTGGATAAATACTGCTACCCCACTGCTTTGCCGAAAGGTCAGGAATCAGTTGAGGTTGAAGGTGAAAGGTCAAGACGAGAGATGCCTAATCACCTGCGCAAACAGTTTGAGAAAATTGTTGCCACTGATCCACTGCATCCTCTCACACCAGAAGACAAAGAGTTACTGTGGCATTTCAAGCAGGAATGCATGAAGTGTCCAAAAGCGTATCCCAAGTTTCTCAGCTCAGTTAAATGGGGGAAACAAGAAGCGGTTTTAGCAACACATCAGCTGCTGGAGAAACATGATGCCTGGGATCGTAGCACACTGGACGTTGGACTTGCAATGCAGCTGTTAGACTGCCACTTCTCAGATGAGAATGTGCGCACCGTGGCAGTGAGAAAGCTGGAGACTCTAGGAGATGACGATGTTCTGCGGTACCTGTTGCAGCTTGTACAGGTAGGATACTGTTTAATCTGTTCACACTATTTGCATACAGCCCGTGTGTTTTCGATTTTAAGTAAATTATCTCTACAGAACGAAACAACGAACTGTCAGTTACATTTAAATCCTCTCTGAACTATTTTGCATAATGTATATGTAATGTGAATATCTTTATTTAGTATATTTGTAGAGCTACTGAATAGGTGTGTGTGTGTGTGTATATATATATATATATATATATATATATATATATATATATATATATATATATATATAAGAGTTATAGGTGTTCGATTTTTTCAGCTTTAGTGCCAGTGTGAAGAAAAACAAAAAAACAAAGCTCTAACATAATTTTACTTCTGATATTGGAAATTGCTTCTTTTGTCAAAGTGTTGACCAAACCTTTTATAAATTAATTCCAGAACCTTTTATAGTTTTTATGATCTTTTAAATTAGTGTGTTTTTATACATTTGTTGCATTTCTCACTAATTTCTACAGGCTGTGAAGTTTGAGCCTTACCATGACAGTGCCCTGGCTCGTTTTCTGCTGAAACGTGCTTTAAGGGTAAGTATAAAAGAATAACGTCATGAATATATTTGTGTGCTTTGTTTTTGTATTTTTGAAAGTTGATCTACTGTTTCTTCCAAACAGAGGAAAAGAATTGGCCATTTCTTGTTCTGGTTTCTAAGAAGTGAAATAGCCCAGTCCATGCATTACCAGCAGAGATATGCAGTGATCTTAGAGGCATACCTTCGGGGCTGTGGTGAAGCCATGCTGCATGACTTCAAGAAGCAAGTTGAAATTACTGAAGCATTGCAGAAGGTCACCAAGGAAATAAAAGCAATGTCTGCTGACAAATATGATATTTCAGTACAAGGTGAAATATGTTGTATTACAAACCTCATTCACACAACCAAAAGATGAAATAGAACTCCATCTTTGAAGACTTTAACCAAACCTTCATGTTTTTATTTTCTGGTCTTTGAATGAATACTACATTCTGTAATATATTTGATGAGTAGCTATTTGTACTATTTTATCTTCCTGGTGGAAAATTTAATAGTCCTTAGTTGTCTTCAATAAGGAATCATTGAATATTTTATTATTATTATTTGTGAAGGCTGTGTTAAGTTTGAAAACATGCCTATTAACTCTCAAGGGGTATCTATGTTAACTTTTTTCTCGTCCAACCCTTTTACCTCCAGCTACCCCTTTCCTTTTCTATAAAGAACACATTTCCAATCTATAATGCATATTGTTATTTATTATATAATTGCCTTTTTATTTCCCGTTGTCGGGTGTATCAAGGATCATATATACTGTAATGGATAACTGGCTAACAATGGATAACTGAGTGTCAGACACACAATAGTAATACACTCGTTGACCTTTAGAAACGATCTTCGCTTGTCTTCCTGGTTTGTGATGTCAGAAGGAATGTCTGGGGCATGTGTAATGTAATAAGAACTCATATTCACCAAAGAAAATCAGTTTCTTGTCCACAGGATTTTGAGAAGAGTAGATTTTTAAGTTATTTGTAGCACACTATGAAATTACTAAATTAATAAATAATAATAATAAAAAGAAATCTCAAAAACGGTTACTGTTGACATACTGTGAAGGTTGCTTGCATTGCCAAATGTAGAATGAAAATGCTGTGTCAGACAGAATAAATGAAACGGTAAAGTGAGTTATTGTTAGATGAATCATAGTGTAAATACTGCTATTACATTTTCAGCATTATCTTCTAAGGTAGTAATATACCCAAATAGATTATACAGTAGGAGTATGTTCTATTGCATAAAAACAAAGTTCCCCTAAAGTAATTACAGTCATGCCTTTTTAAAACACTTGCCCATTATTGAAGATAAAATAAAATCTAATTTGTACATTGTTTTTACAGAAACAAAAAAATATATATTTTGACAGTTTAGATAATGAAACTAAACAGGTGTAAAAGATGTGGTAAATAAACAACTTAGTGTCAACTGAATACTCTCTCAGGCTATTTTTAACTTTCAGGGGCATATTAGTAATAGAAAAGTGTAAAATAATAGTTGTGAAAGTTTAGATTTATCTAAAGGGGAAATATCTGAATATTTGTTGAGTCACTATATATGTGTTGTCACTAACATATGATATGTAAAAGAAAAGGAAATCAGTTTGGTCTTTATGGGTTATGCAGGGTGGGTAAATCATTATTTCCCACTCAACACTACGGTCCTACAGTATATCACAAGGTTTTTTATGTCAATTTCAGTTGTTTTCCAGCTCAGACAAAAACTAGAAAAACTTCAAACATCAGGGCTACCAAGAAGTTTCAAAGTCCCTTACGACCCTGGCCTCAGAGCAGGTTCACTTGTGGTAAATATAACCCGATACTCTACATACAGAACGATATCAGTGGTATTCGTGTAACATTGAAATTGCTAAAGCAATGCCCTATCCTTACTGCAGATTGAGCAGTGTAAAGTGATGGCATCAAAGAAGAAACCGCTGTGGCTCGAGTTCAAACCTGCCGACCCCACAACACGATCCAGTGACACTATTGGAATAATCTTTAAGGACGGAGATGACCTTCGTCAGGACATGCTTATTTTACAGGTATTTTTTTTTTTGGTGAAAAATGTAAACATTTTAAACTCTAAACATTAGAAATCAATGGATAAATGAAATGTTAAACCCAAATGGAATCAGAAACCCAATAATGTGCTGTATCCCCTTTATAATAACTTTATAACTCTAATATTTTTAATTAGGACGCATCTATCTTTATAACAAAAAAAAAAAAAAAAAGTATCAGATGCCAGTCAGAGTCCACGTTTCACCTAATGTATGCCAGTGACCTAATATACGACGTTTTTACCATGCTTTATTCTCAATATCAGTTGACGTCATAGCAAAGTCAATTCCAAACAGTGCCATCAGTCATCACTTGGCTAAATAAAGGTTGGTCATGAATAGAAAACAAATATAGTTGGTATATTAAAAATAAAGCAGCATATAAAAGAGTTCAAGGGCTGCAAGCTTCTTGTGTATGAGTTATATTGACTCATGCAGCGCTTAAACAGACCTCGAGATTCAGCCGCGGTCCGTTCACTTCTACTGCCCATATTCCCCTCACAGGTTGTAATTGCAAAAGTCCCAAACCATCAGTTATCTTTATCACAGTTGTTGTTTAGTTTGTTTATAATGATAGCAGAGCCATAAGTGCATTTTGTAAGTTGCATACAGTAGATAACTTTATTTTAATAGAAACGTGAATATGTTACGATATGTGATATTTGGCGTGTGTTATTAGATTCTTCTCATTATGGAATCAATCTGGGAGACAGAATCTTTGGATCTATCGTTGTTACCATATGGCTGCATTTCTACTGGAAACAAGATAGGTAAGTCTTTTATAAATTAATTGTGAATCTGTTTGTATGCATGCAGGTTTGTGGGGTTACTTACAATGTGCATTATAACCACTGACATTTGTATCTTTTCAGGGATGATTGAAATAGTGAAAGATGCCACCACCATAGCTAACATCCAGCAGAGCACCGTTGGCAACACTGGAGCTTTTAAAGACGAAGTATTAAACCAGTGGCTTGGAGATAAATGCGTAATGGAAGACAAGGTAGTATTTTACTGTAAGATTGTAAAACTGTGTGTAACCTTCTCCAGATACAATAGCACTCATACTGAGACCTCAAACATGTTTATAGAGAAGAGTGTGTGTGTGTGTCTGTGTGTGTGTGTGTGTGTGTGTGTGTGTTGGGTATTTAGAAGCATTGCATTGTGTACTGTTTTTCTAAAACTATGTTAGGCTTTTATGCTTTTCAGACAGGGACCAATTTGCTCCTGAAATTTAGACCCACAGTGAGGCTTAGTCGACATAGGTCCTTGATTGAAGTCATTACCTCACAATGCTGAGGCAAGCAAAATCATACTTACACAGACTGAATCACCGTTTATGTTATATTGATTCAGTTTCATTTAAATATTGTCACACACAATCAAATACTTCACTATGGCTGACAATATAAGCAATAATAGCTTCCACTTTGGGATGTACCAGAGATTACAGACTGTTTTTTGGCAGTAGTGATCTTCAGCTGTAATCTCTGTGAATTTCTGACGTGGAGTGTATTAATGTGAATATATCAATAAAGATATAGAACGTGCATTTTATAATTTTAGTTGCATTTTGGGTTTTGTATTATTGCGCCTGGGAGAAGTAGTTCCTTAAAATTAAGTTATTTTCCCCTTTTATCTCCTGGTGAGGTGTAGGGATATCACCAGCTTCTGGTAATGAGGTCTCAGGCAGGTTAGAAAGGAGTTATCCAGCCATTGACATGCAATTGGTTATTTAACTTTGTTTTGAACCTCACTGACAAAATGTGTCTCTAGACATACTGTATCTGTAGATACTTAGGGTGAATTTAGAAGCTTTTATTCTGTAGTATAAACTGGTAAAGTTTGAGTCTTCTGTACTGTTAGGTTATTACCTTTTAAATTGAATATTTTGCCTCTTGGAGTAAAAATCTTTGAACATCTTCCCTGTTATGTACTCATTCTAAATAATGATTTGTTTATAATATTCTGATGTTTTGTTGTATTTATTTATTGCACATCCCCACAACCCTGGTTAACACTGTACTGTAATCTTCAGTTTCAGCAGGCTGTGGAGAGGTTTGTGTATTCTTGTGCTGGTTATTGTGTTGCCACATATGTTTTGGGGATAGGAGACAGGCATAACGACAACATTATGATCACAGAATCTGGTAAGTGAAACTGGTTTCAGCTAATCCTCTATGTCACAATACTATCATGCACAAAATTATCATGGGTTAATTACCTATACATGTACCTTACCAGCCACAGGTAAAAAAAAAAAAAAGCATTTTATACCACTGCTGAATCGCCCTGGATTGCATCAACCACCAATCCCAGGATTAGCCCTAAAAATAAATGGTCAATGCATCCAGGTGGATTCCCTGGTGTACTGTAAACACTAGAGCTGTAGTTATCCCATCAGGGTACATGGCATGTATATTTTGTCATGATGAAACTTCAACACTGAATGCTTGTATTAGGATGTGTCACCTTATTTTACAATATTCCTTTCTTTAGGTAATCTGTTTCACATAGATTTTGGACACATCCTTGGAAATTACAAAAGTTTCCTTGGGATTAGCAAGGAAAGAGTGCCATTTGTTTTAACTCCCGATTTTCTGTATGTTATGGGAACGTTTGGAAAGAAAACAAGCCCTCAATTCCAAAAATTCCAGGTATGATCGGAGTAATAAAGATCGGATGTAACATTTTGTTTCTTCATTTGTTAAGATTTTCAAATGCTGTTTTTTTTTTGGGATTTTTTACAAAGGGAAATCATTTTACAAGAATTAAAAGTACACGTAAGACCTGTTTTTAGAAAGTAATACCAAAAATAAGGGAACGATTTGTTTAGTTGAAAAATATAGATTTGCAGAGCTGTCATTTGTATATACATCTGGTATTATAATGATATAAATGTGATATCTTGTAAGTCGCCCGGATAAGGGTGTCTGCTAAGAAATAAATAATAATAATAATAATAATAATAATAATAATAATAATAATAATAATAATAATAATAATAAAAGCTATTGTTTGTTCTGTAAATATACTGTGCTGCCTTTTGTTCTCAGGATGTCTGCATCAAAGCATACTTGGCTCTGCGGCACCATACCAACCTTCTGATTATCTTGTTCTCGATGATGCTGATGACAGGAATGCCACAGCTAACCAGTACAGAGGATATTGAGTATATCCGGGAGGCCCTTACCGTGGGGAAGACTGAGGAAGATGCAGAGAAGCATTTTCTTGACCAGATTGAAATTTGCAGGGATAAAGGCTGGACTGTTCAGTTTAACTGGTTTTTGCACCTTGTCCTTGGAATCAAGCAAGGGGTGGAAAAGCGTTCAGCGTAACTCTTTCTGACACATCCAGATGAGGGAGGTTTCTTCTAGTTCTGTTGAAGCTTAACAGATACTGGTTTTCTGAAAAAAAAAGTATGCTCCATATTTTTTCCAGTGTATTTTCATCCCTGACCAGCTTCAGTAACCAGATAGTTAAGAATGTAGTGCTAGATCAATTAACCATACTCTTACATAAGTATAGATATCACAGCAAACTAGATTTAAATATATTGCATCGTGCCAGCATACTTTTTCATTCTTCAGCATTTGTTCTTAAACATAAGCTGATATATTTTTTATATTTTTAGTATATATTTCAAGTTTTACTTTGTACTTTAATGCTTATCTTTTGTATATGGATTTTTACAGCCTGCAGAAAGAAATACAAATTTTGTATTGCGTCAGTTTTTGTTTTAATTAACACCTAAGTATATTTGTGCTTCTTCAAACTCGATTTAAAAATCAAGCAGTTAAAAGGCAAAAAACAAGGGACAGTTTTCACCTTTTTGCTCCTTATTTTTCCACTTGTTGAGCCTGAGTGTTCACAAACATTTATATATATATATATATATATATATATATATATATATATATATATATATATATATATATATATATATATATATAAAGAGTATGTGTGAATCTTGACAAGAAACACAGGTAAAACTTTTACATACTTACTCAATAAAATGAACTTTGTTTTTCCATCAAGGTTAAATAGACTTGGATGGGCATAAGGATGTGGTGCTATATGAAGAAACCAGTGCAAGAGTTTAACACACTACAATTGGTGTACACTGTACCTCCTAATACAAGATCATTAATGTGCATTTCTGCTGTAATAAAAATGGCCATATGGGGTCAGTGTGGAGAAGAAGATGGGAAGTCAATTGGTAATGATCCAGGTAGTCCTTCCTGCTCTTTAGTTTGGCATGTGGTTAAGGGAAGCTAAGCGTTTAATTCTATTGAGACTTGTTTCAGAATTGTACATATATAGGTTATGTATTGCAGTATAAATAGCCTTTTTGGGATTATTACAAAGGGATGAATGTTAATGAAAATATTTAAAAGGGTTGACATAGGGATCCCGAGTGGCGCATCAGGTAAAGGCGCTCTGTGTTGAGTGCAGGATGCGCCCTATAGCCTGGACGTCGCTGGTTCGAGTCCAGGCTATTCCACTGCCGACCGTGGACAGGAGTTCCCAGAGGGTGGTGCACAATTGGCCAAGCGCTGTCCGGGGGGAGGGGGGCTTAGGTTGTCCAGGGTGTCCTCGGGTGTGGTAGCAGTGAGCTGAGCCTAAAAATAATTGGCTATTCCAAATTGGGACAAAAAATGATAAAAACAATTGCCGATTACTAAATTAAAAAAAAAAGGTTGACATTGTGGGTGGATGGACTGTAGCATTCATGGACAAGACTGTTCTTAAAAGTACAAAATGTAAACAGACATCCATGAATAACGGAAATGCTAAACCATTTAGCAGAACGTACAATGAAAAACATTTACAAAAATGTCTGGCTGATTCCCAAACATCCGTTATACTTCACTCTTGTTTTGTTGATTGGTGGCTGGCACTACGAAACAAAGAAAGACCATGAAAGATTGGGACCAGAAAAAAGGAAAAGGTTATATTGAAGGAAAATACACAAAAAGCTAAAGTTATTACTTATTATTGAGTGCTTGAAGTGTAGTAGATGATCCACCACTGCCAAGGAATGCAAGTACTGTATTTCTAAAGACTGACCTGTTTGCCTGTTTCTCCACTCTGTCTCTGCAAGTATTTAGCAAATGAAGTTTTCAAGTGGGGCCCTCTTTTCTGTCTCTGTGCCTCCCTCTCCCTGCAACTACATTCCTTTTTACTGAGTACTAGCCCTGCCATTACCGGAAACATAGAAAAGCTATGCTCAGAGATGAAGTTAAAGACGAACGTTTTTGAGCTTCCACAGATTCATACCTGGACTGACTGAAAATGTATGTCATCATTATACATTTGGATTAAATTATCATAGTTAAGCTTTAAAGATCAGACAGATCCTCTGCTGTACTGTACTCCTTATTCTCCTCACAGATCCTCACAGAGCCTTTTCACACACTCTTTTTCCACTTGACTGCTTTTTATGCTTACTTCACAAAGACTCTCTCCCGTTGATGGCACTGCACAGAGGCCTGTAGCAGATTCAGACTTTTATTTACCAGTAAATAAAAAAAGCACATTAAATAAGGAAAGAATGTGTGATATAAAACTGCAGCTATAACTAATAGATGCATCGTGTGCTTTTGTAGACATTGTCTCCCTTGCGAAAATAATGACATTGTTGGATAGAACTGTATTCTGTATTCTGTATTATTTAGGATAAAATTAAATAAAAACATAATATAGTTTTACGTCCAGCTGCCAACATGCAGATGGCAGATCTTGATATTTTGCTGTAGCCGAAAGGAAGATACTGACAATGTCAATACTGGGGAGGCTTCCATCCTAGGCAGCTTGGAGAATTCCTCCCAACTTTTTGATGCAGGAGATCAGCATTCTAGCATACTACTGTACAAACATGTATACAGGGTTACACTTACTGTTTTATTTTTCCAATAATTTAAATGTACTGTAGTTGGTTTTGTTGGTACACTACTATATTTTCAACAGAAGAAGTATTTAAATTCAGAATATAATTCTGAAAATATCACTTGCCAAATGAGACGACTGTGGACATGTGGACTGTAGATACTTTTAAATCTGGTACGCATTGGAGCAGTATGTAAAATTCCCTATTAACGACCAAACAGCAAAATGAAATCAAAATGTTACCCATGCACAGAACTGCGTAAAGCATGAAAGGCAATGCAATTTAGCAAAAGATTAAACAAACACCAGTTTTCAGAATTAAAACAGTTTCCAAAGTCAGTATTCAAAATTGCAGAACATAGTGCTCGATTAGGCCCTAATGTCACAGTTCACTTACAAATGAAAATGCACAAAAGCAACTAAAGATCACAGATTTAAAAAAAATGCAACACAGTATCTAAAATTGTTTAATGATTAACTTTTACATTACCGTAGCTTGTCTCATTCTCTTAGTTTTTGCTGCATTTTTGTCATGTGGAATTGGAGGAAGCGCTGTGTAAGAGCAATAAACACTTTGGCAAGTGAGGAAAAAAAAAATGCAGACTGACGGATAAACAAGTACATTGTAACATTGAAGAGATGGGCTTTGTATCAGAAAACTGATGACAGAATCTCAAATTCTGGGCCAATTTGGTGTTTAGATAATGTCCCAAATTCTGAGCTGCTTTGCTTTTCCGAATTCAGCCCAGTTTTTGGGATATTCTGCTCAACTGACAGCTGAGTTTCTAAGTCATGCATGCTCAGTTTACCATAAAAAAAGTAAACAAGAACTGAATTCAGTTAAGAGTAACCCTTAGTACATGAATCAAAGTTAATGTATTTTTTTTACTATCCTCAGAAAACATTATTTTTTATGAAGAAACAGAAATAAAAGGCTAATATCAAAACACATACACCCACCATGCAACCCCTGCATGCACACACCACCATGCAACCCCTGCACGCACACACCACCATGCAACCCCTGCACGCACACACCACCGTACAACCCCTGCACGCATACACCCACCTTGCAACCTCTGCATGCACACACCACCATTCAACCCCTGCATGCACACACCACCATGCAACCCCTGCACGCACACACCACCGTACAACCCCTGCACGCATACACCCACCATGCAACCCCTGCACGCACACACACACCCTCCACTATCCTGATTCTCTCCCCCCAGGATCGCTACAATATAATCATGCCTAGAGGTTTATCAGACCTCAAAATGAATAGAATGGCAGAGTTCAATATATTTTATTCATCTATCACACGCAAAAACAAAAATATAATAAAGGCCAATATCAGCTCTTTCACTTATAGGTTTTAAGAGACCAGTGCCCTTCAACAACTTAACATAATTACTATTGGATTGTATTGGTAAAATATTCCTTATCTATTCCTTTTTAAAGTGTAGGCTATAGATAATGTTCAAACAGTTGGACCATGCAACTATAATGGCTAAATTCCAATTCATGCACTTAGAATCTGGTCTACCCAAATGTCCGCCTGTAGTTCAAATGGCTAAGCAATTCCTCACTGCTGTGTCAGTGTGCTGGCACAGAATAGCTGCCGCATGTAAAGAGCTTTGGAATCCTATGGGATGAAAGGTGCTATATAAATCCAAAGTATTAGCTTTCATTTAAATGAAGAGCTTTTTAAACTAGGGGTACACCTGGTAATTTGGGAGTTCAAAGTGTTTGAAGACCCTGGGTCAATCACCCTCAAAAGGGTGGAGGGTGTGTGTGTGCGTGCAGGGGTTGCATGGTGGGTGTATGCATGCAGGGGTTGTACGGTGGTGTGTCTGGTATGGTAAAGGGGGTTCTAAACCACCCAGGGTCTTGAAATGTGGTATGCTGGCAGCATAAGCAACTCTAATTGTCCTGGAGATATATATATATATATGCAATTTAAATAAATCATGCAAATGATTATAGATATATGCTATTTGAAAGAAAAAAGTAGATCACCACAGAAAAGGAATTACATTTGTGAGTAACATGACAATTCATATAAAGTAATAGTCACCCGTAGTTTGTTATATTAGTAAAGCAAAATACCACATTATATTTTAATTGAAAGGTTCTGCAAAGCATCTCTCTCTCTCTCTCTCTCTCTCTCTCTCTCTCTCTCTCTCTCTCTCTCTCTCTCTGTTTGTGTTCAGTTTAAAGCTTAAATATTTTTTGCAAATGCTCAGAAATCCAATTTTACAACTGCACAATAATAATAAAAATAATAAAAAAAAGCCCAATAATTAACAATCAATGCATCCCTAATTGGCATGTGCCTTGAACTGCCAACAGGATTAAAGCATAGGATAGCAGAGGACTGTGATCTACTTTACACAGCATACATTAGGTTGAGCCACTAGTATATGTGTACTACAGTGCATGCATTAGTACCATTGTCTGTACCAGTAAAACACAAGGATTATGCTGGGATAAAGCAAGACATGCAGAACATAAAATGCAAGTGCTATGTAAAAACTATGCAAGTATGATACAAAGAAAGGGAAGGATTGTATGGATACCTTGCAAAACTTTTGGCCATGGCTGTAGATTGTGTGACTGACAATATACACATATCTACCACGTGCAAAATAAAATATTTTGAACATCAAAGAACATACAACCAGGAAATTTTGCAAGAATTGTAGTTTCTTCAGTGTTTTCATGTTAATTGAATCTGATCTAAAATCCCGGTCAGATCAGGTGTCAACAAAGAGCGCAGGGTCTCTTTCTAAAATTTGCATTAGATCCCATCACGAACACACGTCGCTTACATCCATTACGTGGTACTGAAATGTTTTAAGACAGTAACAGACACACACGATTAGCGTAAAAGGGTTGGTGCTTTTTGAACGAGACCCTTATGATCTTTGTGCCTACATTACATGACGTTGTTATTACGCACGCGCCAAACGGTTTTCTTTAATAAAATTAAAAACTAGTGTGAGCGGTGTCTATCTGCGACACTGTTGGTAGATCTGATTTGACAGGTCTGAATTCAATATACCACTACTGAAAATATATATTAATATTTAGAAATGCAGTAATAAACTAAATGTACATTGCCGTTTTGAATCGGAACAAATTACTTCAGTAAATCAATAAAACTTTCAAATTTAGGCCAGAGAGACCGGTAAGTGATGACGATACTATGATTATTTTATAATATATTGCAATGTTGTTTCTAACTTTAAACACAAATACATATCGCATACAAAACTTGACTAGGCAGTCACCTAAATATGTTGGGTGTAATAAAATGAAGAGAGAAAATATCCCGTTCTAGTGAGCTTCCAAGTTTCATGTAGGTTTGCCTGTGCTGTCTGGAAAGCGGTGCTGATACAGCATCTAACTAAAGTTTGTCCGTGTTTTGTAACGTCGCAAGAATAAGCAATCCGTGTTTTATGAGTAAGACAGAATTTTAAAATTAAAATAACTGGTAGTTTTGTGTAATGATCTGTCAGCTAACTTGACGCCTTATTATGGTGCTCAGGTGACAACCTTTAACCAAAAAAAAATAAGCAGCGCGGATATAGGGATAAGAGCACAAATTAACTTTGCCAAAACCATACTAGGTATTGGTAGACCCATACCCATAGCAAATTTGCAACGGTTCGCTTACGCAATCCCTGGATGGGTGGTTGCCATGGTTTCTGGGTCACATGCGTGGGTTTCCTATAGCAAGCCAGCAGCAAATATTCTACAATAGTACAATTCCTACTGCCATTTTCATTCAGTTGGCAGCGAAGGCAGGATTTAACATGAAAAGGCATATTTGAAGAAGAAATCAGTAAAGCTGCACATTTTGAATTAATCGGTTTTCTGAAACGTTTTCATATAAGTGTTACGAAGGACCTGCACTATAGTTACAAAATAGGGCGATCTTATTTATGTAATAATA
The DNA here is from genome assembly GCA_030684275.1 of Acipenser oxyrinchus oxyrinchus. NCBI lineage: Eukaryota > Metazoa > Chordata > Actinopteri > Acipenseriformes > Acipenseridae > Acipenser > Acipenser oxyrinchus. The sequence goes on along the minus strand of CM060256.1, from coordinate 18,437,291 downwards.
TTATTTTGTACGGATTTCTCCAGAGATTGATTATAGGAATGAGTATAGAAATCCCTGCAGGGCTGACGGAGCTGTTGCAGAGCTTTACCGTGGAGGTTTTGAGGAACCAGCCGGGAGATCTGGTCGAGTTTGCCCTGCAGTATTTCACCAAGCTGAAGGAAAGTCAGAGCAAAGGGGCAGCTGTTGGCCATGAGCAAAACTCGGCGTTTAGACATGGCAAGGGAGTCAACTTTGTCGAGGAGCCCATGCAAACCGATTCGGAAAACGGAGAGGATGAGGAAGATGATGAGGAATTCATAGGTAACAGAAATTATTATTATTATTATTATTATTATTATTATTATTATTATTATTATTAAGGTTTCAGCTTGCGCCAAGTTATTACATACAGTCAAGAGCCCTGCAGTGTTTACGTGCCTCAAAAAAATGGGCGCATATTTGCATATTATTCACGCTATCGTTTTATTTATTTATTTTTATTTTAAGCAAAGGTTTAGTTAAAATGGTAGAAAAGAGTTTGCATGTTAAAAACGAATAATTCAAATTTGTCAGTGTAACCATATAATACGCGAACAGACTTATTAATAAACCATCAAAAGCAGCTTCCAGCTCACTGAAAGATACTCCCCAAATTTGCATTCATATACTGTACGTTTTAATGAAATTGCGTACACATTTTGGTAAGACAAATTTCAAGTGGGACTGCAGGGGGAAAAAATATTTGCATACCAATGGAATCATGGCAGCCTGTTTGTTGTCACATAGTACCACGAATCATCAATTAATGCATAAAATGTAAAGGCCTAAGCTAGCATAGAATAATTTTAAAATAAAATAATGTTTTAAGATTCTAACACGTTTGTGAGACCCCTCCTGATTTTCTCAGGCAACCTCAAATGCCCCAGATTGTGCATGTTATAGTAGATATAATAAAGAAATCAAGAAAACCTGGAGTATTTTAACAGTTTCAGTGTTTATTGTTTGAGGGATTTGATTCATCATGCATATTATGTTTAAGACAGACTTTGTTAATATGTACTCTATAATTAAATTAATGGCTGTATTATGTTAAGAGTTTGAGCATAATTGAGCTTTCTTAATGTTACAGTGTAAGATTGATGAATAGGGACAAATGCTCTTCATGACCTACATATTTTCCTTATAGAAGGGTTGAGTATTCCTTGAGGCTACTGTAATGTATTAATAGTGTATAAAATATTTCTCAGTTGGAGTTTCCTGTAAAATAACTACATTTTGGGAAAAGGCTATCCTTTTTAAATGTCTGCTTTGGCATTTGTAAATTTGCAGATACCACTAATGAAATTTTAAAAAAAGGTAGGTTGCAAGGTAGGATATGTGCTGTATTGGTAACCTCACCAGAAAGCCTCTCCTTTTGCTGTAGCCTACCTGATTATGCTCAGAAGACTAGGTATGTGTTTGGAGAAGTGCCTGCATAACATTTTTTTTTTATTTTAGTCGTTGCCAATTATTTGTATTATTTTCTCCCAATTTGGAAATGGCCAATTATTTTTAGGCTCAGCTCACCGCTACCAGCCCTGCGCTGACTCGGGAGGGCGAAGACGAACACTCGCTGTCCTCCGAAGCGTGTGCCGTCAGCCGACTGCTTTTTTTCACACTGCGGACTCACCATGCAGCCACCCAAGAGCTACAGCGTCGGAGGACAACGCAGCTGTTGGGCAGCTTACAGGCAAGCCCGCAGGGGCCCGGCCAGACTACAGGGGTCACTGGTGTGCGGTGTGCCGAGGACACCCTGGCCGACCTAACCCTCCCTCCCGAGGCGGGCGCCGCCCTGGAAGCTGCCATCCTCGGTTGGCAAAGGAATAGCCTGGACTCGAACTCGCGACGTCCAGACTATAGGGCACATCCTGCACTCCACGTGGAGCGCCTTTACTGGATGCGCCACTCGGAAGTCCATCAGCATAATTGTTTTTATAAACATGAAGCTGATCCTGCTGCACCTGCCACTACTTCAAATGCTAATATCTAAAAATACCACTTCAGATGATGGCTTCATATTTTTATGGAAAATCCTTGGGTGTAGGGTTGCAGTGATACGATAAGATTGTTCACATGATAACGATACAAGCAAAAGAAAATTGCAGTAATACTATTGGAATAAATGGTTTCCTGGAACTGGAACAGGTATTTTGTAGATCCGTTAAATAAAATAAATAGTTGGAAAAGTGGTACAGATAACATGTCCAGACAGTAATCATACAAAAACTCCAAATGGTACTTTAATGAAGTGATGTTACTGCCTGCAAGACAAGAGTCACAACTCGGATACAGCAGATACAAATATATTGAGTGCTTTACTGAAGGTAAAAACCAATTGTGTAGGTGTCATATTGAATTAAATGTTGAACATTTTGACATTTTAAAATAATGAACTTGGCCATAATACATATGCAACATAATGTATGAGATTTTCATATATATATATATATATATATATATATATATATATATATATATATATATATATATATATAGCAGTACTGTGCAAAAGTTTTAGGCAGGTGTGAAAAAATGCTGTAAAGTAAGAATGCTTTCAAAAATAGACATGTTAATAGTTTATATTTATCAATTAACAAAATGCAAAGTGAGTGAACAGAAGAAAAATCTACATCAAATCAATATTTGGTGTGACCACCCTTGCCTTCAAAACAGCATCAATTCTTCTAGGTACACTTGCACACAGTTTTGAAGGAACTTCGGCAGGTAGGTTGGCCCAAACATCTTGGAGAACTAACCACAGTTCTTCTGTGGATTTAGGCAGCCTCAGTTGCTTCTCTCTCTTCATGTAATCCCAGACAGACTCGATGATGTTGAGATCAGGGCTCTGTGGGGGCCATACCATCACTTCCAGGACTCCTTGTTCTTCTTTACGCTGAAGATAGTTCTTAATGACTTTCGCTGTATGTTTGGGGTCGTTGTCATGCTGCAGAATAAATTTGGGGCCAATCAGATGCCTCCCTGATGGTATTGCATGATGGATAAGTATCTGCCTGTACTTCTCAGCATTGAGGAGACCATTAATTCTGACCAAATCCCCAACTCCATTTGCAGAAATGCAGCCCCAAACTTTCAAGGAACCTCCACCATGCTTCACTGTTGCCTGCAGACACTCATTCGTGTACCGCTCTCCAGCCCTTGGCCGAACAAACTGCCTTCTGCTACAGCCAAATATTTCAAATTTTGACTCATCAGTCCAGAGCACCTGCTGCCATTTTTCTGCACCCCAGTTCCTGTGTTTTCGTGCATAGTTGAGTCGCTTGGCCTTGTTTCCACGTCAGATGTATGGCTTTTTGGCTGCAAGTCTTCCATGAAGGCCACTTCTGACCAGACTTCTCCGGACAGTAGATGGGTGTACCAGGGTCCCACTGTTTTCTGCCAATTCTGAGCTGATAGCACTGCTGGACATCTTCCGATTGCGAAGGGAAGTAAGCATGATGTGTCTTTCATCTGCTGCAGTAAGTTTCCTTGGCCGACCACTGCGTCTCTGGTCCTCAACGTTGCCCGTTTCTTTGTGCTTCTTCAAAAGAGCTTGGACAGCACATCTGGAAACCCCTGTCTGCCTTGAAATTTCTGCCTGGGAGAGACCTTGCTGATGCAGTATAACTACCTTGTGTCTTGTTGCTGTGCTCAGTCTTGCCATGGTGTATGACTTTTGACAGTAAACTGTCTTCAGCAACCTCACCTTGTTAGCTGGGTTTGGCTGTTCCTCACCCAGTTTTATTCCTCCTACTCAGCTGTTTCTGTTTCAGTTAATGATTGTGTTTCAACATACATATTGAATTGATGATCATTAGCACCTGTTTGGTATAATTGTTTAATCATACACCTGACTATATGCCTACAAAATCCCTGACTTTGTGCAAGTGTACCTAGAAGAATTGATGCTGTTTTGAAGGCAAAGGGTTGTCACACCAAATATGGATTTGATTTAGATTTTTCTTCTGTTCACTCACTTTGCATTTAGTTAATTGATAAATATAATCTATTAACATGTCTATTTTTGAAAGCATTCTTACTTTACAGCATTTTTTCACACCTGCCTAAAACTTTTGCACAGTACTGTATATCTCATTCAGACCCTGGGGCTAGAATTGTAGTCATGTCACACACTCTACATTGGCAAATAAAACAAGACCAAATGGATATAGGCAAACCAAGATCTAATTTGTGTCTTGTGAAATAGTTGCTTGTTCCTGAACAAATTGACAGCAAGATATGATAAGTGTGCTTTCTTGACAGCAAGATATGATAAGTATGCTGTAAATTTCAATGTAAGATCATGGGGTACATTTTCAAAGTGTTTTTTCACAATTGTATTCAACTTGTGCAGATTATTGAGGTAGTGTGAATAGGGTATAAGAGACCTTGAATTCTGTAATTTTAACAATAGGAGTAATTACAGACTGGATTTAACACTTGGAAAACTATACACCTGTATCTGCTGTAAAATTATAAATCTTAACAGATCAAATCCCAGCTCCTTGTAACAACATATGATGTCCATGTATTATGTATTAATATCAGGTATTTTTTTTATATTTTATTTTGTTCTTTCCTTTATTGTTAAGAACAAGAAGGTTTATATACATATTTATGCTACATTGATGTTGCAAACAGTAACCGCAAGAATATTATGTCAGTTTAATTTAAATAGTGTATTATGAATATGCATATCAGTTATGCAAATTGTTTCAAACCTGTTTTTATATATTTGAATTGCAGAATTATTCTCATATTTTATGGCCACTATGCCGGACAAATTACCTTTAAACTACTGTAATGGTTTGTTCCATATCTTACAAAAAGCTACTTCAATATTTATTTAAAATACCTTTTACAATTTTTTTCAGCCCCGGTTATCAACAGATTTACAAGAAGAGCATCAGGTATGTTTCAAGTAGTTACTTACTAGATTATTTTCATACAGATAATCATTAATATCACTTGCCATTATATAATTTGTACAATATGATGTATTTTGACATGGAGATATACATTCAGAATAAGTAATTCTCTGTGGGCCCTTGAGACCTCTCAAAATAAAGCTAATACTGTCCACAAAATAGATTTTTTTGGTTTATGGGGTTGGTTTGCTTCAGTTATTTTAAATGACACTGTTTTGTCATCCAATGCCGGGCACCAATAACACAGAGCTTTTGTAAGAATCTTTTGATGAGAGGTAAATGGGTTGAAGGTGGTATTTTGATTGTCTACTTCTGCTGAAGTTTTTCAAAGCTTAATAAACAAAATCTTCCTTTCTCATATTTTGTAGTTAGTAACTTTTTATGTTACTTTGGTAAAAATATAGCCTTATTCTAAGCTATAGAAGGATATCTATCTTGCAAATATACCTTTGAAAACCTGAATCAGCCAATACTTGTCCCTGTATTGAACAATTATCAATTTCCTTCATGTTTATAGAAGGAAAAAGTGTTAACAAATTATAGCTTGTTTGGCAGCAATGCAAACTCATACTTTTATGAAATCTCATATATTCTGCATTGCTTCTGTTCTATATAATCTGAAACTGTGCTATTGTATTATTGGTTTCTATATACTCCAATGTAGTTATTAAATGAAAGATTTTTACACCGCAACTAACAATATTACAGCATATGGAACTTCATATTAAAAAGGGTTCCCCAATATTTATTTTCCAATCCAGTTGCATTTGTATCAACAGTGCACTGTAAATGCAATGATAAAAACTTTGTGCTCGAATATGTTTGAAAAAGGCCAGTCCTTCAGGTGTCCACTTGGGCTCACTAGGTGCCTGGCCAGTAGGTGCCTGCTGTACCGTGATGAGGTTTTGCCCACCATAAGATCTCCACACACCGGACGCAATGTGAGTTTTTGGTGTAAACAAGCCTTGTTGGTGACAAAATGTTAATACAGTAGAATAGGCTATTGGAAGCATTAGACTTGTCAAAGGAAAATTGGATCATAAAATGAAAACTATATATTTCTGTTTTTACTTTAACTTTCTTTATCTTCGTGCCAACCTTGAAGTAAATATTCTATGAAACAGCAGCTTACTCTTGCAAATCCCAGGAAGTAAATTTACATTAGTGCACCCAGTTACATAAAATTGCGTCAAACTAATATCCTATTTCAAATACTGGTAAAAGGGGAATCATTATCTGCATGTACGGTTTTCATTATTGATCCAAGCTTCATAAATAGCATTGTCATTTAGGGTGCTGCTGTCATCAAAAAGGCAGATATTAATAGGATGTCTTCTCTTGCTATCATTTAATGTACAGGCACATTATAAAATGATTACATGCTTCATTTTTGTACATACTGTAGGTATGTATGTTACAGTTTAGAGTGTGGCATATATCTTTAGAGCCATTTAGTTTTTTGTGGGACTTTCACTTTTTGAATACTGACACAAACACTGCACATTGCTAGCCTGCAGCAGGACACCTATTTTTTTTTATCAATTATTTATTAATTTCCTTTTAATGCTTGAGATTATGTTAATATTTCAAATAATTTTCAGCTATTCGAATACTCAACACATTAAAATGCACACGTTTCAAGATAGCCGATGCACGTGAGAATCAGCCTTTTTCGCAGATGGGGGAGCAGTTGGAAAAATAGAAGAAAAATAAAACCTACTTTCTCATAACTGCTGCTCTGGTTGCTGTAGCTTGTAGTAATGCTAAAGATTCATTACACAAAATAAATATTAAATATATATTAAATATAATAATTGCTCACGCAGTTTCAGTAGGAATACTGCAAGGCTAAGAACTTATTGAAAGCTAGACAGACTCATTAAAGCCTACAGAGAAGTGGTCAAACTAAGACCTGAAAGTGAGATCAATAAATGCATCTATCAGGCAAACTAGTAGTTGAGAATATGGAGTAGGAATGCAATATTTTAGGCACGCTAGTAAGAAAGTTAATTTATTAAGCCTTCAAAAAGAAATAACCATGAAATATAGTTTGCTTAGCATTTAATGAGTAGGAAATGGTGCAACTTAAGGATCATGACTACAGGCTTGCCTTCAAAACATGTTCCTTCACATCATAGTCTTTGTCATTGGCCTATGACCTTTTCTTTTCTGAACACCTGAGGTACCATTATCTCATCTGACAGTTGGAAATAAGCTTGTGTCTGACATCAAGAAAGAACAGCTAAGAATAAATAGAACTTCTGAATTAATGGCAGAGTCCCAGCTGTGTTAGGGTTTAATCCCGAGAACCAAGCATAGCAGGTATCGGAAAATAAAATGTGTCATTTACAGGGGCTTACGTTTGCTTGGAAGGTAATATTTTATAAAAATATTATTGTCTAATTTGATTCACATTTTGTTCCATATTATTAAATACCAATAACCATTGAACTCAATACATGAACACCTTACCTCCCAAAGCCAGTCACTTAATTATAATTTTTATAAATATGCGTTTTTTAATTTAAATTATAAAGTGGTATTTGTGGAATGTGATTTACAGCCAGCCAGTTCAGGAAAGGATTCGCTAGTTTGCTAACGGTACAGAAACATCCAGCTAACTTTCATTTTTTTTAAATGTACACTGTATATAATACAGAAAACCTTATGGTGAAGTACTTTGTTACCATACTACTGCGATGTTCTATTATTATGGATGAATTTATATACCAATTTTAAACTTAAAATTGAAGTAAATTAATAATATGCAGAGCATCTTTTTATTATGTTGTGATTTCCAAATTAAGCTTTATTATATTAATTTTCCATTGGCCAGTGGGTGCTCATTACTAAAGGTTTTGACTGTATTGAGTGAGCCATAAGTCTTGTAATATTTCATACTGACTTAATAATTTAACTTTTTTATAGATATATTTTATATGTTGTATGCTGTAGTATGACTATATATCATCAGATTTAGTACTGTGCTGTCGTTTGTAGATTTAGTCTGTTCTCGGTGCAAAATGGGCAACTCTGCTTTTTTATTTCATTTAAAAAAAAATACTACATGAAGGCATTTGGAGAAGTCTACACAAGTCTTTTACTTCAAAGTGCCATGAGCAAAACTTTTCAGAAAGATGGAAAACACATATTATAGTTCCAAAATGTGAAATAAGTACCTGGGGAATCTATTTCAAGGGCTATTGGGGATTATTGTGTTTATTTCTAGTTTTTCTCTTTTTTGTATGCTGGTTACAATTTGGTGTAAAAGGCTTGGGCATCTTTTAGCTATATTAAAAAAGTATAGAATAATTTACTAGACACCGAGGCAGTAGCCAGGGAATACCTTCAGACAGTAAAATGACAGTGTTAATGTCCTTAAGCAAGGGCATCTTTCAACAATTCAATGAGGACATTATGTCCTATTTATGTTGTGAATCATACATCAAAGCATGGTGAGGCACACATACTATTACATGAGAATCCCTTATTCCCTGCTAGAACTGTGTGGCATACATTGGATTAGACTAAGTTACATTTAATGAGAACAGTTGTAGAAATCAACAGTGGAAGCCAAGTAGAAGTAATGCAGCAGAATTACTGCACCAAATTGCTTCTTTCTAAAGTATATAATAGAAAGAGCAAATACTCGTCGGGCAGTTTGGGTGTGGAGGTAAAGAACAAAGTCCCAAAGGGGAGAATGGAGAAGGAGCTCAAAGCGAGACATATAAAACTTGTGCAGTGTGGATGCAGGTGTGGAAGGTGGTATAATGGCCAAGAGGAGTAGGTTTAGAGTTTAGAGTTTCTGATGTTGATGTAGACGTAATATGGGAAATGTAATATACTTAAGCAATGAGGCACGAGAGGGCATGAGTTATGCTGGATATTGTCACCACTCGGTACGTTGTTAGGTTGTGCCTGCAACCAACCAAGAAGTGACAATGTCGAGCACAACCCGTGCCCTCAAGTGCCTTATTGCTTTTATAAAACAGATTTATAAACGTGTTATAAAAAAGGGAAAATCTATTAACATTTTGAGGTATAACCTTCCACAACAGAAAACAGTCCCTATGAGCTAAAAATAATATTCAAGTAAAACATTTTATTTTTTTTGTTTTGTTTCAGTAAAAGCAATGTTTGTTTTTTTTAAAATAAAGACTTTAAATAACTATATAGATGTAAAAAAAAAACTTGCTTTGTTATATATCTGAGGTGCCTGCCTTCCTGCATATTCTATATAACATTGTTGCTAGGTAATTCACTCGGTTTTCCGTCTTATTTTGGGAACTGAAAAATGAGTGTGTTTTTGGAATGTGTACTGTAGCAATGGTGGGCATTGGCGAGCCGAGAGCTGATTTCATAAGCAAAAACCAAAAGTTGTTTTCAGCTTCTTGTAATTTACCGTGAATGACTTTACACTGTAAAGTCATACTGTTATCAGAGCTGTGCATTTGGTTACTATGGTGACTATGGACAGCAGTGTGGAGTAGTGGTTAGGGCTCTACTCTTGACCAGAGGGTCGTGGGTTCAATCCCTGGTGGGGGACACTGCTACTGTACGCTTGAGCAAGGTACTTTACCTAGATTGCTCCAGTAAAAACCCGACTGTATAAATGGATAACTGTATGTAAAAATAATGTGATATCTTGTAATAATTGTAAGTCGCCCTGGATAAGGGCGTCTGCCAAGAAATAAATAATAATAATATGGCAACGGGGTCAAACAAATACCGACTTCATGATTGGTGTTCGAGTTATACTTCTACTAGTCTGTACATTGACCTAGCAAGTCAGTGGAATATATGATGTTACAATTTACTAATAATTTGAGGGTATCTGTGGTTTTAAAACTTCATGTAAAGAAAAATACAAAAACTTATTGATTTATTATATAAATATGGAAATTGCACGTTCCTTTTCAATGGTATGTCAACATAATTTTAAAAGGTTTACAAAACTTGAAAATGCCGCTGAATTTGTCACTCATGGTTGTTTAAAAAAAAAATCTATTTTTGTCTGTTTGTTACATTTTTTTGCAGCCAACACATTTGTAGAACATTGATACATTTTTAAAAATTGTTTCAATAGCAACTCGAGTTTCAGTGTTTGAATGCCGTTTGACCTTTTACGTAGCACAAATATTTCCAAGGTTGCCTCAAAGAAAATTTGTATTTGCTTGACAGACGCCCTTATGAATCGCAACGTAGAGTTTTTTTTGTTTGTGTTTGCACTTTGTTTTGTAAAATGAAATGGTTTGTGCAATTATTGTGCACAGTGTATTTGTTTCTGTAGGTGTATACACATATTTGCTTTGTATTTGTAGTGTATAGACTATGTGCAACTACTGTTAAAATATAAACTGCTAAAAATGTTCACCTTGCTTCATTCAGCCCCATACATTTTCCGTGTTGGCTACTTTGCTGTGCACCCACCCCTGTATACCAAACAGCACAACAGCTGAAAGTGCTTTGTTGGGATGAAGATTATTAATTACTAAGTAATTAATTTAAAGTCAAATTGTATTTTTTTTCAAAAAGCCAGTACTGTAATTTAAGCATTTAACAGCACAATTTGGTTGTTTTGTGGTATTAATTTAATTTCAAGTGTTTTTTTTCTAGCACATCAATGTTACATTTTTGAACCTGTAAAGACAGTGAGTGTGCGGTAGTAAAGATGAAAAGAGACGAAGAAAGGCGAGAGTCGGATGGTTAAGACATCGTGTGTAGTAATGTAAATACTGTCGAAAAATATAAAAATATCCACAGTTAAAAATTAATGAGTCAGTTTCACAAAACGACGGCTGAAACCAGCTAAAACGAGGAAAATAAAACTGAATATCTGACAACTGGATCTGACCGAAATTACAGAAAATTACTGGTATGTACTACAAATAAAATCCCAAAACAGCATCTTGTTTAAAATAGCGACCTGGTTCGTAGTGCAAATTAATATTAATAACTAGAAGATACGAAAAGACACCTTGATGTATTCAGTATCTTCCATGAAAGCAGGTATTTTGACAGGTGTTTTCTTTGATTTTGGTGGCGCAGTGATACGTGGTTAGCACAGGTGCAGTGATTTGCCTTTGTTCCAAAGTAGTTCCTAATTGTGACATTGTGCTGGATATTATAGCGGCTTGGAACACTGATGGACCAATCAGCATGCAGTAACAATTCATTTTATAATGTAGCTTTGTGGCAAAGTGCCCCCCCGTGTGTATTTTGTGTTACGTGTTGTGTGTAAATGTTGGTGTATAGGCATTGGTACATGGGATATAAGCGGGTCTGTGTTTCACATGTGTTTAAATTGTAGATTTGTATTTAGGCACGAGGAGGGCACAAATCACATCACGTACAAGTAAAAAGTAATATGTGAGCACGGGGAATTGCACTTTAATTAATTCACGTGCAGTTGTACCGAGATTCCAATTGAATGATTGACTAGCAATCGAAGTCTCGGCACAACTGCATAAAAGCTGTATGTTTTCACTCACTCGGGGTTGGGTGTTCGTTGAGTGGAGAACGGAGAGAGAGAGAGAGGAGAGTATTTAAAACAATTGCTATCGCGTGCTGGAGGACCAGCACGATACTTGTTTAGTTATTTACTCACCGTGTTTGTGTGTCTGTCCGTCCACCGCTTGTTTAATTGATAGTCCGTTTTGTTCGTCTATTTATTTTGGCGCAAGTGCCGTGTCCTGTTTTTGTGTTCTATTGTTTTGTTTATTAAATGCTGAGCGATCACGCCAGCTTCACCAAAACCCCAAGTCTCTGTCTGCTGTGTGTTTCTATCTCTGGTCTGAGTCCTGGAGGCGCTGTTTTCCCGGTTCTGACACCACGTGTGACAGGCTGGCTGCAGGGAGGAACTCAGACCAGAGATAGAAACACACAGCAGACAGAGACTTGGGTTTAGGAAGCTGAGCTGCGATCGCGCTTCAGCATTTAATAAACAAAACAATAGAACACAAAAACAGGACACGGCACTTGCGCCAAAATAAATAGACTAACAAAACGGACTATCAATTAAACAAACGGTGGACGGACAGACACACAAACACGGTGAGTAAATAACTAACAAGTATCGTGTTGGTCCTCCAGCACGCGATAGCAATTGTTTTAAATACTCTCTCTCTCTCTCTCTCTCGCTCTCCACTCAACCAACACCCAACCCCGAAAGTGAGTGAAAACATACAGCTTTATGCAGTTGTACCGAGACTCGATTGCTAGTCAATCATTCAATTGGAATCTCGTACAACTGCACGTGAATTAATTAAAGTGCAATTCCCGTGCTCACATATTACTTTTACTTGCACGTGATGTGATTTGTGCCCTCCTCGTGCCTAAATACAAATCTACAATTTAAACACATGTGAAACACAGACCCGCTTATATCCCGTGTACCAATGCCTATACACCAACATTTACACACAACACGTAACACAAAATACACACGGGGCACTTTGCCACAAGCTTATACTATCAGTTAATAACAACACTATATTTAAATGAGGTGGTAGACAATCTTTGACACCCCCTATCCCTTAAGGAAATGTCTGACTGCAGCTTTTGAATTCACTTTTTAGATTTCATTTTGTGATTTTTATTTTTTTTTAAAAACAAACAAAAAAAACATTGGTAGTTAATTGTGAAATAACAAATAACTAACTGTATTAATAACTAGCATTCATATCTGTATTTGTCTGTATAAATGTAGCATTCTGTGAAGCCTGTGGTTGTAGTCTGTTAACTTTGAGTAAGAATCATCACTCAGTTGCAGAACCTATGTGAAGTGAAGGTTAAATACTAGCCATATCAATGACACAAACTTTAATATATCAATTTAACTGGATAATGTTTATGTTCAGCTACTGAGGACATTTTCAACAAGTATTCTATTAAAAACAACTAACGCAAATGAGGACCATGTGTTAACATTTACAGTATCTGTAACATACAATTCACAGACCAATCAAAACCACTGATTGATATGTTTAATATACAATCTTATGTTCAATAATCATTTGAAAGTCCCTACAAAAATATGTAGTTCTGTTGTTTTAACCCTGTCCATTTTTTTAGTTTGTGCTGAAGCCTTCAATCCTGATGATGAAGATGGTGATGATGAAGATGCAGAACCCAAGGTAAAAACCAGATCATTTATATCCAAAGTGTACCTGTAATAACACCTTTTTGTATACATTATTTCAAAAGTGACATAGTGCTCTGCTTTTTTACAGAATATATTTAGGAATGCAAGTAAATAAAGTAGTTAAATAAAATTAAAGATTCATTAAAATATGTTAAAATCTTTAAAATGTTTCGAAGTAATTAAAACAGTAAAGCAAGTAAATAAAATTACTTGAAATGCTAGTAAGTAGCTGGAAAGCACTAAACTTGGTTTGGTTATGGCTAATTAAATAATTACATAAACCTGTGGTGCACTTCCATTAAATATATAGGTCACGTGTGCAGTTTTGGAAGACAAATGTATCTGGTACCATAGTAAGTTAGAGAGCTCTGTTTGTGTGCTTTAGTTTTAGTAGTCTTGCACTTCCTTTGAAATTTCACCTAGAGAGTGAAATTGTTCCCAACTGTTAAAATACATTTTTTCATGTGATTAACTAACTGGTTAATTATTCGTCTGACAAGTTTTGCAGCCAGTGACCATATGTATGTCTGTGTGTGTGTATAAAAAATGGTATGTGCTTCTTTCAAAACTGCATATGTGCTACTTCTATAGCTAATTAACATGCATGATAGGTGAGATTTATGGAAAAATTGCATTAGCTATAATCACTTTAAAAACAATAACTCTGACTGTCTTTTGTTTAGATTATTTATCCCAAAGCAGATGAACAAAGAATTAGACTGCAGGAAACATGCAAAGATATTCTTCTGTTCAAAAACTTAGACTCGGTAAGGTCAAATAATTTAATTTCTGAATTAAAATTACATTGAGATACTTAGTATATTAAACAGTGTAAACCTGTTTATCTGTGACTTTCCTGAATATATTAAGCATCCATTAGCCAATATGTTTTTGTAAGTCTGCCGCTACCTTTGCTGCCACACACAGCAGTGGCTTCAATGTAACATCTTCAATGTAACATCTCCCCTTTCCCCTATCTCTCTCTTTCTCTCTCTCACACACGCACCCAGTGGCGCAGAGGGTCCGGCTGCCTTGGGGACCTCCTCTCCCTTCCCCTCCTTGGTTGTTGTTGGGAGGGGGGCAGGTGTAATTTTACCCCCCTCTGTGGGCCTCTGAGGGCCCTGGGGGGGGGAGGTGAACTCGGAGGGGTGCGGTGCTGGCGCTGATGGTTTTGCACCCTGCTTGAGCGTGGGGCACCTCTTTTTCTTGTGCCCTAGCTCTCTGGTGTCCTTCCCCGCCAGGTCGATAGTAACCTGGCACTGGAAGAACAACATGTGGCGGAGGGGCTGATCTTTGCACCCTAGGGGTATGGGGTGGATAGCTGTGCCTCTTTGTAATATTTTAAAGGGGGCTGCAGCCTCCCCTGCAGCCACCTGTGCCCACTTTTTCGGGGGCTGTGGAGCCTGGCCACTCATTTTTATTTATTTGTTTATTTATTTATTGTTATTTGTATTTATTTATTTGTGTATTATTATTTTTTATGTTTATTTATTTATTTATTTATTTATTTATTTATTTAATAAATAAACAAAACAAAACAGACACACCCCTGCACTGTAAAAACCACCAGAGCAAGAGTACACACAACACAAAACAAAAAACCACCTGCACTCCAATAGTGCAGGGGCACACAAAACAAACCTAAACACAATGTATTTTTTTCCTCCTCCTCCTTAAAAAGGAAATCAAATAAACAAAAATAGTTTTAAACTTAAAAATAGAAATCAAACAAAAGGGCAGGAGCTAAACAATGGAGCACATGGTCTGTGCTCCCTGCCTGCCCTTCCCCCTTTCTGCACACAGCAGAGATGGGGGATTAAAACAAATAGATTTTTAACTAACAACTAAAAACAGTTTTGTGTATAAAAATAATATTTATAAAAACAGAAAAAATAAAACATTTAAGGTAAAATTAGAAAATCAATAAAATAAGTGTTTAAAAAGAAAGAAAGAAAAGAAGGAAATGTCTGTCCTGTACTTGTTTACAAACACAAGTGCAGAAAAACAAAGAAAAAACAAAAAATGTGTTTTATTTAAAAAATAAAACAACCAAATCAAAAGGTGCCCTACTACTTTAGAAAAATAAAGTTAAAAATAATTGAAAAATACAATTTTAAGGAACTGTTTTTTAAAGTTTTTGTTTGCTAGCTGAGGAGCTCCACAAATGTGTGACCTCTCAGGAGTTGTAGTCGTAGTAGTAGAAGTGTAAATGTTTATCACGTTACCATTTACTTCCCACCTCAGCATAATTATGAATGCCATTTAAAATGTTTACAGTATCAACACATTAACATCAAGATTAAACTGTAATAACTAACAATGATAAACTTTTTTTTTTAATTAAAGCCAGTATAAAAACAAAGGGACTGCAACTTTCTGTCGCTATGCACTTCCTTCGTTTTTGTTTTGCAAGTAAGAAACCATTTCAAAGACCGAAAACATATTAAACCAGACACTATTGCTGTTACTAAAATGCAGCCGCAGTAATAAATATAACCAAAACCGTCAAGGTATGAGTATTGTGATTAGTGCTGGGACAAATAATATAATATAATATAATATAACAAATACGCAACGTTTTTATCCGCGCCGAAAACAATAATACAAATAATAATAACAGTGCATATATATATATATATATATATATATATATATATATATATATATATATATAGGGGCGGGACACTCCGCCACAGTGTTCTTGTGCAGGTGTGGTGAAAGACAACAGTTCGTGAAACAGTAGTGCAGTGTAGTCCGGGTTTGGTGCTGGCTTGTAGTGACAGCTCCCGGTTAGTGATTAGCCATCTAACAAAACAATGAAATGACAAAACAGTTAGAACAACAAAACAAACAAAACACGAAACACTCATGATAATAAATTACTTCCGTCTCCTATATGGGTCCTTTCGGTAACCACATCAAATCCACTGGTGCAAGATGCAGTGCATGGATTCAATTCAATAAAAATCCTGAAGTGGGTAAAACTTTGACAGAACTGGGCAATAGATTTCAGACCTGTAAACATGTTGCTTCTTTGCTCTTTCTGTAGTAAGAAGGACGGGGGAAGGGGGGAGCTCAAATTTGGATATTAATACATCATGCCTAATATGGTATTTTTTCAGTATTCGTATAAACAGTGTTAACGCCAAACTTAAACAAAGGCTGGACACTTTTTGTCAGATTTGTTTGAAAGCTAACAGTGCTTCCCTACTTTTTATAGCTGTTACTATGATTCTGTAAAACTAGCTGTGATAGGGTAGCATCACCGCCAAGGCTAGTAACTGGCAGGTAGGAAACCCAGAGACAGAAGCTGCAGGTTAAAGCGCTTTTGTAGACTTAATAAATAATAAACAAAAGACAGGAAGATAATAACAACGGCACGGTGGCCAAAATAAACAGTTAGACAAAACAATATACAGAATTCTTTTAAATACTCTGGTTTCAGGCCGAGCCGCTGCTTACAACGAAACATGGCTTCATAAAACTCCCCTGAACACCAACGATAATTCTCCCTATAATAGCACCACAAAACACACAAACACTATCTATCACCAACATTTACTCTTAACATTAACACCCGTGATCACCATTTTTATACACCTGTGGCTGGAGCCTAATTAATCATTAATCATTTATTAAATTTACGGCTCTGACGTGTTTTGACAGGGAGGAATTTAACAACCTCCCTGCCAACCCAATATTCCCTACACACACCCACACCTGTGCACAGACAGGGCTTTCACCCTGCCACAAAAAGGTGATCTTTTGATTTCAAAATAATTGCTTATTTTGTTTTCTTGAAAGAGTAGATTTTATAGCAGAATGGGTAAATGCAGAAAAAGTTTTTTTCTAATTGGAACCAAACAGTGTTTTATTGAGTCTCAGTTATTTCTGATCAGAAGGAGACAGTGTATGGACTTTTTATCTCAAGTTATTGAATATCTCAGTGTGTGTGGTGTGGAGGGTGGGACAAGTCTTTGTCACACCTAGGCTGCATTATTTTATTCAGATGAAGCTGTTTTATTTTCTTTTTTTTACTTATTTTTTTATTATACTTTTGTTGAAATGTTTTCTTACCTCAATAACATTCCCTTTCAGTTTGAAATGTAACCATTACCGAATGGGTATTTACCTCCTAAAGACCCGAATTCTGAAAATTGTATTCCAAAGCTGCTCATTGAGCCTGTATTGCAGACATGGCCCCGCCCCCAAGGGCACGAAAGGACTGCGCTAACAGATCACAGTGCCATTTTTCCTTTCAAGACTGACCTGATTTGTTCAGATAAGTACTTGTTGCTTCTATCTGTCAATCTATCTATTTATCTATCTATTCACATTTATTGTGTTTTTACACAAATTATATGTGATATACGTCCCGCTGTGGCCTTGTGCCCCACGAGAAGCCAGCAGCTTGAGTCGCTCCTTCCCAGGGATCCAGCAACATAAGTCGTCTGACTTTGTGTTCTCCTCCAAGGCTGCATAGCTCCGACTGGAGCTTATTTTATTTCTCGTTTTTGCTAATTGGCACAATTCGAGATGTTTTATATTATTTCTGTAATTGTTAAATTACTGTTTTTTGTTGAGAGAGTATTTTCTCCTGTGTTTTTTACAGATACTACCCGCAGGCCAGTCTCCAACGTGGGGCTCAGCACATGTGCAGCAATAGCAGCTGCTGGGCTCCACAGCATGCACAAGACCAAGATACTCGCTTCAGTTGTGGTTGCTTGCAATCTCAACCACAGTATCTTGATGCCATTTGGTTACTTGCTACTTGCTACTTGCATCATGCCCGGGTTTTATCCCTGTGACACATGCAATGCCAGTCTGCCTGTTGAGGACAAGCACAGCATGTGCTCTTCCTGCCTGGGGCCAGAGCACGCCAAGGAGGCACTGGCCAATCGCAGCTTCTGGAAGTTTTGTGCCCCTTTCTCCAAGTGCATACTTGAGAAACGGTTATTCCGCAGCTCTAAGGAGCGCTCTGCGTCCCTTACCCCTGCGTCCCTTACTCTGTTCCAGGAGATCGGCAGACTCAGAGCAGTTGTTAAAAGCTCTGGGCAGCGGTTTCCCACCTAGGAATTGTTCTCGCTGAATTATTGCAGGAACGTTCAGTGCCACCTGCCCCGCCTGTACCCTTGGTGCCCCAGGGGGCTATGAACGCATTGGCCACAGCAGGACATACTGTCTACACCGAGGCATAGCGCTGGGCAGTGTCACCAGAAGAGAGGTCGTCGCCACAGACGCATCCAGCCTGGGCTTGGGGCACTGTGTGGAACCTCCCTTGGCAGGGTCTCCACATCAGTGTTTAGAGCTGCAGGCAGTTTACCTGGCCTTGCAGAATTTTGTGCAGGAGGTTTGAGGGAGACGTATTTGTCCGTCCAGACCAGTGGTGGCTTACATCAATCACCAGGGCGGCCTCAGGTCGCCCAGTCTCCATCGTGTGGCCCGCAAGCTGTTGCTGTTGGCGCACAAGAACCTCCTCTCACTGCGGGCAGCTCATCTGCCTGGGGCGACAAACTGTGCGGTGGACCCCTCTCAAGGGGAGTCCCCAGCAGCTCAGAGTGGAGGCTTCACCCCAAGGTGGTGAGCTTCATGTGGGAGAGGTTCGGGAGAGCAGAGATAGACCTCTTTGCCTCCCAGGAATCAACCCACTGTCCCCTCTGGTTCTCCATAATAGGAGGCGGGGACCCGCTGGCAATAGATCTTCCCATCGATCTCCGTGCTGCAGCTGTGTCTGGAGAAAATTTAAAACAAAATACTTTTGATGGTTTACTTTGATGAACCATCCCATTTTTAGATATTAATTCCCAATAGTCTATTTAGATTGATGTATTTGAAATGTTTCTAACTGTTTAATTGTGAAATAAATCAAATGTGTTTTATGTAAGGATATATCAGATTTATGGTATCAAATAACATGTACATATGCATGTGTTGGACAAAGTAGTTTGCCATGCAATTTGGAGGGCTTTTCATTTAGCAACTGTTCACAGTATATGTGTTGTAGGCATTTTAATTGGCTTTTCATTAGATTTAGACAACTCCTTTGAGCTTATACAGTTTGGCTGGCAATAGGTAATTTGCAGATCGAGGCTGATACAGACGAATTAAAAAATATAAACCATTGACATGCTAAATTGAATACAAAAGGGCTGTTCATATTTGTACACAAAGCTATCAAGATATGTATCAAAATCTGGAGTAGGCCTAGATGAAAGATGTCTGTCTGACCGTCTGTGTGTCACACTTGTTTTTTATATCAAGAGAACCACTTACCCAATTGTGATTAAACTTGCTAAGGACATTCTTTAGCACAAGCTATCGATAATATCATAATCTCTCCTTCTGTTTGTCTGTCTGTCACACATTTTTACATAGAGAACTGCTAGTCTAGTGATAAAACCTGCTTAGGACATTTATTAAGCACAAGTTATTGAGGGTATCTTAAACTGAGGGTGTGTGTTTGTCTGCCTGTGTGTGAAACCCATATTTTACGTATACTTACAGTCAGTTAATATTATGGTTTCGTCTTACTGATAGCTCTAACTTTGTATTTACAGTCATGGTGGAGGGTGTATGTCACTGACATTTGTTTTGTATTAACAGCTATGGATGTTTGATAATTGATAATAATTGAACCAGAATGTCTTGTATTCCGGTCTGTAAACTGTACATATTTAGTCTTGCCTTAAACTTATTTTGCTTTTCTTAACAGGAACAGATGTCTCAGGTATTGGATGCCATGTTTGAGAGGCTAGTCAGTCCTGGTGAACACGTAATTGACCAAGATGATGATGGAGATAATTTCTATGTTATTGAAAGGTATGATTGCATTCCTCAAAGTATACTGTTATAATAAGGATGTAGTTTTGCTTGCCAAAAGTGATCATACTTCTAAAGTTATGTTATGTTATGTTATGTCATCTAAGATTATTTTGATTGTTTTCCTTTCTGTTTTTGTTTAAATGTTTTGCATGGAATACTTAAGACTTACAATAAATGTCACATAAATAATATTTTTCAAAAATGTATTTATTTTAAACTTGTAGACATCTTCCTAAAAGCCAAAATAAAGAAAATCAAATGAAGCAAGCCTGGCATAAATATATACTGTATTGTTTGCAGAGGAACATATGACATCAGTGTAAAAGTAGATGGCATTGATTGCTGTATTGGTACCTACAATAACCATGGAAGTTTTGGGGAGCTGGCCTTAATGTACAATACTCCAAGAGCAGCCACAATCATTGCTACCTCACCTGGTGCTTTATGGGGTTTGGTAAGTCATTGGGATTTATCATAAATGGGTCAGACAGTGATTAAAAAACTGTTATCTAAAATAAGTGACTGAGTTGAAAGGACAGTTTTATTGAGGCTTGCTTTTCACTTTTTGCTGCTGAGTAAATACATTGCAGCATTAGTGTAACCTGTTGCTTTATGTATCAAAACAGTAATGCAAAAATAGAATTAGAAGGACATGCCATTTTTTAAGGTGTTATTTACATTTCCCTGTGAAGGGAATATAAAAGATTAATGTAATGCTAGTAGGCTTGCTTTTTTAAGAAGAGCGCACTCTGGTGTAGAAAAATATTACACAATTCTGGTAGGAGCAGCCGTTTTGATTGCATGTGTATGTTTTTATTAACATTACTCTTTTGGGGAACTGCTTTATTGTAAGTAGATGGTTCAAATATAAAAATCTGAGTAGAAAGTATACAAAAGATCATTTTGCTTAATATGTTTAATTGTGAATTTATGTATGTTATAGGACAGACTAACATTCCGGAGAATCATTGTGAAAAACAATGCCAAAAAGAAGAGAATGTATGAAATATTCATTGAGACATTGCCATTGCTTAAATCACTAGAAGTTAGTATTGCTACTATTATTTATTGTGCTTTTTTACATTTAACTATTCAAATAAACTTCTGTCACGCATTTATTTATGTGAAACATGTTTTTTTCCCTCCTTTTCTGTAGCCATCTGAAAGAATGAAAGTGGTTGACGTAATAGGATCCAAAATGTACAAAGATGGAGAATGTATTATTGCTCAGGTTTATAATTTTTATATATTTTATATTATCATTGTGTGTATATGTACTTTAAAATGTGGAATGTTAATATACAGATAAACCCGTTTTATATCATGATTACCGTGCAAACCCCCTTTTTCTCCCAATTTGAAATGCCCAATTGTATTTAGGCTCAGCCCACCGCCATCACCCCGCCGCTGACTTGGGAGCGGCGAAGATGAACACACGCTGTCCTGTGAAGCGTGTGTTGTCAGCCGACCACTTCTTTTCACTCTTCAGGCCTGCCATGCAACCAGCCCAGAGCTACAGCGTCGGAGGACAACGCAGCTCTGGGCAGATTACAGGCAAGCCCGCAGGCGCCCGGACAATCTACAGGGGTCGCTGGTGCGGGGTTAGCCAAGAACACCCTGGCCGACCTAAGCTCTCTCCCCTGGGCCGCCAGCCAATTGTGCGCCACCCAATGGGAGCTTCCATACACGGTCGGCAGTGGAATAGCCTGGACTCGAACCAGCGACGTCCAGGCTATAGGGCACATCCTGCACTCCACGCGGACCACCGTTACCGGATGCACCACTCGGGAACACGTTTTTTATCATTAACTGGAACAAAGCAGTTGCATCATTTATCTCAAAAAGATATGAATTGTCGACTGATGAGAGCTATCAATTAGGCGTTGCACTTCGTGGTTTTTTTTTTGTGTGTGAATAAGGCTTTGAAAAATTTGGTGACTTTGGTGTTTTGTAACTGAACTGTATCCCATTAAGACCATCCTCGCAGCATTTGACAGGCTGCACAAAATGTCAGCTTATCAGTTGAGATGATTATTGGTTGTTAGTTGCGTTGGAAATTAATTCTATCCTGTGGTTACTTAGTAAAGCCCAGCCACACAGCATTAGACAGGCTGCACAAAACGTCACAATAAGCGGGTTTGTGAGATGGTATTAAGAGAGGTCATTTTTCAAAGAACCTATTGTGCATGACGAGTGGTTTTTGAAAAATTGAGATAATAAACGGAGCATGATTATTAAGAGAAGTAATACAAAACGGGTTAATCTGTAATTGTTAAGTTTGTAAGGTGTTTTATATTATACAGTGTTTTATGTTTATATTCCTTAAGTATATTTCACTTTTAAGTATCTTTCTACTTGCAATAAACTGCTTGCATTTTTTTTATGACGTTGTTTGTGTTTAACAGTGTATATATCATCATTTCATTTTTTTTAATTTATTTTTTTTTGCAGGGAGATTCGGCTGATTCTTTTTATATTGTGGAATCTGGAGAAGTAAAAATAACTATGAGAAGAACCAAGGTAAGATGTAAATAGTTAGTAACACTGTTGTATAGATACAACATAAGATATAGCATAGCACAGATAAAGACAAAACTTTTGTCTGCTCATAGATTGACAATATGAATATCTATTTAATTCCAGAGTCAACTTAACATGGAAGAAAATGGTGCAGTCGAGATTGCACGGTGTACAAGAGGACAGTACTTTGGAGAGCTAGCTCTGGTAACAAACAAACCGCGAGCTGCTTCAGCATATGCTGTGGGAAATGTCAAATGTTTAGGTACTGTCTTTATTATTCTTATTAGTTAAAGGAGTTCTACTTAATGTTTTAAAATACATTTAGTCCAATTATATTTACAGGGCAAGGCACTAATGGTAAGGCAAAGGACATTAGTAACGGATTATGGGGCGCTTGGTGGGTGTAAACAAGCGCAATCAGACTTGTGAAGTGATTTTGGTACCATGTTTTCCTACCTGCTTTTTATACCTGCGATACCCGCCATTTGTCGGCCAAAAATTTGGAGCGTGGCTCATTATCATTTTCATCAGCCGTAAAAAAAACGTTGTACAAGTCACACTGGTGTATTGCCCCCCCCCCCCCCCCGACCCCCTCTTTTTGAGACAATAATTTCAGAAAAGGCCTATGTTTTTTCTTCAACATGCTTAACATTAATAATAAAGGACAATTCATAATTCATGTTTTGAAATAAGGATTCTAAAGTGTTTTATTTCATTAATAGTTTACATTTATGTAACACAGCATTCCATTTAAAAAAAAAAAAAATTACTCAAAACCAAAAAACTCAGAGTCACTTTCGCTGTCTTCAAACAAAGCAAGACCTGTCTCGGTAAGGTGGTCATCATAGATATTTTCTGTGTCATCCTCACTGTGTGAATTTGTCTCGGACTCAACAACAACAATGTCATCGTCTGTACCATCCAGCTGATTTGAAATGCATGCCTTCTTAAAAGCCTTTCCGATCGATTTAGGTGTGATGTTTTCCCAAGAGTCTTTGACCCAGGTACAGACGGTACTTAGTTCTGGTCGCCTAAGGTTTCCATTTGCGGTAAAAGTGTGCTTACCCTGGGATACAAAAAGAATACGTCAGTCACGCCAAATTAAGTATTATAAGAGTTATTTTATTTGTTCATACTTTTAGAAAAAACAACAAATGGATTGCAGGTCCTTCATCATGGCTTCACATAGGAACTCTGCCGAAATGGGGGAGTTCTTTTTTTTTTTTTTTTAATTGCCATCTGACACTGTTGAGTCACAAATGTAAACAAATAAGCTGCAGTGCGAATACAAATCAGTGTTTATAAGGTCTGTAATAACGGTTTTTGATTTAAAAAGTCATTTAGCCTTACTAAACAAATGCAAACTTTCTTAAAACTTGTTTTTAATATAAAAAAAACCCCTCTTCAACATTTAGCAGTTTACATAAAATTAATAATACATGTTGACATTAAAAAAGTATGTTTTATATAATTTACTGTATATTTAACACTAGAAGCCCCGTGGCAGTCATTTTGGTGTTTTTTGGTTTTAAAATGTAATTTTCTCCACTCGTGTAACAGATATGGGGCTGCACGTTCATGTACCTTTCTGTCCATATGTATTAAATATTCTCACAAAGCATGAAACGTGGGAGAGCAGAACTAAAGGAGATATATTACATTATACCTAAAAGCCCCGGGAGCAGTCACATTGACGGCCACACAAAACAATTGTATTTTAATTATACAGAACTGTATTCTACTTTATTGTTTTTATTTACCAGTCTGCAATGTGTTTAGCTGTAATTAGATTAGTATCTACTCTTTGCCTGAGTGAATGACTGACAGTCTATTGTTTTTCAATCAGATTTTTTGGTCAGTCAATTAGCATCGGGACTAGTGAAAAAAAAAATACCAGAGACCGTGGAGTTTTACCATGCAACAAAATATGGAAGTATTCTGTGAAAGCTGTCTCCTGCCGGTGGCCTGTTAAGGTGTTTTACAATGTATTGGACCTAGCAGCCATCAACTCCTGGGTACTTTACAACGAATGCAGAGAGAAGAATTTACCAAGGAGAGAATATATTTTACAGTTAGCACAGGAACTTTGCAAAAAGCATTTGGAACAGAGGAGACTGCCAAGCGTGTACCCACAGCTGAAGCAGGCAACCCCGCTGAGAGCCGCAAGAAACACCAATGCCATGTTGGAGAGGGAAATAAAAATAAAACTTCAGACAGCACATGTGGAGAAGCACATTTTCTGTGTTGATTGTGAACAGCCTTAGACTCAAGGTAAAGGAATACCTTTTTGTCGGGGGAAAAAAAAAAACAGAAATAAAGAAAAATAAATTAGACTTTTTTTTTTATAACTGTAAAAAGTTTTCTTCTAAGTTTATTTATCTACATTGTTCAGTTGCTTTTGCGCATCTGATAATAAACCGATTTCTGTTGAAAAGTTAAAAATGTATTGCTATCGTTTCAATTTTATGAATGTGTTGTAAACCGATGTCTGTTCAGATGTTTATTTACATTTTTTTGTTTTGATTTGTAAAATAAATGTTTGTGTATGTATATATATATATATATATATATATATATATATATATATATATACAGTACTGTGCAAAAGTTTTAGGCAGGTGTGAAAAAATGCTGTAAAGTAAGAATGCTTTCAAAAATAGACATGTTAATAGATTATATTTATCAATTAACTAAATGCAAAGTGAGTGAACAGAAGAAAAATCTAAATCAAATTCATATTTGGTGTGACCACCCTTTGCCTTCAAAACAGCATTAAGCATCAATTCTTCTAGGTACACTTGCACACAGTTTTTGAAGGAACTTCGGCAGGTAGGTTGGCCCAAACATCTTGGAGAACTAACCACAGTTCTTCTGTGGATTTAGGCAGCCTCAGTTGCTTCTCTCTCTTCATGTAATCCCAGACAGACTCGATGATGTTGAGATCAGGGCTCTGTGGGGCCATACCATCACTTCCAGGACTCCTTGTTCTTCTTTACGCTGAAGATAGTTCTTAATGACTTTCGCTGTATGTTTGGGGTCGTTGTCATGCTGCAGAATAAATTTGGGGCCAATCAGATGCCTCCCTGATGGTATTGCATGATGGATAAGTGTCTGCCTGTACTTCTCAGCATTGAGGAGACCATTAATTCTGACCAAATCCCCAACTCCATTTGCAGAAATGAAGCCCCAAACTTGCAAGGAACCTCCACCATGCTTCACTGTTGCCTGCAGACACTCATTCGTGTACGCTCTCCAGCCCTTGGCGAACAAACTGCCGTCTGCTACAGCCAAATATTTCAAATTTTGACTCATCAGTCCAGAGCACCTGCTGCCATTTTTCTGCACCCCAGTTCCTGTGTTTTCGCATAGTTGAGTCGCTGGCCTTGTTTCCACGCCGGAGGTATGGCTTTTGGCGCAAGTCTTCCATGAAGGCCACTTCTGACCAGACTTCTCCGGACAGTAGATGGGTGTACCAGGGTCCCACTGTTTTCTGCCAGTTCTGAGCTGATGGCACTGCTGGACATCTTCCGATTGCGAAGGAAGTAAGCATGATGTGTCTTTCATCTGCTGCAGTAAGTTTCCTTGGCCGACCACTGCGTCTCACGGTCCTCAACGTTTCCGTTTCTTTGTGCTTCTTCAAAGAGCTTGGACAGCACATCTGGAAACCCCTGTCTGCCTTGAAATTTCTGCCTGGGAGAGACCTTGCTGATGCAGTATAACTACCTTGTGTCTTGTTACTGTGCTCAGTCTTGCCATGGTGTATGACTTTTGACAGTAAACTGTCTTCAGCAACCTCACCTTGTTAGCTGAGTTTGGCTGTTCCTCACCCAGTTTTATTCCTCCTACACAGCTGTTTCTGTTTCAGTTAATGATTGTGTTTCAACCTACATATTGAATTGATGATCATTAGCACCTGTTTGGTATAATTGTTTAATCATACACCTGACTATATGCCTACAAAATCCCTGACTTTGTGCAAGTGTACCTAGAAGAATTGATGCTGTTTTGAAGGCAAAGGGTGGTCACACCAAATATGGATTTGATTTAGATTTTTCTTCCGTTCACTCACTTTGCATTTAGTTAATTGATAAATATAATCTATTAACATGTCTATTTTTGAAAGCATTCTTACTTTACAGCATTTTTTCACACCTGCCTAAAACTTTTGCACAGTACTGTATATATATATAATATGCTTCGGTTGTTCAGATGTTTATGTGACGTACTCAATAAAAAATAAATAATAATTACATCCGACTGTTTCTCCTTTCATTATACTATTTCTGGTGTTTTGAATACAGCCGTCAGAAAGACTGCTGCAGGGCTTCTAGGTATGAGTATATCTCCGGGTCTTCTAGTGTTAAATGAGAGTGTTATAGGTCTAAAACTTGTCTGAAATAAACATCAATTAATTATGTTCTAAACACAACACACGTCTTATTTTCACACTATCATAATTGGAGCAATCACATAGGGGGAAAAAAAAAAAAACTCACCTAGGGATAGCCAGTCCAGCCATTTCAGTCTCACACGATCCTTAAACGACTTGTTGATTCCTACGTCCAGCTGCTGCAAAATTCCCGTCATGTCCCCAGGATAACGGCCACATCGTTGTTGCACTCCTTCAGCTTCTGGCGCACAGAATCGTGTAGATATCTGCACTGTTGGACTACTGTCATGAAATATATGTTCTCCATGATCTATAAATATGACCATACCGAAAAGTTACGGTGGGTTGATTGACTTCATTTACTAACCCTTGCTGCGTTCACACTTTGCTCAGTTCATAATTACAACACGGGGGATATGGCAGGACGCAAAGTAGATGCTTATGAGTTTGCACATTGCCCTCCACATTGTTATCTTTCCTACTGGCATTATTATCGGTTCCACCTTTTCTTTTTGCTTGTATTTTCAAGACTGGACAACTGCAATGCAAAGTTTATATGTCTTTTTGCAACTTCTTTGAATTTACGTCAACCTGTTCAAAATGCTGCAACAAAGGTTTGAACTTAAAAGTGTTAACTTGCATTGTCTTTTCTTGAACTCTGTTACCTCACAAAACTGCTGCAACTTCAAGGTGTAGTTGCTGGCAAGTTCCCACCATGTTTTCAGGAATGTTTGCAAAGATGTAATTTCTTTGCACATGTGCAGTGTATTACTCAGGAGTGTAAAACTGTGACATTTAAGTGCACTGTATTTCAATTCTGCTGTCTTTACTAATCTCTGGTACAAAACCTGCACCATGTCTTTGCAAGCGTTCCTAAAACAGGGCAGACAGATGAACCAGTCAAAATTGTGAACTTGACAGCCACTTTAATATAGTTGACATTCTTATAAAATGATTGTCTTTGTGGATGGGCATTTAACAGTGGGCAAGTGGAATTAGAATCAAGCTCGTCTGGCTCATCCTGCGCGCCAAACACCAGTTCTTTTACGAGGTGAGACACTAGAATCCCCATAAAAATTTAGTTTTTTACAGTGGGGAAGGAATATAAATATTGTAAGCCCTAAGATTTTTATCAGATAAACTTGCCTTTTGTTTTTTTACACTTGCAAAATATTCTGATCATTCTTGATGGCCCCTTAGAAAAATGGTTTAGAAATGTGTGAATCAAGTTAGCAGTTTAACATGCCATATTTAGACCAAAAAAAAAAAAGAAAACATAAAATGACTTTGTAATTCTTTTTTTTTTTCAGTTATGGATGTGCAAGCTTTTGAACGATTGTTGGGTCCATGTATGGACATCATGAAAAGAAACATCGTAAACTACGAGGAGCAGCTTGTTGAACTATTTGGAACAAACATGGACATATCTGACCCCACTGCATGAAGAGACAACAAAAAGTACAAACATGCATCTTGTGGGAAGAAAAACAAAGAGTTAGTCCAAGGAAACTGTCATCTTTCTGTAGATGCAAAGCATTTCTGTAACTTCTATTTTTTATTATTTTGCTTTTCGAGAAATGAGATATACTAAACAAACAATAGCAATGTAGAAGGTATTTAGGCAAAAGAAAAATATTCATACACTTCCAGGATTCGTGGGGGAATGCAGACATTAGTATATTATATAGGTTACTCATACTTGTTGATCAATTAATTAAAGTCACAGTGAAATAGAAATTCTAATACTCCACATTTTCCATGGCAGTTGATTGTGTAATTTATTTTGTTCATTTCTTTCCCCAAAACATTCACATACTTGAAAGCTATATATATATATATATATATATATATATATATATATATATATATATATATATATATATATAACATAACATTTGCAGTTGTTGTTCTTAAATGGATTGTTCAGATTATACACATTTTTCTCATCACTAATATCAAACATATTCTGTGTTTTAATAACAGTTATTTGGTAGATTAAGTTTAACATTTGTTAATTTACACCGCATACAATCTTCGGTGTAAAATGCTTTTCTCAGCTGTCTTTACCCAATACAAAATGCACGTTTAGTTGAACTATTGTAGTTTAACCCACACTTGCACTCCTGATTATACAAATTAATAAATTCTGCCCTAGTTTCAGTAAGTGATACCTAAGTAAATGTATTCTATCTTTTCAGTTTTCCCCATGAAAATATTGAACCAATTAGATTTTTATTAGCATGCATTTTATTATGGTTCTACTGACGGACACTGTTATGTGCACTTTCTCTGTCGGTTCCAAAAGCATTGTTTCAGAAACAAATGTTTATAAAAAATAATCTCTAGGTTGCAACACCAACAATTTGACTATCTTCATTATAATATATATTTTTAGAGCAACAAGGATGGGCCCAATATTATTTAAAATATTTTCAAACAAACCGTAAGTTGAAATAAAGGCACACTATTTTAAATGTATTACAGGTCACATGTAGGTTTTTGTTGTAATGCGCTTTTTTCATTTGTGTGCAGGAATTAAGAATTACTGTTGTACAGTGGTTGATATGTGAAATGGTAGCCATATCAGTCCAGAGATGAGAAGGAGAGGGGATTTTTATTGGATTAACTAAACAATAATTAAGCATAAGCTTTCAAAACCTCAGTCTCTTCTTCAGGTGAAAGTGGGAATTATATGCCACAAGCCACTAGTGTGGTAATCGTGACTCATTTATATTGAATTATAACATGGAAGTAAAAAGTAAAAACTAAAGGAGTTTAAGCTTTTTAAATTCCTGAATGATTAACTGGTTATTTCCCCAAACCTTGTTAAAAGCTTTAAAAAGTTGATATTGCCTAATATAGATTAGGAACCAGTTAAAAGTAATTGCAGCTAACAAAATAGTTCCATACCATTTATCCGCCATACATACACATCTATTAATTTTATAGATCTCAGATGTGCAGTTTTGAAAGAAACACATTATAGCAAACATGTATTTTCATTTCAAAACATGATATCTGGTACTACACTAAGCCATGCTTTTTGACTGTCTTCTACTTCATAGGTCATATCACCTGGAGAGAGAAATTCACAAGCTTATTTCAGTCAGCTGCTTCCATAATTGACTGAAATGCTTTCAGCCAGTAACATACTTTGACCCAGAAGACACTGCTGAGGTGAAATAACCTAGGGAGTACAAGTGCAAACAGATAACCCAAGAATAAGGCATAGAAACTGAGACCTTCCTTTAACCTAAAGTAGTACCAGATATCATGTTTTAAAATGCATGTGTGATATAACAGGTTTCTTTTAAAACTACACATTTGAGATGTTTGAACTGTAGCTAATGAAATGCAAAATGGCTAAGATTTATGGAATTGTTTTGTTTGCTACAATTAATAGGCCTGTATTCTGTTAAACACCCCATTTTTGTCAGTTTTTAGATAATGATTTAATCCACTTCAGTATTCTTGTTTAATGTTACATTATTACCACACAACTTTAAATCAAAATTGAATAGTAACAAGGGGCATCGCTTACAAAGCGCTTTTCATTAAACAAGGGAATAATTGGCAGGCAGAAAAAAAGTATGTATTTTTTTTTTTTTTTTACTTTGTATTAACCCCCTGCTTTTTGTTCCAATGTATTACTATGTATTTTGGTGGTTGGAGCAGGAACAAAAGTTGTACAGATGGATGCAAATTTTAAAAACTACCAGTATCTCATGTGAGTAACAATTAAAAGGAATGATAGAAGGCTTTTTGGAAAAATAACATTGTTTTTTAGACTTCTTTGTGTCACAGCAGTAATTAAAATAACCTCACTATCAAGTCCGTAGTTATTTAAAGTGTTCTAAATGATGACTGCCACTTCCAAATGGAACCAGCATCCTAGATACAGCTTCAGAAAGTTAAAGCATTCCCTTACCACTGTTTTAAATGAAAATCTTACATCAATAATATATTCTCAATTGTTGTGCACATCAGTACTTTTTCATGTTTCATGTTATATATGTAATAGTCATTATAAAGTTCAGTTTATAAATCGTTACACCAATTTAACTTAGTTGCATCTGTTATACAGGAAACGTGTTCAGCAAAATTGTGCGTCCATCTGTTCTTGTATGACATATTCAGTAATAACTTTTTTTGCACTAGCTTAGCGTTGATTTAATTAAACTACAGTTCATTTCTTGTATTACAGCTTAAACAGCTGAAGGCTTTGAATGCCAGAATATTTTCAGTATTATATTGTTAGTTATATTTGACTTTTCCTTAAAATAAAGTAGTTTTATATAAAATAAACGTGTAGTTATTCCTGTGTATCTAGAAACATTTCTGTTGTTACATTTGTCTAAGGTAGCAGTTGATGATTATCGTAGCTATTGGTGTCATTTTTTTTTTTTAAGGTGATGCGAGTAGAGGAGGCTTCAAGGAGGTAGGTTTTCAGCTGTAATTGACACTTTCTTGACCTTATTACTAGCTTTGAGTTTTTATGTTTTATTTTTTCCTTTCCGTGTCCACAAACATCAATAACCAAACTAATTATATGAAATTACTTTAGATATTTAATTCACAGCCATCTATTATACAAAAGTATACCTTGCAGTTTAAATACAGTAATATCAACATGTGTAATGTATAAACCATCACATATGTTTTGAAACCTGGGCCCTTGAATTAAACTGTATCCTGAGTGTTTTCTTAGCATAACTTCTGTTAAGCAGATAAACAGTTACTAAGTGAGTACGTTTGTCACACTTCTAACCATTTTTTGATGCAGCTGTGTCAAATTCACTGCAAGAGAATGATTGTATGCAGTACATGTACTTGGTTTAGCTAATTGCTGTTATACTGCTTTGCATTTTTAACGAACGACTGCAATGCAAAATAACATTACTTCAAAGTATTTTTTCAATTTGCAATATTTCCTTTCTTAACTGCACATTTAAATATGAGAACATAATATAAATTTACTTAGATTTGACAAACAATAACTAACGCATAACATCGTTGGTTTGCTTGCAAAAACAAAACACCTATTAACGTGTTTGATATTTCATTGATTACTTGTGTGGTACAGCGCTCTGGGAGATGTAGTTTATTAGGTCTCTTTATTAAATTACTCTAGCGGTACTACAAGATAAAGAAACTACAACCAGATATCGGAAAAAATAACAGCATCGCGAATGATGTAATACGCATCCAATAAATATAAAAAATATAGATGAATGGCGTATTGAACAACCAATAGAAATGTTGTGTCAAACACAAACAGATGCCACCCACTCCTGCAACTGATTTAGCCAGTAGGAAAGGGTTTTGTTGTATTTACATTTCTTTTTTGACCATTTAGGTTTCGTGTCTAAAAAACGATAACTCCCACCCCTTTAGAGAATACTAGAGATACTTGGTAATGGCGACGGGGTTGGTAAGTGAGAAACTTTCATAGAAGAAACAAAAGATTGAATATACGTAGTGAAATGAACAATAAACTCAAAATATTAGGTTTGTCACGGAGAGATTGAATTAAGAGAATACCGTTGCACGGATAGATTGTGAGTGACATCGCCTTCTGAATGAGATATTTTGTCGTGACTTGTTGTTTTTGTGAGAGTTTGTTTTGGTTAGCACAGGGACTTGTGTGTGACGTTTTTTTTAGATTCATTCATTTCACCATTTTGACAGGTCGACGGTCACCATGTCCAAACTTGTTGACATTCTTAGTTTTGTAGTTTTCAAATGTTACCTAATCCATATTTTGAAATTGTTGTATACACACGGACTAGTGTGTAGTTAACAATAACTTAACTTTCTTTTAAAGTTTGAAAAGGTCAGGGATATTTTTAGTTTGCATTCTCAAGGGAGGAAAAAAAAAAAGATTTTGTCGACAGCTGTTTCTTTTTTTTTCCCACAATGAAAATACATATTGACCGTCTGTTACTGTCGTTAGTTTTAGGTAAGTAAAGGACATTATTTGGAAATGGTGTAGTGTATGGCAGTTTTTGTATTTAGTTAAATCGTCTGCTATTTAAATATAACAACGTCCGTTTATTCGTATTTATTTATTTTTAGTAATACGTTCAGATTTTTTCTTAAATTTATACTAAAATCTGTATATTAATATATTTATTTTTCGTTTCTAAAAAAAATATTCCACTTAATTATTAATAACTAATCTCGTTTAGACTCTAATCCTATTTGTTATTGATCAGTTTTTGTTACGCAGTTCGGAATGAATGGGCACTGGAGCGCATGCGTCAAGTCTTAAAGTTTACAAACAAGGCTCGCATGCAAGAAGTCACATGATGGCAAAGAAATGGCGAAAGAGAAAGAAATTTGACAGACAAAGAGCTGGGAATTACTGTTTATATCGGGGGCTTTACTCTTGATAAAATACAAAATACAGAGAATAAAGATGATCACTGTTTGTAATATCTTGATACGCTTTTAATGACGTTTTAATAATTTGTACTTTTTTATTTTCATGTTAATGTTGCACTTAACGTTTCAAAGCCTGAAAAGTCATGTACATTTGTTTTTTTAACACGACATATACTGCCATTATGGTGTAAGATTATAGTAAATGCTAGGCTGTACGTTTGCATAATGTATGTTACTTATGAAATGATAAAAAACAAAATGTACATTTTGACGGGAAAAAACAGCTTCTTGCAGAAGCTGTAATACGCAGTGTGGCGTATTCTACTAGTTTAATCCATCATTACATTTCTTAATGTATGTAGTTTTATAAGTAGCACCATAAGTTTATATATATATATATATATATATATATATATATATATATATATATATATATATATATATATATATATATACAGTACTGTGCAAAAGTTTTAGGCAGGTGTGAAAAAATGCTGTAAAGTAAGAATGCTTTCAAAATAGACATGTTAATAGATTATATTTATCAATTAACTAAATGCAAAGTGAGTGAACAGAAGAAAAATCTAAATCAAATCCATATTTGGTGTGACAACCCTTTGCCTTCAAAACAGCATCAATTCTTCTAGGTACACTTGCACAAAGTCAGGGATTTTGTAGGCATATAGTCAGGTGTATGATTAAACAATTATACCAAACAGGTGCTAATGATCATCAATTCAATATGTAGGTTGAAACACAATCATTAACTGAAACAGAAACAGCTGAGTAGGAGGAATAAAACTGGGTGAGGAACAGCCAAACCCAGCTAACAAGGTGAGGTTGCTGAAGACAGTTTACTGTCAAAAGTCATACACCATGGCAAGACTGAGCACAGCAACAAGACACAAGGTAGTTATACTGCATCAGCAAGGTCTCTCCCAGGCAGAAATTTCAAGGCAGACAGGGGTTTCCAGATGTGCTGTCCAAGCTCTTTGAAGAAGCACAAAGAAACGGGCAACGTTGAGGACCGTGAGACGCAGTGGTCGGCCAAGGAAACTTACTGCAGCAGATGAAAGACACATCATGCTTACTTCCTTCGCAATCGGAAGATGTCCAGCAGTGCTATCAGCTCAGAATTGGCAGAAAACAGTGGGACCCTGGTACACTCATCTACTGTCCGGAGAAGTCTGGTCAGAAGTGGCCTTCATGGAAGACTTGCGCCAAAAAGCCATACCTCCGGCGTGGAAACAAGGCCAAGCGACTCAACTATGCACGAAAACACAGGAACTGGGGTGCAGAAAAATGGCAGCAGGTGCTCTGGACTGATGAGTCAAAATTTGAAATATTTGGCTGTAGCAGAAGGCAGTTTGTTCACCAAAGGGCTGGAGAGCGTACGAATGAGTGTCTGCAGGCAAAAGTGAAGCATGGTGGAGGTTCCTTGTTTGGGGCTGCATTTCTGCAAATGGAGTTGGGGATTTGGTCAGAATTAATGGTCTCCTCAATGCTGAGAAGTACAGGCAGATACTTATCCATCATGCAATACCATCAGGGAGGCATCTGATTGGCCCCAAATTTATTCTGCAGCATGACAACGACCCCAAACATACAGCGAAAGTCATTAAGAACTATCTTCAGCGTAAAGAAGAACAAGGAGTCCTGGAAGTGATGGTATGGCCCCCACAGAGCCCTGATCTCAACATCATCAAGTCTGTCTGGGATTACATGAAGAGAGAGAAGCAACTGAGGCTGCCTAAATCCACAGAAGAACTGTGGTTAGTTCTCCAAGATGTTTGGGCCAACCTACCTGCCGAGTTCCTTCAAAAACTGTGTGCAAGTGTACCTAGAAGAATTGATGCTTGATGCTGTTTTGAAGGCAAGGGTGGTCACACCAAATATGGATTTGATGTAGATTTTTCTTCTGTTCACTCACTTTGCATTTTGTTAATTGATAAATATAAACTATTAACATGTCTATTTTTGAAAGCATTCTTACTTTTACAGCATTTTTTCACACCTGCCTAAAACTTTTTGCACAGTACTGTATATATATATATATATATATATATATATATATATATATATATATATATATATATATATATATATATATATATTGATAGTTTACATATTGCTACTTTGTAATAATGTTCACGGCTACATTACATAAATCATGTGTGGCCTTTTCCTGTTAAACTGTTTATTTCAAAGATTTAGAAGAGGCCTGTTTTTAGTTCGTGTCGACTAGTGATTCTGTTGACATTCTCTGTAGTTAGGCTTACGATTTTCTTAGAGTTGTTACTTGAGGCACATTATCATTTTTATCCTTGAGTTGCAGATTCTGATGGCTGAGCTGTTGAAAGCTAAATCCTGGGAACTGCTTGTTTGATTTTAATGAAACTTTGCATGGGTACTTGGTGCCAGAAGCTATTAAATAGGTGGATGGATGTCATAGTGAATTTTGTACTGAGTGACACCAGTAATGTGTAATTTTATATCCTTGGTGGGGAATACACCGGGCTACTGACATACAGAGAACATTTATTTACTTATATTAATGAGCAATTTTGTAGTATTTTTGACACAAAAACCCCACCTCAATAAGTGTTTTAATTGAACAAAAATACATTTTGTTTCTGAAGTCAGATCAATTGAAATGGCATAATATGGTGTGGGAAGTGAAGACAAAACCAATGCCCAACAGTGTGCAGAAAGTTCAGTTGCTGGTGGATAAGAGAGTTTCAGGAATGGATGACACTTTTGAGATGCTGAAGTGTGATGAAGACCTCCCGTCTTCACCTGGATATACCCCCAGTGAGAATCGCATGGAGTATGGTAAACAATAACTGAAATTTATGATTTTGGCAAAAATACATATTTTTAAAGTGTTTTATAATACAATAGAAACAACAAATGAAAGTAAACATCACGCTAGTCATACAAAAAAATAATATACGTATGCACAAGTGAGAAATTCTCACCCAGTAGTGCTAGAAATAATGTAATTTCCAAATTATTTAAGTTAAGGTAAAGTCTGTTGTCATCACATTGTTTGTTTGTTTGATTGCAACCAAGTGCAGATGGATTCAATACAGCATTTGTTTTTATAGATGACCTTCCTGAATTGCAAGCTGTACAGGAAGATACAGCCTCACCTAAAGTATTTCAACTCAGTGCTGGAGTGTCTCATCAAGAGCACCCAAGGAGTATTTGGAATCCACATACATCAAGCTCATCAGACAATGCAGGCTCTCCAAGCAATGGCACGAACTGGCTGACTGAACTGGCCAATATAGCCACCAGTCCACAGAGTCCACTTATGCAGTGCACATTTTACAACAGGTGCTTTCATTTCTCAAATTTTATAAATGTCACATTTAAATTAATGTGAGTGTAAAGTAAATGTGTGTTTATTATGCAAAATATTAATATTGTTGCAGATAAATAACTTTTTTAAATTTATTTTTTATGCAGATCATCTCCTGTACACATAATAGCAACAAGCAAAAGTTTACATTCCTATGCTCGTCCTCCTCCATCCACTTCAAACAGTGAACCAAGATTCTCAGAGACCCGCTGGAAAGAACGGGCTGTAGTTAAGCACGAGCGGGTATGCAACAATATTTTATATAATTAGGGCTGTCATTGTCATTGATACAATTACTGCATCCATCCATGAGTTTTATTTGAGTCATAATGCTTTCTTTCTTTTTATATTTCAGGCAAACAGCGAATCAGAGTCTGGCATTTTTTGCATGTCTTCACTTTCAGATGACGATGATCTAGGTTGGTCCCACTCATGGCCCTCGACTGCTTGGCATTGTTTTTTAAAAGGTAATAAGAGCATGCTCTGGATATAAGTCTGTAAATTGTTATATAAACTATGATCTCAATAAGTGTAATATCTGGGATATGCAGTTGCCGTGTTGACCATCTTTCATGTAAGGAATGATCTTATCTTATTTGATAGTTATGGGGAAATGGCGCCACCTAGTTAGACTTTAGGAGTACTGCATTTGTTTTTGTTACTACATTTAAATAAATAAATAAATAAATAAATAAATAAATAAATAAATAAATAAATAAATAACTATCTATCTGATACTTGGTACCTAAATCTAGGTTGAATGTTTTTAATTAAATGAAAACACATTTTATTTACAAACTCTTTCCCCCCAAAAAGTTAGTTTTGCAGATATTCATCAGACAGTGTTTTTTTTTTTTTTTTTTTTTTTTTTTAATTATTCAGGGCATGTGTAGTAAAATTAATCTATGTAAGCTATTATCCCAAGAGCTCCATTGTTAATTTTTTCTTAACACAGCTGGTATAAGGTTCTTTTTAAAATTTGATATTCAGGAACCCGCTTGCGCTTTCATAAGGGACATAATATAGAGTGGCAGGATGCTGAGGACCTGGCGGATTCTGAAGATGAGTTTGAAGATGAGAGACACCCACAAAACCATTACATTAACAAGGTAAATGTGTATTATTTAGAGTTAAGTGACACAGATGTTTAAAGGTATTATATCATTTATGGTTAGTCGGCCAGGGTGTCCTCGGCTCGCCGTGCACCAGCATCCCCTGTAAACTGGCCGGGCGCCTGCGGAATTGCCAGTAGGCAGCCCAGAGCTGCATTGTTCTCCAACGCTGTAGCTCTGGGTTGACTGGATGGCCGGCCTGCAGAGTGAAAAGAAGCTGACGACACATTTTTTTGAGGACAGTGTGTGTTTGTCGTGGTCGCCGCTCCCGAGTCAGCGCAGGGGTGGTAGCGGTGAGCTGAGCCTAAAATACAGTTGGATATTTCAAATTGGGAGAAAAACGGGGTAAAATCAGTTGGCGGTTATTAAACAAATGTTAAAGAATAAGTAAAAGAATACTTTTCCTTGGTAAGAGTCATTTTTCAGAATACACAGTTTTAAGAAATCTGCTCGGTCTAGTTTTCTCAGTAGAATGTATGTCTTTATTTGGTCTACTCAAGGTTAGCTTGTTGTAGTGTTCTGCAATATGTTTGATGGCCTGATCTGTTTCTGTCTTTAATTCCTGTAACTGGCCAATACTATAAACACTGGGGGAGACTTATTTTTGTGGGAAGTCAGTGTTCCTACAAAACATGTTGACTAATAGTTCTAGCATAGAGCAGTTCAATTATTGTTCAGATACTGACCCAGAAGTGTGGGGGTTCTGCTAAATTACTCTCTGTCTTTCTGACTTAAGTGTGTTCACAAAAGAAGCTCAGTGAATGGACGATAACGTCTGCACAGGGAAACGTATTACTCCAAACTACGGTTCTGACCTGTAATGAAAATGCTACATATAATGCATATTTCTTTGGCTGTTAATTTACAGAGCTATGGTTCTGACGGTCTAAAATTAGTGGCACATGAAGAAACTGTTTCTTTTGGGCAGTCGGTACTGAAATTGACTTTTGACCCTGGCTCACCAGAAGATGGGGCATTAACAGCAGAATGCAGTTTGGATCATCCCTTTTTTGTGAAAAGTAAAGGTAAACAAAATGTGCTGACATAACTCAGTGAATATCACAGTATTAGGAAAAATAGAGCGTATGTATCAAATATACCCCAGAAATCTTAAAGATGCCTTTATACATTATAACTAGGCTTGCTACTATTGGATTTTTATTTTTTTTGCCACTTTACCATTGAGAAACGTCTCATTTAGAGAAACCTCTTTATCATATACAAGATGCAACAAAACCATGGTTACCAACATTCCAATTGAAATAACGTTTGGTCACAGTGAAGCTATACCTTGTAAAAGCTAAAGTTCCTACACAAATTAAAAAATTCTCTCAAATTGTAGAAAACACAGCATATAAAGTGTATTACACTTTTATAGCATACATTTACAAGTAAAAACAATATGCACAGAACAAAACATTAGATAGTTGAACAGAACTAACTTGCACTTATTATTCTGAGCTCCACACCTCTCCTGCTTAAGCACAGTTGGACTCACTGGAGGCAAGGCAGACTGGTCCGCTTCATCCTGGCGCTGAGACTTCAGCTGTCAATCTGGGTACTCATTAAGTGTTTTCCTGTTGCGCCTCATTTTCAAATCAAACAAGTAACTGTCACCTTATATACCTATAATTACAAAAGCTTACCTACACCGTAACCCGCTAATTTCAAAGTAGGCGCTGTAGCTGGCAAATGAAAGTGCACAGTCGGTCTTCATGATTGACAGTCATTTAAACGAATGAGAGCATTCTAGCGCTGCTTCATACAACGAGATCTGTCAGAACAGGATGAAATGACTGACGGTGAAACTACACTAGCCTATTAAGGAACCACTGAGTTGACTGACAGCGACCCCTAGCCATTCAGAGCAGAACGGAGACAGGACAGACAGCAAGTATACAAACTACACAGACTAAAGGTGATTTCTTAAACTATTATTTTTGGTAAGAAAAAAAAAATAGCGAGTGGTTTTACTCATGTTTTATCCTATATAAATTTATTTGTCAAACTATTTTTTGGGAATTCGATGTTTAACAAGCTTTACCGATTACAATCGAAAAGTAGCAAGCCTAATTATAACATAAGCATCGAGTGACCACTTGTTTGTCAAGTTAATACAAAGTTTTATTTTTTATTTTTATTAACAGTACTACTTTAACTGCATATGTAAGAACGTATGATGTGCTTAAAAATGGTTTTAAATTGATTTGTATAGGTTGGTGTTCCTTTTATCCGAGCCTCACAGTTGTTCAGCATGGAATCCCCTGTTATGAGATGCAGGTTGGAGATACATGTCTACCTCCAGGACACCCCGGTGCCATCAATTTCGATGATTCAGTTGTTTTTGACACTTTCAGGAGGTAAGTTATATTTAATTGTACTATTTATTGAAGCCGAGCAGCATTTTACAGTGTTACTCAAATAAGATGATCCTTTTAGGTACGACAGAAACATTTTCTATCAAGTTAAATACACATCTGTCATATCCAGAGCTATTCTAGAATTATAAGCAGATGTGTACAGAGTGAAAACAAAAACATGTGATGTAGGGGAAATCTAGGGGATTTGACACTTGCCATTGGAAATGTTTAAAATGGTTATTCTGTCAGTGAGAGCTTGTGTTTTTCATGTTTCATACATACAAACTAGGTTGGTCCCAGTATCTAAACAATCCTGTGTTGCCTTCTATAGGAGACAAAGCTCTGTATGTGGTTTACATGAAATCCTTTTTGTTCTTGTGCACCAGCTATGACTTCACCCCTCTGGATTCCTCTGCGGTGTATGTATTGAGCAGCATGGCCCGGCAGCGGCGAGCGTCCCTCTCCAGTGGAGGTGCCATCAGTCCAGACTGTGAAAAATCAAACCCAGACTTTGTGCCTTCATCCCAGCCATCCTGTACATTTTATAATAAATCTAACAAAAGTAACAGCTCAGGGACAACCAGCAGTGCCACAGTCAACAAGTGCAAACGACCAATGAATGCCTTCATGCTCTTTGCAAAAAAATACAGAGTTGAGTATACGCAGATGTACCCAGGGAAGGATAACAGGTGAGTACATCAGATTTTTAGGTTTCCTTTTTGTAAAATACGGTATTCCTACCAGTTTAACACGCACTTTTTAAACAAATTTTTTCTTCTCAAAAATGGCCTGTGTCTTAAATTAGTATAGTGTATATTAAAATCGCCAACAAAAGACGGGACTAACTGCCTAGAAAAGACAAACAAAAGCATTACTGTCCAATCTTGAATCATCCATGACATACAGGCAGCCATTTTCAAAGACGCGAGAGTCACTGTCAAGTAATAAAGAGGACTCCTCCAACTCAGGATGATGGCTAGGAGAGATTTGTTGTTATAGGCATGTTAATTTGCCAGTTTTTTCAATATGCCCAATAGCTGAGTTTGTAGCATTTCATTGCAAAAAAAAAAAAAGTCAATGCAGAGTAACTTTGAATTGAATACTATTTTGAATTTGGCATGTCGGTACACTTAAATCCTGATCTAGAACATTATTCAGCTAATATGTTCAAAATAGTGTAGAATTTCTGAAACTGAAAATCTAAATGGCTGTGCTTTAAGTTTTACTGTTAGCTACAACTTCTGACATTACTACACGTATACACAATGTGTGTATAAGCCTAGCAAGCAATTATTTCTGTATGTACAGTAATGTTAGCATATGTGTTACAGAGCCATAAGTGTGATTCTTGGTGATCGGTGGAAGAAGATGAAAAATGAGGAAAGGAGGATGTACACAATGGAAGCCAAGGCACTGGCAGAAGAGCAGAAGCGTTTGAATCCAGATTGTTGGAAAAGAAAACGAACCAACTCTGTAAGTGTCAATTGGTACTTTGTAATACAAAACAAACAAATAAAAGCTGAAATAAAAACATACTACCTCACTTAAAGGGATTTAAAAAGGCTTCAGTCACTGGCTTTTTACATGCTCAGTACAGACACACTTTGAAATATGACTTCTGCATACAAGTAAGGGTTGGTTCATACTTCTGTTGCATATGAATGCGATACGTCAGGCGGAGATGGCTAGAAAAGCTGTGCAGCTTCACTCCGACCATGCAACAAACGTGGACGTTTTTCAACATTATCCAACCCTAAAAAGACGCACGTCGCAAGAGTGTGGATGACGTAATTCCGATCTGTTGCACAGACCCTCGACTCCAACCACAAATTATGTCTGTCTGAAGTATGAACCAACCTTAACTGTCTTTAACATAATAAGGTACATATAACATCGGTGGGTAATTGGGTATGAAAATGTACAATTTCTGTTACTCAAGGATATATAAAAAGATTGTTGGTGCTGTAAGCAGAACTCAGTCGGGAACCTGTAAAGGTTATTAATAAACATAGGTCATATAACAGTCTTTAGCTGCCCGCAGTTTGCTTGCAAATCCTGATATTTTAACACTATCCTATTAAACACAGTTCTTTGTTATAGTGAATTTAGGCTGTGTGTTTTTTTTTTTTCCCTACCTGCAGGGTTCTCAGCAAAACTAGGCGCTTTGGTATGGATGTTGTTAACAGAATCTTCATTTGCAATACGAACTGGATGTAAGTAAGGACATAAGACAACCTTCCATGTCTCTGCGAGTCTGTATACTTTGATGGGAAAATCTGCTTTTTAATTAGAGACATTTTTAAAAAACATTTATTTTAGTCACTAACTATGCTTAAAGGTCTTATTTTTTAATGACCGAAATGCCTTACTCTTCCAAAGTAAACATTTTTTTTTCAGGTAATTATATTTTATAGGCTTGAAAACTGAAACCCTGTGGTGCTAATGTAGGGCGCAAAG
Source organism: Acipenser oxyrinchus oxyrinchus (assembly GCA_030684275.1). Lineage (NCBI taxonomy): Eukaryota > Metazoa > Chordata > Actinopteri > Acipenseriformes > Acipenseridae > Acipenser > Acipenser oxyrinchus. The sequence goes on along the minus strand of CM060256.1, from coordinate 18,394,796 downwards.
GAGTTATATACAAATATCTTGTAAATGTAAAAGGGGGATTTTAAATGCTTTATCATAGCTGTTTATATAATTATATTTGTATAACTCATATATTGCACAACCAATGTATTTCATTTACCTTTAAAATGTCTCGACAGGTTGGGAAAAAATAATGTAATCTTAAATATGTAGCTGGGGTTTCTCCCAAATATATTTTGTGGGTGTCCTGTATAAGATTTAAATTGCCATATAATATACTATGCGTGGGGTGGGCACACATTTCACTTGGGGGAAGACTTACCTTAAGTGTTTTTGCACTTTATTGTATCTAATACAACCAATAAATGTATCTCTGAAAAATCAATTACCAATAACACAATCATAGCTACAATATACAGCTTGTATTCAGCTTTGCATTACCTTTGACTCATTTTGTCAATAATGTTGTACAGATTTGTTGCCCCACCACACTTTTGCACAAAATGTTATTATATTATAAATAAAAGTTTAAACATGTGTTGACATTCTTTTTTTCACATGGGCTTTTTTTCGTACCTTGTAACAGCTTGTCAAACAAGTTACATTACTTATGTGAAGTGACAAAATATGTATGCAAGAAGTATCCTTTGAATTGACAAACTAGCGTATATTAGGTATGAGTACTTGATTAAAAAAAAAAAAATAGTATGTCATAAAATTAATATTTATTTTATGTAATATAATATCACTGCTCTTTTGTAATCCCTTTACTGTGAATTAATTGGTTTGGGGTATTTAAAAAACACATTTAGTGCAATATTGGCCCTGAAACAAAGGAGGAGATTTGTCTGTTAGACTCGCTTGTCTTATTTCTCAGAACTATTTTAAATTTATTTTCTGTGATACTGGTACTGAATACCTTCAGACAGTGTTTAAGACAAATTAAATTGACATCTGGATATATAACACTCTTTCTTGCATGCTGAAACGGTAACTTAATATCCTATTAAGTGTTTTATTTTAAACCTCAAACAAAGATAATGTCAACTGTTAATGTATTAATATACATTTAGAAAGAAGAAATGTAAGGAAACACTTAAATCATAGAGCTTTAAAACTATAGTTGAAAAATGCAGTACAAGAATGCAGATCTTTTACTTTCCTGTCCCCGCCTGCACTCCCCATACACAGAGACAGTTTAACCCGGAGGTCTGTACTAAAGTTGGCGATCAGCTGATCCAGAACTTTGTTGATTCTGTTTTTTCTTTGCAGTTGGTATATATAAATCGACAATGGATAATTGCAAAGCATATGACATGGTTTATTTAGATTTCTAGAAAGCTTTTTGACAAAAGTCCCGCATAGAAGATTAATTCTCAAACTGAGCGCAGTAGGGATTCAAGGAAATGCATGCACATGGATTAGGGAGTGGTTAACATGTAGAAAACAGAAAGTACTGATTAGAGGAGAAACCTCTAAATGGAGCGAGGTAACCAGGGATCAGTATTAGGTTCTCTGCTATTCCTAATCTACATTAATGACTTAGTTTCTGGTATAGTAAGCAAACTTGTTAAATTTGGAGACGACACAAAAATAGGAGGAGTGGCAAACACTTGCAGCAGCAAAGGTTATTCAAAATGATCTAGACTGCATTCAGAACTGGGCAGAGACCTGACACATGACATTTAATACAGAAAAGTGTAAGCTACTGCATGCAGGCAATAAAAATGTCCATCATAACTACCAAAAAATATCTAGGAGTTTATGTTGACTCAGAAATGTCTTCCTCTAGACAATGTGGGGAAGCTATAAAAAAGGCCAACAAAATGCTTGGCTATATAGTGAAAAGTGTTGAATTTAAATCAGAAGAAGTAATGTTAAAACTTTACAATGCATTAGTAAGACCTCATCTAGCATATTGTGTTCAGTTCTGGTCACCTCACTACAAAAATGAGATATTGCTGCTCTAGAAAGAGTGCAAAGAAGAGCAACCAGATTATTCCTGGTTTAAAAGGCATGTCATATGCAGACAGACTGAAAGAACTGAATCAATTTCAGTCTTGAACAAAGAAGATAAAGGGGCATTCAGAACAGAGGCTTTTTCTTTTTTTTTATATACAGAGAATTGTGGGAGTCTGGAACCAACTCCCCAGTAATGTTGAAGCTGACACCCTGGGATCCTTCAAGAATCTGCTTGATGAGATTCTGGGATCAACAAGCTACTAATAACCAAATGAGCAAGATGGGCCCAATGGCCTCCTCTCATTTGTAACCTTTCTTTCATTTCTCATAATAAGACAGTACAGCGTTGGAGATGATCCATAGTTAGATGGTACTGTGCTGCGAATACTCAACTTACTGACCATCTGTTGATTGTATTCAAATGAAAATCTGAGAAAACTACGAGAAATGTAAACAGGAATAAAAAGAGGAGCATTTTTTTTTATCCAATACGTTATTTATAAGGGAGGTCAACTTTAACATTAGCATTTTATTATTTATTTTTTTATTGCCAAAACCCTTACACATTTATATTTTTTAAATTTGGAAATCAATTTCTTAAATCTTTTTAACATAAAACACTGACCCATAGATACACAGCGAGATAGCTCAATCAAATGTCTAATAGCTTGGTCATTCTAAAATGAGAGATTACACTTAAATTAAAAATACATGTCTAATACATCCAAAACAGTGTTACAATATCAGGGTAACAATGAATCAATTCTACAGCCATTTTGCTACACTCATGAAATAAATACATGAAATGCAATCTGTATCAGGAAAGCCCGTCCCCTTCAGTATATCAACACTAATTTAACCAAGGCATATTTACAGGATATTCAATTTGAATGGGTTCTCTCATTGAACCAGAGACATAGCTTTCTGGAGAAGCTGTAACATAATTGGATAAACGGGAGCAAACTCCTTTCCTTCTCTGGCTCGCACAGACTGGACATAGGCCTCCAGGACTCCCCTGAAAAATAGCAAATGAATGAAGCTTTCAAAAGAATTGATAGAGAAAACCGATATAAGGTTTGCTAAAATATGCAACATTTTAAATTAATTTGTAATTAAAAGCGGAGGTAAGTGGAAATAGTTTTGCCACTGATACTGTATTTAGCACAAGCAAGTGAAGTGTAAAAGAGAAAATGTCATCACCAGCTTCAAACATGTACCCTGTATCCCATTGGGCACATTCTACACTGTACTGAATGTCTACTACTGAAGCCCAGGTCATAAGCTGTGTCTCATCATGAGGGGTTGACTTTTAACCCTCCCAAGTGCAGGACAGGTTACAGATACTGGGGAAAGACACTCTACTGTTAATTATTACTGGCACCCTTTATGGTCACACCCACCGCAATGTAATTGTTTCCCCATTTGAAAACTAAATAAATAAACCGCTGGCTGGAAGTAATGGGTCCTGAGAGTGATCTGACCTGACCGGACTAGCTGCCAGATTCAATGTGCTATGTTCTGTTTCAATCACTCTATCTAACGATTAGCAGAACCAGGAATGAAATCTCCCAGCACACTCGATCAAAGTTCAAGTATCTGCTGGGTACTATCCCTTCAATTCTAATTCTATACACTAAGGGGTGCTATTACACCATTTTTCACTGTCAGAGAATTTAAAAGAAAACCAGTATGATGCATTGTGCACCTGTATACATGACCTTGGCACGATGTAGTTTACACTGCTAACCACGTGCATATTTGTTGTTTTTTTTTTGTTATGAGAGTATGCAGTACAATTCCTTATTCATTTAATACACAGTATCTGGTTACAAGTGGGAGAATTTCCATTTATCAATTATCTAGCCATGCAAAGTTGTTGAAAACACTTGATAGTCACTTCAGATGTATAAAAGCCTTCATCAATTAATTTGTGTAAAGATGGATAATCTGTCCACATGTAATTTTAAAGGTTTGATGGTTTATTTAATTCCCTTCATGAAACACAAATCATATTAAGTTTTTGACTACATAGATCAAATAGCAGTCCAATACTAGGTGATTGTGGATCTACTTAATAAGGTAGTTTAACATCAATCACAGACTCGATGCTCTTCCAAAGTTCAGTTTAAAGTTATCACTACACAGTAACTGCCACCTTGCTCCACTAAAGAAGCCTAAGAGGTACCTATGATTGTTTACAGGTACTACGAGATGTTTATTTTTATTCCATTAAAAAAAAAAAAAAAAAACACTGACAAACCACACACCTCTGCCTGCCACACCCATGACATGACAGTAGTTTCCTGCCTCTTGGTTCTCTTCTGGCTGGGTCAAATGTGCCATGATACACCATTACACATCTGCTATTCCAAATATAGTATAAGCAATACCATATATTCAATATTGTTAAAATAAGGCCAACACCCAGGCATACAACACCACAATAACCCCAAACTTTACGAGACTCCTCTGTCAAGTGATAGTTTAAAAGTGGAAGTACTTTTGACAGATGTCAAAGGTAGCAAACAAAACTCTTAAATCATGTGTCCACTTAAGCCAGTGCTTGCCACTTTATCAAACAGACTACTGTATAAATCGGACATGTCAAAAGCCCTTGACAGATCAATAAAGTATGCACCACGAGGAAACATCTACCCTTGGAAGGCAAATTACCAGCGATGCCCTTCAACAACACTTATTAGATTATGACTACTGTATTGGTGGTCAGATTTCTCCAAATCAATACTTATTGACTGACTGATGCATACTTTACACAAATTTAATTTCGCTGTCAACCATGCCTCCTGCAGCTATGAAGTCTTTCTCCACACCTAGCCTCACAAGCCAATTCCCATCAACGCCAGCCTGTGTCCCTGCAGAGAGCCTGTCGGATCAGTGTGAAAATTCAGCTGGCTGAAGAGTCTACCCTCTGGAGAGCACCTGTTCACCCTGATCAGCAAACCCTGGGTGTATTAATGAGCGCTGGAAATCAGCATCAAGTTTTAGCCATCAATATGAATAGTGTAACTAGGATGTCCCCAACCTCTTTAACCCCCCGTACTGTTGAAGAATTTTTGTATAGAGAAAATATACAATATTATATGTAACCAGGCCCCATTCCTTGTACCAAACACAACATTAAAAGATCTGCCCGGCAACATGTCATATATTGGATATGAATTTGTTAGGTTTAGAAACTAAACAATAGAGTGACAATTTCTACTGCTATTTGTGAACAATGCATCACCCTTTTTTTTTTTTGCTGTTTACTTTACATTATATTACATTATAAGTAATGTGATCAAATATACACAGCAGCAAGAAGCACCGAAAAAGGTATGGCAAGTGTACATGCATAAACACCTGGGTATTTTAAGCCAGGGGCATTGACCAAGCTATAGTTTGAAAATGAAACAGAGAGGAGTGGGGCATATTGGATCTATTTTTTTTTTAACATATATTACAATATGCTGCTCATTAATGCTTCTCTCACATGATCTGGGTCTAGCTTATAAAATGAAGTTATACACGAGCAAGAAATCCTTGTTGCCAGTAACAACAATTGTAATGAACAATTAAAGAGCCTCTCTTTGCTTACTGCAATCTCTATTTATACCTCTCAGAGCTGTGGCTGCTTACATGTCAGTTAGCACCATTAGGGAAAAGGAATGAGCAACAAGGCTTCTTAGTTACTAGGAATTGCACATATACCAGGGGCCTGAAATTTAATATGGAAATCAGTTTTAGATGAAACCTCTGGGTCTCAGGGGTTTAAGTCTTAGAGTGACTTGGAAAGATAATCTCCAAGCGCCACAGTGAATTATCTGATGAAAAAAAATATATATTAGTACACTAACAACACCAATACAGTAAACTGCTCATGTTATTATTATTTTGAATAGCAAACTGTAGATCTTTTAGGCATGCATCTGCAAAAAATATTTTAAATGGTTAATTTTAAAATGCAATTGCATACAATTGGCAGTATTACCGGATCATTTGAGAAAAACATCTCCAAAATCGCTATGTAAATAAACAAAGCATTTTACTGTAATAATATATCAATAATCAGGTTTATTTTGGGTATACAAATTATACATTAATTTGTGACCCAAGTACAATACTGGCTGGCTCTCATTTTTTATTTTGAGTTCTCACTGGAGCACATATGTTCCCCCTCACTGTGGAGGGTAACAGTCTCCTGTGCGTCATCACGATCTAGAACCTGAGCTGAACATTGGCCTTGCTGAATGCAAACCCGCCATGTGGATGCAAGAATCCAACACTGGTGCATTATGTCTGTCACAAAGCCAGCTTTCCCATTAGGTTTATGATAATGCTTATATATTTCCACTTAAAAGGGTCATTTTTTCAGTTATTTTTAACAGGCTAGACATTTTTTGAACTTGCTTATTCTCACATGCTATTTTTGTATAATGAACAAGATGACTTCAGTGTGTCTTTAACAAAACGCAAACAAGGCACAGACCACTTCTAATTACTTACAACTTAAACAACTGTAGCTTAAAAGCTGAATGGTAAGAGGGACATTCCTCCATATATCCACCGATTTGTATCCAGATATTTATAACTTGTGTAAAAGAACGTCCTTAAATTTGGTTAACCTAATCTGTGTTTCAATTACTACCAAATTGTTGACAATTCACCCACTGTTCCTTTTTCCCCTTATACGTTGAGTTGTAGTACTGTATGCATTACAACTTAGTAAGAAATATGTGACATGGGTATGTATGAACGACTCCACAATATCCATACTATACATGTTGGTGATGAATATTTATTTTCAATACCTGAGACCCACATTTTGTGTACTGTAGGTGTCTGCTTGATAACAACCACTTATACAAAGGTACAAAACATACAGTTAACTAGATAACGCTCACTATGACTGGTTTATCCATTAAAAAACAAAACCTAACATTCCAGGGTGCTGCAAAATGAACAGGCCCTTTCGTCATTACTTTATATTATGTAATTTACTATATACATCATGCATTACAATCCAGTTTTTCTAGTGTGCTCAGATAACTTAATGAAAGCTTTAACACAAACAACCTGAAAAAGGTAACATACTCTACATGTCTCAACTAGAGCACAAACAAAAACTAACTAAGCTTTACCTTAAAGAATCAGTTGATCCTTCTCTGGCGGGTGGTCGTCAAGCCACTGGGAATAGCGAGCAATGGACCATTCTGCTCTCTGGAATCAATTCAAAGACACATTCAATTAATAGACCTCAATGCAGAATTTAAATTCAGGAAATGTGCAAGCAAATCCATGCATCTTATATGAAGAATCATTTTTTTGATATTTTAATGCTTCATATAGCACACATACAGCTCATTTCACAGACCCAGATTAGTCGTTAGTACACATCTCAAAATAATGTGTCTGCAGTACAGTCTCTAATTTTCACTTATTAGCTCAAATGCACTGATAGGTCTGCCTTCCATTAGGTACCTGGTGTGGGGATTTCAGCTCAGATGGTGCCCGAGTAAATAAGAAGTGAAGGACAGCACAGTAGGGGATAACATCTCCCACAGCCTGGCTCTTGGCAATGTGCACACTTGTCTGGAAAAGTAATGGCCTGAAAAACAACAAAGGATCCTTTAAAGCAATCTGTGAGAAAACCAAACTAAATAATTCATGTATTAAGGAGTTTTGGGTCCACAAAATACCAGCAGAAACAGCATTTAGAAATGGAGATAATTTTGTATTATCAAGAAATGTAGATTACCAATAAGAAGTACTAATTTTGACATTATGCTTTGACACCTCTTTCCCCAAGAACAAGTTGTCATAGCTAAATTCTTATTTTAATTGTTTTTTCAAATGGCTGTGCATTACCACACCTCTTTTGTTGCTTAAAAAAAACACTGAATTGCAGTGTTAATAAGTTAAGTCCTTGTATCAAGCTGTAATTAAACACTTGAAACTAATGATATATCAATGGCTATTTACAATGACTTCTGATGTCATCATACTGACACTGTACTATACTTTTTTAGACTTTGGAAATACATGAATTCCAAGCAAGGAACATCTGGAGGGGGTAGGCCAGTGCCTGTTTGATACGATTGACACATTTTGACCCCTGGTTCAATTCAAGGGGCAAATTTTTGCGAGACAGAAATACACATCCTTATCTCCTGTAATGGCACAGCAACACATCACTGCTTCCCCACGATTGTCAAAGGTACATTCTTAGGAATTTCACAACAGTCTTCTCTCAATAATCTCGAAACAGGTTCATCTGTTTATACTGTACATTTGTGTTATAAATATACATTACAAATACTAGAAAAACAAACACTGTAATCTCAGCAGCAAGCCATACTCTCTGTGAAGCTCAATCAATACAAACGTTCTTCTCATGTAATTATAGTAGTAAGAGTACATCTTTTAACATAAATGTTATTTTACCTTGAATGAACATATTAGTCAATCGATTCTGATGGTAGCATTGCTGAGTTAGAGGGGTAACCATTACACAAACCACATATTAATGTTGTCCATATCTTTTTTTTTTTTTCCTTATTCCACACAACATAGGACATTTTTGGGGTTTTTTTCCCCCAACTTTATTCTGTAATGTTCACCCAGAGAAAGAGATTTTTTTCTTCTAAACATCGCAGTGCATCCATTTCATGCTCCCTTCTGTAACAATGCAGATGCTTTGATTGAAAACCAGCAATGTTGCTGGAGGGAGCATAATCTGAATACAGTGCGACCCTTAAAAAACTATTTTTCTCCTGGTGAAGGCTCCGGAGTAAATGTGCAGAAATGTATTGCTTCGATTTAAAACCATGATGTGTGCTTAAAGGGTCAGGAACATGTTTAAAAATATAACGCTATGATACAGACATCACGGGACACAGTACAGGTAACATAATGCATTTATTATAAAATGTGCAGGGTGTTCTGTAACACCACTTCAAATGGTACAGTTCTTAAAATGTGTGACATCCAAAATATTAGCATAGACCCTCATTACTGACCATAAAATGACACCACTGGCACGGTTCAAAGTTTGTTATAAACCTCCACCCCCACCCCCAAAAAGAAAGAAATAGCGCTACCATCATACTGTCCTACCTAGCCAATGTAAAGCTGTATTTTGATCCAGCATTATTAGCTTATTTTTTAAAATAATTTGTATTATCATATGCAAAAAAATAAATAAAACACAACCCTGCAGTTTTGTTTTTAATAATAATATACTGTACTATATGGCAGTAATATACCGTATACAGTTTAATAGTAGTATACTGTACTATATGGCTATAATAGTTTACTGCAGAAATACTTTATTGCAGCAGTTACTGGCCTTTATTACTTTTCTTCCCCAGTTCCCAAAGATCATTTTCTCTAGCTTCCACCATTCTTTATTTCCTCCTATGATTTATGCCACCTTATTCCAGCTGCTTATAGAGAGATGTGTAATATTTCACCCCTATCTTTCTCACAAATGTCAGTGCAATCTTGCAATTTTACAAGCTCTCTCAAGCTAAATGACGTAAGAAATGTTCCAACGAACAATGCACAACGCTGTCATTGTGAGAGGAACAAAGACACAGATGAGATGAGGCAAGCTATGTAGAATAATATACCCAAAGCTACATGATGCATTCAAACTAGAAATTAAGGCTCATTTGTTATCAAATGTCATATGAAATGTTCTCTATTGGGATGACGGTCCATTGCATAAATAACCAAAGCAATGTATTGATATGCAAATTACTTGGTACTTTCATTTGCACTTAACTTTGAATTTGATATTTTGTATCTTCCCCTGTTTAATGTGATGGGTATGGAACTGAATGAACATGTTGAAATGGTTGGATGCACTATAGTTAATGATCATTTTTTAATCGTCTTCAGGGATGGTCCAATTTCTCAGGGATTATTCCAAAAACCTAAACTTAATAATCTATCACATTATCATCGTTTTTGCTATTTAGTACTTTTAGTTTGTGATAGTGGAGCCAAAATTCAATTGCAATCTTTGGTTCCTGGTCTAACACGACAAAAAAAGGGGAGAGATGCTACTGTATAAATCAGTCTGTCTGCTTTTTCTAAACAACTATGATAGATAAATAAAAGACTGTACAGTTTATCTTGTATTTAAGCCATTCCTTTTTAATTTGAGCATATCAATTGGTTCCCCTAGCAATATTCACTTCCGACAAACAAGGAAATAATGAATCTATAAATCATCAGCATAAAAACAATAATGAAAGCCTAACAATTCAATTAGCTGGTCTAATGGATGAATGCAAAGACTAAGGGGCTGAGAAACAGGCGCTAGGGCAGTCCAGACAGAGAGACGATATAAACCGGATCTTGTGTTATCAAATTGATCTAAATAACTGCAATCACAACAGAAAGGACTATCCACTACGCAGGACCTGGGCACAATTCAAATCACGCTTTCATCTTAACAGGACATGGAGAGCCACAACAGGAAATTTAGATGAAAGACGAAGATGGGTAAAGATTAATTGTACTTCTGTCTATGTCCTAATCACACAATGCAACACCACAATCACAAGTTATTCCATTCTGTGATTAGCAATAAAAACCATGGCACAGAATTTTTAGGTTTAGTTAAATCAGGAACATCAGCATAGTCAAGCAGAAATTAGACAAATGGTGACAGAAATACCAGATGATAATTATTTTCAAGGCTACATCAAATGCTTTTGATTAATAAAGCGCTACAGAAAAAGCAGTCATTGACTAATTTGGCTTGAAATATATTGACTAGTGATTTAAGCATTTCCATCTTCAGCCAACTAGCAGACAAGAAATACAGTGGTTTAATGGCTCATCTTATGTCAGGCTTTGGCTGCACAAACTTGTGGTAAGAAATGGACAGGTCTAATGATTTGGAAATAACATTATACATTGTATTTTGGAAGTAAAGACGCACTACACTTGAAGCATTCACAGTACAACTGTGTCTACAATAAAAGTACCATGAGGAATGAAAACTATTTATTTTGTATTTTGTGTAGTGTGGGGGAAAATAGTTGAGGGCAGGTATATAGGTCCCAGAATCAGACGTAGTCTGTATCCTTTTTAAAAATAAGCAACTGGAAAACTATGTATACCGGCATGCTTTGCGGCAACTGGGAGAGCATTTTTGGGGTTTGGTAACTGGTGGCCATCTTGGCTCAAAAGGCATCATGGTAGGGCACCACGACCCAGAATGGAAGCTCGTTGGGAGAAATGGAAGACAGCTGTTTTTACTTAGTATCAGCTGCAGATAAAAAGGACACACAAGAGAGAACTCGAGGGGGTGTGTACAGGAGGGGGTGACCTATAAAGGTGAGCATTGCTTACTTAAAAAAAAAAAAAAGAATACTTTGACTTTGTCTGGAAAGCAGCTTAGCTGCCCGACTAGTTAGGGAAACAAACTTTATGTTAGGTTAGTGCGCCGAGAATGAGATAGGCTTTGTTGTGGTTTGTTTGCAGATATGAATATGTCTTTGTGCATCATGGAATGACACGAAGCTACAGGGTCACTAATGCTTCTTTCACAGAGACAGCTCAGCTCTTTGCAGGTTCATCCCAGTAGTCCGTGTTCACATGACAAGGGGCATCACATTCATATTAATTGATAAAATAAAAAGCTACCCTTAAATCAGATCTATAGTCAACTGATACTGACCTGAATGATCGAAGTAAACGGTAGGACTTGCCCAGATCTGACATAGAGGGGCCACCGCCAGCTCCATTTGTAAAAATAAAGCAGTTAAATAAAAAAGGTGTTAAACTAAGTTCACTTCATGAGAAGTGAGACCACTGTAATAACATCCAGTTCCACCCCCACTCTGAGGAGTCCCCAGATGTTCAACGCTAACGTTCATTCATACAGCAATAATATCAAGTGTTATAGGTCAGGGATATTAGATACAATGTGCTGCCAGACTGATACTTAACCTTAAACTATTGGAAGCTGTGTTCTATATAAAGGAAAGCCAATTACAAATAATGGGAAATTTTGAGCTCTAAATAAAACAGCAGACTGCAATATTGGGAATAGCTTGACATTTGACCATTGAATACAGTACTTTGGTCTAATTGCGATCTCCTGACAAATTACACCTTCCAGGGTAGTCAAAACCAGTGTTAACAAATAAAAAAGCACTTGCATGTATTTGATGCTTTATACCTCTATAGAGAGTTACAAGGTTCCCATTAAAGTGTGTTTCTCCCTTGCTACACTTCATTAAACCCATACTCAACTGATTTACATGGTCGTATTTTGAAGTAATCTAATTACTCTTTCTCTCGTAGATTGATGTACAGTATTTGTATATAGGACCAACTGCTAAGAGAACACTTCGGCTTAGGATTGAGAGTGGGTCGAGAGAGGGGAATAGGGAATGGGCTTGCCCCAGGTTCGGCTGCCGGAGCGGGGCTGAAGCGTCTCGTCTCCCGGAGAAAGCTGCAGCTCCTCTCGCAGCAAAAAAAGTAAATACATTAGGAAAGATAAACACATAATAGGTCTAATATTGATTTAGTTATAAAACAAATGCTGAATAAGATGTCTGTTCTAAAGTGCCACCACAGCTTTTCTTCAGTTCAGATACTGTATCAAAAGGGAGAGACAAACGGAAGTTAGACTTTGTTTAGAGAAGTTGTTTACAGTTTGAATAACACCAGTACTGTATTTACTGTAGAATTACTGCATGAATCACTAGTATAGGGAATTGGGGGACATGCTGTAGGAGCGTTATATCTGAGGCGCATTATAACAGAGAGCCTTATAGCGAGGGAGCACTGTATATGGAAAAATGTAAAGATGTCACACATGCACGTCCAACCCCCTCCACTATATCCCCATGAAGTCATCTGCTTTCATGTTTTCCACGCACTTAAATAATTATTTTTTAGGTCTTAATACATCAAGGTAGTAAAGAAAGTTTTTTTTTGTTTTTTGTTTTTTTTGTGTGCGGCGGGGGGGATTAAATAAATAACATAAACATAGTCTTTAGTGAGAAGCCTAGTCAGATTAACCAGGTGTCTTTGTTCTGACTTGACAGTTAAGACCAGACTATAAATGACTTGCGAGTCATGTGCTCTGACAGGTACACAGCAGTTTGCCAGGCAGCTGGAGCCTTATGGACCGATTCCACAAAGCCGTGGGTTATCGAAGGTTCAGGGGAAGGAATTGCACTCAAGAACAAGTAGTTTTAGATCCCAATCTCTCTGATGTCTCTCAGCTTTGCAGGCAGTTTCTTAGAAAGCCTAATTGGATTTTGTGATGAAAAAAAAAGCAGCGGTTCCCCTTACAGTGCACGCCAACACAAAGCTGCACAAAGGGAAAAAATCAAAATAAAGCGGACACTGTGGCATCATACTATACTTAGAATCTAGGAATACAAAAATAAATATAATTTGACAGGAAATACAAATCTTGGAGGTTTACAAAAGACTGCACCCTTTCCCCATCAATGTGCTTGAAAGTAGATGACATACCCCAAGTGCTCAGTGCAATTTAGGTAAACGCCATTTAAGTGTTTTGACTACATCAGCAAATCACATGCACTTTTCACTGTCAGATCCTCAGCAAATCACATGCACTTTTCACTGTCAGATCCTCAGCAAATCACATGCACTTTTCACTGTCAGATCCTCAGCAAATCACATGCACTTTTCACTGTCAGATCCTCAGCAAATCACATGCACTTTTCACTGTCAGATCCTCAGCAAATCACATGCACTTTTCACTGTCAGATCCTCAGCAAATCACATGCACTTTTCACTGTCAGATCCTCAGCAAATCACATGCACTTTTCACTGTCAGATCCTCAGCAAATCACATGCACTTTTCACTGTCAGATCCTCAGCAAATCACATGCACTTTTCACTGTCAGATCCTCAGCTCCAAAGAACTAAAAATGGCAGAGCCATATTGAATACATAAATCTACAGTGAGTCACCTCCTAATCTGAAGACCAAAGTCGAATTAAGCACGATGCATTTCAAATGTGATCCTTCATAATCTTTTAGTACATTTTTGGTATTTACAGCAAGCGCCGTTTCAGTATTAACACCAACATTAATACCTTACGTCTGAAGAAGGTCTGAATGGGATGTCAACATAAATACCTATTATACCCTTGAATTTGTTTTTTCCCCCCTCTTTTCTGATTGGTACAAACCTAGTCACTTCATTTTGTTAGCCTGTCAACAAACTGCTGAAAGCTGGAAACACTACTAACAAGTTTTAATATTGATTTACTGAGTAAAAGTATGGGAGTCTCAAATTTACCACATTGGGCTAGATTCACCAACATTTACTCAAACAGTATTTGCACCATTTGTCTTTCAAAATGGAAAAACTAAAACATGAAGGGAGAACGAACAAAGCTGTACACAACACACTGAATTATTTACTTTAAATTTGACATTACCAGTTTGTTTTTTTTAATTTAGATCAAACGCAGCACTAGAGCACTACTTGGTGAATTGTGGTCTATTGCATCCAGACCTGGACTTCGTTGTGTAATATTTTCTCCACTTATGTATTGTTAAAAGCCTGTTAAAAAACCCTGTTGTCAGAAATGGCTTTTTATTGTTTTCCTTGTTACAGTCAGGGAGTACTGCTGCAATGTTCACATTAAAAGCACATTGAGATAAATGGAATCTTTGCCAAATTGTTGGAAGAACTTAATGAATTCCTTTTCTAGAAGTCCAACAACAGAAATCAGCAGCCAGTCTCATTTTGCCCCTTCCCCCAGAGGCCTGAGCAGACACGCATTTCTGATGAAGAGCTCTATGGATCTGTGTGCAATGGCTTCAGTGTTGTCATAGACGAAGTCCACACACTCAAAGTGTCGGAAATAGTCGCTCATGACTGGAGCTATAAAGCCTTGTAGTTACTTCATATAGAGTGAACAGGGAACATCAGGTTTACCCAAATTAGGCAGCAGCCTGTACAAAAACAACAACAACAACAAATAACATGATTACAGACTTGTTAAGTGCTCACAACTAAACATATGAAAATATTTACAGATATATACTTTCACACATAACTATAATGCTAAAGCTATCTGTGAAACTACATTGCTGACCTTTATCTGACATGACCTGTACTGTAGAAATCTGGGAGATGAGGCACAATATGCTTTTCCGGCTTTGATGAATCCACTTTATACATACAAGTCATGTCTCAATCAAACAAGAAAAAAAAGACTAATTTTGCTATAAAATCCCACAATGATGGAAACTACTATTATATCCATACATCATTTTGTAATAATTATTAGTAAAAACAGTTATTCACTTAATAAATATAATCACAATGTTACTGTACATTAACTACTTTTTTATATGGTAAAAAGACTGGAGTAAATGCTTTGAAAATATGGCCCATGTGTATAGAAAATTGAAAATAATCCCAGTCACAGTCATATAAAAGGACCAATAGCTCTACCTTCTTCAAAGCATTTACTGTAACAAATAAACTGTACAATGCACACCATTTAATATGGACCACCACCCAATTGTTTTTTTCTTAGTTTTTTCTGTGGTTTATTCATAAACGGTATACTAGTTTCAATATTCAAATTCAGTTCATATGTAACAAACTCAGAATGTATGATGAAGTTATGGATGAATTACATATCCAAGACTGAGAGAACAAGTGATGTTTCACAAAGGAATCTCACAAGTGATTACTCTGTGGGCTTTGCTGAGTTCCACCCCCGACTTCCTTAAAACTGTTAGAGGGAGTAAAGATCCTCCAGAACAATTGTAGCATCTTGCAGCCTGGTCACACTGGACCAGAGCTGTACTGACTGCCTATGGTTCCTACACACTTGGCAGTGTTACCTTTATTTCTCCTGCAGTGGTAGTTGGGGTTATCTGAAATACGACTGTAGTTCTGAACTTCGTCTTTTGTTATATGATTTCTATCGATTTCTGTAGTTCAGCAGCAATGCATGTATTCATGTGTTAAACATGAGCAGAAGCCATTAAATACAAATAATGTGTGTACCCATTCATGCTGCAAAATAGTTTGAATAATGGAAGCAGGCTATATGATCATTACCCTGAGAAGTCCTCCTGGTGCATGGTGATGAGAATAGCCTCCACTGAATCATGGACTGAACTGAGCAGGGGCTGCACGGCACTGCCCATGAGGGTCTGGATCATCTAGAGCCATGTGGAAAACAGAGACTTAGACACTTATACACCAAGACTCATTTATCAATTATTTGGCATATCATCAAAAAGGTGCCCTCGCAAGTATATGAGAAGGATTCCTTTACATTCTAGTCTCCAGCTTAAAATCAGCGATGAAGACAAAGAATACAAGGTTTTTGTTTGCCATGTAAACCTTTGGTTCTGTAGATGTTTCTGTACATTTTGGTCTCATTCAATTGATGCAAAAACAGAGCCTAATCAGATTTCTGTCTCAACAAATAGAGATGAAAGTTTGTACGAAGAAACAGCTTTGATTAATGTGCAGGCATCCAACTCACAATGGATCAAAGAAATAAGACGGAAATGTATCAACAAAAAAAAAATGTGTAGGGGTGTAGTGATACACTAATGTCACACAAGTCACAATACGAAATGTATCACATGTGATTATCCTGACTAGTGCCTAATAAGATCAAATAGTCATTTAATGATGGAACATTTTGTTAAAAGACTGCATTTAAATGGGACAGGGAGAGTATGTATCCATACTAACTATAACACACTTATTCTTCATTCAAGAGCCGTTTGGTGAACTACAATGAGCGATTTCGTGACATATACCTCTATTACAAACTAATAAACTTCAATTAAAATAACAAGCCAAAAACAGACTTAAAAAAGAGGAAATATTGAGGTCTTGAAGTTGCAGCAAATAGATCATTAAAGAAATTAATTGACCCCAGAGTGCAGGCTAGTCATCTTCTACTACTAAAAAAATCTCTGTAGTAGCACTTTTCAAAGGAAAAAAAACGTTCAGTTGTAAAGAAGGTAATCATATTATTACACTGCATGTTTCTGTGACCAACAATAATACACGGCTAGAAACTCAACAATACATTATAAAGTAACTCAATTCAATTCAATTCAAATCATTGTGATGGATCAAGTTGAAATTGTTTTGACCTTCACCTTCATTGCTTGTGTCACTGCCCTATGTTGTTGATGACTCACAACTCAGACCATATGTTTTGCTGTTCTTAAAAAAAAAAAAAAAAGGAAGCTTTGGAATTGAGAATACCAAATGTAGTCCATATTTTGCACAATGATTCATATGCATGAAATTATGAGACTATGAATATCCGGCTCTTCATTATTAAACCAGCCATCTTTTATATTTTGGCAAGTGCTTAATATACAGATCCTCTGTAAACCGGAGCTTTATAAAGAATTTGGGCACTGATCATTTACAATAAAAGGAAATTGGATTAAATTGCTACATTGGTTTAATTCCTTTCAGTTTAGATTTTTCATGTTAAATCTACTATGACTCAACAGCTTTTGACATTCCACATGTTCATTTAACTCATCAGGACCACTTATCAGAAACAACCACTATTTATAACCGGAAATTAAATACAGCTAGAAACACTCGCCAAGACCACTTGTGATGCATCTGTAAGCAGTCATTGCTGTTAAAGATCCAAGGGTTAAAGCCTGATAATAATGGCAACCAGTGAATGCCCAGTAAAAGTACCTCTGATGAAGCAGTGATCGCATGTTCAGCAGCTGGCGGAAAGGAGCTTAGTCCTACTATCACCTGCAAGACAATATATATATATTTGCACGCCAGCTACTGACATCTGCATTTTCTGTATTCCCAACAGTGTCAGATAAATGCATAAAAGAAATGAAGCTAACACCATTTTGGTGCAGGACAGAGAACACAGCCGGCTGCTCCAAGCTCTTTTTCTAAACAAACCTTGGAGCCATCTCCCAGCTCTTCTTGTAGTGCATGTGGCCAGGTGTAATGAATCAATTATCACCTGGCCACATTGCACACGTTAGCAGCGAGGGGATTCTAACCCCACCCCAGCCATATTAAGCACATAATTTCTCAAAACAAAAAGAAAAACAAATATTTACAATAATGACATGTGCAGCGCCCTTGCCCTGCCACAACATATTATATATCTTTTGGTCTTTTTCAACCATTGATCAATCTCTCTATCTACAGCCCATGCACCAGTTCTTAGCAGGGTTTTTCCATATATTTACATACATATTTTATATGTTACACTGACATGCTGCTACATTCCCAATGGAGTTTAAAGACTTGGTTAATCTACCGAGCAGGGTAAGCTTCCCCACACAATCTCACCATTGTGGCTTGTCCATCCTATTGGATTACAGGGTAGCTCACACTTGATGGAATCTATCCTTGGTTTCTCTTTGAGAAATCTTTTTGTATTGATAGATGTGTTTTTTAAAATGACTTTGGATGGAAAAACTGGCCTTGGAATGTCTTGAATTGAATTGCTTGTTGAACTACTGTAGGAATGTCTGGAGATTCACCATATTATTTTGGAGTGAGGACTCCACCCCAGATTGATAGAAGTGTGAATTATCTCTTAATAGTCACATTAAGGTAAGTGAGTGTGTGCTAAATACCCCTGAATGGGACATTAAGCTTGCAGAGGTGTGAGTAGCTAGTTAGTCACAAAGGCAAAAGTGGCAAAAAGTGGTTTACCCTTCCTTACCTCAGCAATGCGATCATCAGTATCAACAGCTTCACTGTAATATTAATTTCAAGTTAAAACAAAATGTGTCAGGTAAAAGATGTACGATTTTATTTATGTATTTATTTTTAACTCCAAAGCAATTCAATATTCAAATGAGAGGTTATAAAACCATAATTATAAAATAAATATTTCCTCTCACCTTTAACTTTTTATTTCTCATGTCTAGTCAACATTTATTGTTACCTAATTCTACTTTTGCCTAGCCACTTAATGTCCCATTCGAGGATAATTAGCACACACACCCCCTACCTTAACGTGACCATTCACGCTTCTATCAATCAAGGGTGGAGTCCACACTCCAAAATATTATATATGGTGAATCTGCAACCATTCCTACATTTAAAGACATTGAAAAATACTTTGAAATGTTTGTCATTGAACTTTAGTTTCTTTTAGTATTTGTAAAATTGCTGAACTACTGCGTCTCCTAGAACACATTCATATCATTTACAATATTAGATAATGCCATTACTACTTTATTTCAAAACATTACAATCTTGTTTTAAATATTTTATGACAGAGGTAATTGTGTTTTATTATGCAATACATCACTGGACAGGGGGACAGCATAAGCTGTAAAACTTTAAAAAAACATACATTTTTAACCTAACAAAATGTGATTCTGCTTCGCATCGACTTTACCTACAGCGAATCATTATTCACTCAGTTTTATTAATAGTGTTTCTGGTTTTAGGTTTTAACTAATCAAGCCCCACTGGAGAAAATCTCTTTTTTTAACAGTGAAGTTTATTTAGTTGTAACAGAGCTATGTGTTGCATTTACTCCACTGGACTCCAACTCTGTAGCTGGGAAGGGTTAGTAACTGAGCAGTATAGAAGCACTGCAAAGTAAACCGACATGTATAGATCACACTGTGATTCCTTTCGATACTGTTACTTAAATTTGAGCAGCTGCAGGATGTTTTGACAAACTCCAGCACTTCAGGGCAGTACAAAAGCAAACATGGTCAATTCCATTATTTTACTACTGTACAATTAGGCTGAAAACTCCACAAAAAATAAATAAATAAATAAGATACCCTATTTATAACAAATGCTTAATTCTAAATTCCCAGTAATTCAACCGACTTGCACCAAGGCTTAAGTATAGATAACTGTTTCGGTTTCACTGCAGATCTAAGATCTATTATTTCATCAGGTCTGTCTGGCTTTGTTGTTCCTTTGTGTTTTGCACGACCACCTTGGATAACACCACTGCCTTTCTTAATTAATAAATCAAGCTTGCAGAGCAGGCCAGCCACTCCATTAAGGAACTCCAATTAGTGAGACAAGGTCATCACTAGAAATTGCTTAATGATAATTTGTAAGCTTGTCAAAAGAGGGGTTGAAAAGTTGAATGGAATACATTATTTGATAGAAGCCTAGGAATTATAATTGTGTCAAAGTGTACAGCACAAAGCAGCAGTGAGTGAAGCTAGCCCAGTAGTTAATAACATCTACAGCTTTATCATAGCTGGCCTCCCAGCAGCCTTACCTTCCCCACAGACTGGAACAATTGCTGCAGAGAGTTGACAACAGACACATTTCTTCTCTGCCCATCAGTAAGTGGCCCAATAACCTGGCTGGCATCCCCTTGAGTGGACAGCTGTTAAATATAAAAATGATGCAAACATTAGAATCTGCAGTGATGCAGGCAACATGTGAAGCTGCTAACAGGTCAAAAATCATTGTTACATGTTCCCATGTGTTGCTACAACTGTTTATGTAAGGTGTGCATATGTAACCGAGATGGATTTACCAGTGAGCAGGAGGATGATGGGAAATGTAGTTCTGAGAGGTCCATGCAGGTACATGGGAAGCCATCTTGAAGCAGGGAATGCAATTTAAAAGTTTTAAAAAGTGGTCAAAATGTTAAAAAAGACCAATTAAAACACACACCTTACATAAACAGTTGTAGCACCACACGGTAACACAATAAAATAAAAAGGTCCTTATGTACCCTTTAATGCTCAAATGCCTGATCTATTCATGGGTTCCTTAGACTTTGTATAACAGGGGTGAGCAAAGAATCCAAAAAATCACTGTGCTGCAAAAGCTTAACCCTTCCTCATCTTTCAGCTGACTTCTAAAGTCACCAGCTGACAGTCACATATGTTAGATGGCTCTAACAAGCATTCCACGAACACAGGTTATGAGTAACAGTGCAGAGTTGTCCGAACCTGTGACAACTTTCAAAACCAAGAAGAGGGTTAATTGTATGAAAAATTAATATATGCATTTCAAAAACTTCTATAATTGAGACTGAACGAGGTACCCTGGAGTACCCCTGCAAATCTGACATCTTTAATTTAATTATTTATTTTTTGCCCGGGGCACAAATATATACAGCAAAACCACACACAAATTATTTAAAAAATACCAAAGACGTGTTTTTAGATTTATGTCTGTAGTTCACGTCGCATTGCACATCCAGAGTTTGTCTACAAAAACATTTCTTCACCTACCTAAAACATTTTGAAAACTCTAAACCAAAAAATAAAGCAGGCAGTAGGCTATTTCTCTGCAGTTGCTTGTCTCTGCTATTAAAAAAAATAAAATAAAATAAAACACTGAAACTTGTACACTGTGTTGCTGACAGTTTCCTCTAAAACCATTAGCAAAACACAGTAAATCAGTTCACACTAAATTAAAATACTGAATTGCATTTATTACAGCTATTCATACGATAAATGCTGTATTACTGTAGCGTTATAATAAAACCATGATAAAACTGTCTGACGTTTAAATATAAATAAAAATGATGCTTCACTGATGGTTAAGATAACAGGCTTGATACAAGTTATGCTGCCAAGTCTGTGTATCTTCAGCTAACTTCTGCTCTTTCCATCGGTTTTTCATTTTTTTCTTGATGGGTGTAGTGAGTTGTATTACGTGTATGTTTTAGTAGCAAGTACCTATTTATGCACAAATCTGGTTTTGTTTTTATTAGTTATGCTGGAGCCATGTGGAATCTTCTAATATTCTCATGATATAAAATGAACAAGGAGATACCAGGGTACTGCTTCTACCCCCAATTTACTTCGTTCCCTTAAGATCCGGAAAGGTTTCAAGTTTGTGAAAGATGACTAAAGCAGCTTTTGAATTTTAAAAATAAAAACGAATATAAAACTATATAATTTCAAGATTCTAACCGTGAATGATAAAACTCACGAGGTGTAGCAATCTTCAGCTTCAGCAGAAGCTACTTAACAACCCATCACATATGTTCCTTTTTAAGCCTTAAGGGAATGAACCATTTCTTCCTGACAGCATCAGGAAAGTATATCACAGCCCAAAGATGAAAAACATACTTTATTTCTAGATTTAAAAATAGTATGATGTCACACGTTGAGGTTTGTGCTTGGTTTTGTCTGTTAGATTTTATATTCTCTATAGTTAACACACATATTCTAGCACTTGCTCACTGCACTCTAGTTAAAGAAAAAAAAAAAACATAATGGTCTTATCACTGAGATGAGCATCTACTGTTTGCTAGCACAAGCATTAGGAGGAATGACTTTTATAAACTGTAGTGATAACTAAAGTAATTAAATTTGTTCTCAAGACACTGTGTACTGAATTTCCAATTATCCATGCCAATGTAAAGTTGCTACATGATCAACATTCTTCTGTCTGTTTATATTGTCATTATCATTCATTTTAACTACATTTAACATAAAACCAGACTTTTATCCCTAAAATAACCAAATCCATTTCCAAAAAAACAAACAAGTAAAAACACTACTGTCTTTGCATACCAAATGACTTCTGTGTGACAGTGCTCATAGTACCCCTCTCTATTTGTAGATTCAGTGATATTACCTTGGGTGAAATATGAAAATGAGAAACTAGCTTATTTTAAAAAAGGAGAATTACTACTGCGGTGTCATTCTTAATTACTGTGCCTCTGTATATTACTAGTTCAAACCCAGCATAATTATTAGGACACAAATGTCTAGCAGCAGTACCAGACTATGAATGACCTTGTCCAAAAATAAAACATTTGAAATGTGCAGGGAGAGACAGGAGTCTAAATAATGATGCACTTTGTGGTGGACCATGCTTTTCTTTTTCTTCCTAAATTCTTACAGTATTTAGATCCACTACTGTTTAAATAATTTAAATGGACCTGCCATTTCCAGAGAAAAAATGTAAGCTTGAAGTTTATACAGAAGGAGAGGTACTCCCAAATTATGAGATACATCGCTGAGAACTGCATTAGAGGCATTTACTTCTGAAGTATTTATTTCATTTTAAGTACCACTGGTATCAGTGTGAAAAGCCCTGTTGACCAGCGACATGTAATCCCTACTACATGAGATATTATCTGATCCCTTACAAAGTGCTTACATCCCCCCTTGGTAGGATTTGAAACCAGGATTATTATGACTGAATATTCTGGAAGCATTACTTCCCCTTTAAAGGTACTCTCTCTCATGGTTTTTTTTTTTAAATTTATTTATTTACAGACCTTTTTTGCTAATATATTAATAGCACCATTTTTAAAAAAGAGCATTGAAATGACTTTTTTTTTCATTTGTATGTATAAAAACCATTAGATTTTCTCTCGTTCTAAACCTTTCCTAAATCACAGAAAGACAAATGAGCTAACAGGTCCTGTTATAGACCTGAATGATACATCAGCAGGCTGCAGATGGTATCATCTTCTTTTGCTTTGTAGCCCTTGAGGTGGTTGCACTGGCTGGCACAGCATCTCCCAGCCAGTTATCTGATTTTAACCTCAAAATAAATGTAATTGTCTTCATTGTTTCAGAAAGACTGCAAGCTGCTGTGCAATATAAAGCTTGTTAAGCGTCATTCTCTTTTCAAGCACCTGACAAGCACAGCCATTAGAACACAGAACAGACACCCTCACCTGGAGCTGTCAACCAGCTCACAGCTTGAGATATGTTCTGAATAACAATTCACTTGTCTTGCGACTACTGTAACTGGACAATAACTTTCTGGTCTACGCTGGAAGTGACCTGAGCATACTTATTACCATGATTACCTGGTTCACCCACTGTATGATCAGCATTCAATATCTTATTGGGAAGTCTTCAAATGAAAATCGCTAGCACTGCATCTTTTTGCTGCCTTAAAGATAGGTCACAGATGGCTATTCCCATGACAGCTGGTCTTTGCACTTTCTTGCAAACAAACAGAATACATGATTGTGATGGGAACCTGTTTAATGCAAAGGATGTTGAGTGAGTGAGAGGACACACAAGCTAGAAAGATGACTGCTTTACATTTGAAAGTGAATTAGAAATGAGAGTTCTGAACAAAAGCAAGGCTGAAATGATTTATGAGCTAATAGCAGTTGTAGATGGCAGCTGATTTGAAGTTATTGTGGATACCTGAATGAAAAATAAACACCAGCAAAAATGAAAACAAATGAAGAAAAGTAACGTAAATGCTAGTGGATTGAATTTAAGACAGTTCGAGAGGTCAAACCAGATGCTTTAACAAAAAAAAGAAATTTATAAAATATATATGTGCCCTATACAGTAAGCGATCTTTTATGGTTCAATATTCTGCAATCCTCCCTGAAATACAGACTTCACATTAAGCAGGTAATTGTATGTATGTATGTATGTATGTATACTTTAAAACTAAAGAAAAACATGGCAAAATTACATCTGAATCTAGCAAAGAGATTTCAAGATTACACAGATAAGAATGACAGCAGAATGTTTTGTTAATAGGCTAACTATTGATTCAGTAATACCTGTTATATACTTAACTAATAATTGTATCATTCTGTCATTTGTTTTCAAAACAATTCTCTCATCAACCATTTTATAACCAGAACATGTGGCTGTAATAATCTAGGATTAGAAAACCTCTACACTGATATACTGTCAATTAAAAACAAAACAAAAAATAGTGGTAGGTATTTATGCTATGTTACTTTGACTGAATAATTGAACCAGAAGACAGAGGGAGAAAAAGGACACCATCACTTAAAATGTGTGTGCTCATACAAAACAGAACCCTCTTCATTAGAAGCACTTAAAATGGATAGCGAC
Source organism: Acipenser oxyrinchus oxyrinchus (assembly GCA_030684275.1). Classification (NCBI taxonomy): domain Eukaryota; kingdom Metazoa; phylum Chordata; class Actinopteri; order Acipenseriformes; family Acipenseridae; genus Acipenser; species Acipenser oxyrinchus. The sequence continues at coordinate 18,370,082 of CM060256.1, read as the reverse complement.
TTACAAGTTGTTCCGATTTGACGCAGAACAGCTGGATGGTTTTTGCTGAATTTTTCGCCACAGCTAAACTCAAATTTGGATCCACAGCAGCCACGTTCAGTTCACTGAAAGTTAAAACAGATACATGCCAAAACAAAGTTCAGTGAACACATACCAGATCAGTTATAATGCTCATTATATATACATTCTTCTTTGTCAATTTCCATTCTAACACAAACGTTTTCAAAACAACTATGCTTTTAAAAAATTAACAAACATAGCCATTGTAATATTAAAGAAAGTGTGTTCATGTAACACTGGTGTTTTTATGTACATCTACATTGCCAACAGCAACACACACATGCAATACATTTTGTTGCTAATGTTTGATAAAACAAAACAAAAAAACGATTCTTGGGTTTCTACTAATAAAGAATACATCTGGCATTCCATATCAAATCATTTTGTTAATTTCAAACATAGATATGAACAAATCCTTATCTTTTTAAAAAAAGACAATATATTTCTCACTGATAATTATTTTACTAGGCTTACACATTTAAATGATTGTGTGTTTAAAAGTTATAGATTACTTATTTGTATATTGTTTTTTTTATAAAATGTGGAAAATGAGGTGCTGTCATTTATTCATTTATATACATCCTTGCAGGTTGCTGGACTTTGTTCCAAGCACTTCATACAGTGTAGAGAGGTGGTTATTCCATACCTTGATATTGTTTTAATGATGCTCTCAAGCTCATCGCTGGAAGGAGGATTGTGTCCCCCAGGAGGGAAGACGAGGTTGATGGGGTCAAACATGCGGGACAGCGACTTGGATAAGTAAGCTGCTTCATACGGCTGGAGGGAGTCCTTCAGAGCTTTCTCTGGTCTAAAAACAAAAAACACATATTGAATGCCACCTTGAATTGTACTAGTGGTGTTCTAGGATTTCATACAGTAATAATTTATATTAACGATTTATGTTGCCACACACAACACTATTAGGCTTCTGTTGCTCGATCAGCCTCGTAAGCCTATCAAACTATAAGATGAGAGAAATTATTACAGACTTTTATGCCACACATCTACCATAGACAAACATTTCAAGGGGTTTTTAAATCAGGAAGTCTGAGCAAAAAAGCAGAACTTTTTTCTTTTCTTTTAAACAATCAATCAAACAAACAAAAAAATCATTACTCAGCCATGAAAATAGCTGCACTTCCAAAGCTAAATATATTAAAGCAAATGACTACTGTATTAGGCTGAACCAAATAGATTCTTGGATTATAGACTTGTATTTGTGATACCAAACCAAGCAAATTATCCAATATAATACTTACAGGAATTAAAACTTCATGTGTGAATAGAACATAATAGAATCTCTACATCAAGCATGTTAACTAACTTCAACGACGTAGGTTGTAGGGAAATAAACAACAACTTTATCTTCTAATTATTAATACGTGTGACAACTTTAGGTTGGCTCAGAGAGCATAATAGCTACATGTTTTCACAATATACAAATGACTTAATGAAATGTTATTTGGTCTGCATCATTACACGAAGTACCCATTTAAGTATATATTTCAGGGAAATATTGAATATAAAAATAAAAAAAACACATAGTATTTTATAATTCAGTTTATCTCTGATACAACAAGGTGTGCCTTGTAACTTTATTTCTGGTAATGAAACAATTTAACCATCTCATAAACCCCAGGTTACACACGAGAAGCTGAGTGATTCACATTCAGACCCCTTCCCATATAATTCAGAAAAAGATTATATTATTCTAGTTTTTTGTTGTTGTCATAAATGCATTTACCTATTAGATGGAGTATTTCTCAAAAAAAGTAAGCAAGATAGCAAATGGATATCCTGCATGCTAAAATGAACCAACACTGCCATGGGTTTTAAATTGGATTCGTATCTAGATTCTGTGGAGGCCAGTTAGGCATTATTGGCTCCCCATCAGTGGCTTTTCCTCTTTAAATAGTGCTTTAGTACTGCAGTGTGTTTCGGACCATTATTGGGCTGGAAGTGAATTCATGGTCCAAATGACTCCCTTCCATGGAGTGAATATTTTTTGGGTGAGTTTTTAGCATGAATTATCTTGCATAGCAAGCTTAGCCACAGACAGTACCAAAATAGGTTTTACACATCCACAATGTTAAGGCCAAATCTATTCTATTTCACTCCACTGGACCTGTTGTTCTTGGGGTTTTTATTTTTTACACAAACACAAGGAAGAATTATGACAGCGTGAAATAGATTTCACTGGGTCCATTATGGAGAGTTTGAAATCAAGACTTGATGTTAAAATATCCCAGTACCACAAAAGGGCTCAATTCCATCGCATAGGTTGCAAATACACAAATGGATTGATTTCTGTTTCTTGTAAAAGCAGTTTTACGTTCTTGATGAATGAAATGACCCTCCAGGGCTTTTGATTTGCAATATGTCTAAATATAGAAGCATTCAGCTTCATGTACAGTATCAGGTGGGCAGCTGCTGCAGAAACACACTTCCAGGAATCCAATGGAGTACAGTTATCCTGAAAGGTGACACTTTAAAATGGAAGGCCGCTCTTGGACTTAAGATGTTCTTGTGTGTCCCTGGGTGATTGGGAAGGATGTGGCTTTCAGGCTGGCTGCCAGACAATTCTAATGCTTTCTGTGATTTATTGAGAATTAGTTCCTTAAACTTCTTCTCAAACAGTATATACAATGTGTTTGGATAGAATACATTATGTACAGGAAAAGACTAAACCCAGTAAATTGCATTGGATTGGTAAGAATTAATTCCCGACATGACATTTATTTAATTTGTTCTATCTATCACTTCCCTTGTTTGTAGGAATCGGGCGGCTCTTGGATAAACCCTGCTTAGGACCTGAGAAACAGTTTTTTTTTTTTTCACCAGCCACTCTTCCAATTTTGAATGGATTTCTGTTGACTGCCTCTTGCTGGGGTGGGGTAATGTTTAGCACAGGGGAAATGAGTCAGGGACAGTAGTCAGTATTTTCTCATGAACTTTGGGGCTTAGAAGTTATGGTCTAAGGAGTTTCGATTAACAGCTTGCTCACCGGCTGGGGTGATAAATATATTTTGCCTTTATAATGATACAGTGTGCGCGTGTGTGTGTATACGTAATATGAAAAAGCTACTAGATTTAGGGCCGGACCAAATCAAAGTTAGCACTTAGCGAACAAGGACGCGAAAGTATTCATGGTAATAAAACAAGAAAAATTCTAAGCTAAATCTCGCTGAACCAAAACAAACTCCTTTCGCCCTTCAAAAAGCAGCTATCGTTTGTTGACTACAAGTGGGTTGAGAAGGGGGAGTGGTTTGTTAATTGCCCGACCAAATCTACTCAATTCCAGCTATAAATCACATCACAAGACTTTCGCAGGACCGGATTTTATAGTCAACTTCGAACTTGTTGAAAGCTGTCGCTTATTAAGCAAATAGTAAAAAAATGGATGGTTCGGCAGTTCATTCCAGGGTCAGTCGGAAGCCGGCCATTCAGGAAGGGGGCGGGGCCACAATACCAGAAGTCAGCGCCTGAATGCGGTAGGCAATGTGCCAGTCACGGATTGGAGGAGACGTGATTGGCCGTGCCACCGAAAGAGGGAGTGACGGAGGGTATTTAGGGGAAGTGGCCCCAGTGATCTGTTCTTTGGCTATGGTTACGGAAAGGACCCGTTGAGAGAACAGACATAATTAATAAGTAGAGTGAGTGTACACATCTGCATACTGTAGGTATTAGTTCTAGTGATCACATGCATTCATAACAGCAAACCTACTAGAGGAACTGTGTAAATCATGTGATGTGAGGCTCTCTGCATCTCCCAAAGATTGGAAAAATAATGGTCTTTTAGGGATTAATTAAAATTAGTGTAATTGAATTTCTTTAATTAGAAACCTAATTTAAATACATGTTTCAATATCAATTTAAATATTAAGTGGTTTCTGAGAAATAGAGGAGCCTTCACACTGTATAAAAAAAAAAAACCCTCTTACTCATAATCTTGTTTCTTCTGCATAAAAATATCCTGCATATCCACATCTCCTGGAAGCAATTCAGGGGGCAGATCTACATTCCCCATTGCCAGTCAGAGTGCCCTGAATTCTCTTGCTGTATTGCTTAAGACGCTTCCACAGATCATTGTACAATCTCAGCAGCTTTGGGTATTCTCCTTCCTCGCCTGCTTCAGAAATTCATCTCAGGTCATTAATTGATTTTCTGTTGTCCAGGCAACTATAGGGGAGGAAAAATACATGTAATCACATCCCAGATTTAATTGATATCTGACAGCTTGAATTGAATTCATGGAACCCAGTCATTTAAATACTGCTATATAGATTAAGTAAAAATACAAGGCAAAGTCAAATCGAAGTTGAATTTATTGCACAGATAAAGGCATAATTTAAAAACCTTCTACTTGACATTTACAGTCTTACCTCAGAAAATTATGATTGAGGATTTAAAGTTATGGATGAACTAAGTACGCCATTGCGAGATCCACTCAAAGCAAGAAGAAACAGATACCAGAAATCTCACACTCAACTATCTTTACAATTTACAAGGAAAACTATGCTATTCATAATACTGTGGAAGGCATCAGACAAAGCATTAAAACAATGTTGACAATTTATAGTTTTACCTTAAATTATCATGGAGCATATAAAGTTATGGATGACATATTGGAACTATTCACATAAGTTTAATTAAAAAACAGTATTTGAATATCTCATGAGTTAAACTTTGTAAATAGGGCTCAATATACCAAATGAGAGTAAGTCTTAAAACACAGGACTAGTAAAACTACCAGTTTGAGTCATTCCATAATTTCCGGTGTATTTCAGACTCAGCAGTGAAACTCCTGGCTTTCCCCTTCCAAGTTGACAGACTCGCTCCTCAAAAATGTAACCCCAACCCCCTCAAAAACAAATTCCAAAAATCTTTAAAAACTGTACAAATGCAAATAAAGAAGTGATAACATTGTATTCTTTAGTGATCCCCTTGATATAACTCTCTCCAAACACAGAATATTGTATTATTGTTATTTAGATTTACCTTCCAAAAATTCTGTTAAGATAGGTAAATTGGTAGGTTAGGTTGAGGTGTGCCGAGAAACCCTGAAGATCAAGAATCCAGTCACAAACCAAAAAATGTAAATAAATGATTGAAAACCAGGACTTATTGGTCACATGTGTCTGGCAATTCTCAAGTAGGCTACAATTAGCTGCCCCGATATTCAAACTACTGCTTGCCAATTGACCTGTGAGGTGCCGGGAAACCAACGAAGTACAAGAAGCTTGATAACATGTAAACTCAAGCTGGGCAGTAAAATTGCTATGTGTATTCTTACACATTACATCCTTAATTCATATTTTTTCAATGTGTCAAACACCTAGTACGCAGCTTATCTGGAGCGCTGACTGGCACTATGAAATGTAGCTTAGTTGTAAAATCTCCAAGCTAAAGGTTTGGCTGAAACAAACCATTTACACAATTTAATTCCATCTGTGTACAAATTGCCAATGTTTCCTGTTAAGTGCACTGCTAATAAACAGAGGATTCTGAATAATCTACAGTGCAGGGGATGTGTCATAACCTATGTGCATCACTTATTTCTCTAGGTAGTAGCAACTCAAAACTATGACGTATCTATGCAAAAATAAACTCAATATTTTTTTTTAAATAAAATTCCAATCAAAACCCGAAAGCAAGACAAAAAATGGATTTGGAGGCTCAAAAACTATTTAAAAAGCACTGAATCTCTTGCTGTCAGCTCAACGGAGGACTAGTCTCTTATTTTTAATAAACCATTAATCTGCATTCTTGTGGCAAATAAACTGATTTGACACATCAACAGCAACCTCTTCCCTCCTTGACATTTATTCATGCCAAATAAAAGGGATTCAACCACAACAATAAAACTGGAAATTAAATTTACTGTTCTTTGTTTGCCGAGGTAGATTGAACACCTGAGGCTAAACTGGAAACTGCAACACCTCATGAATCATTTCATTATTCTCAGATATTTGCCTTGAACAAAATATTTTAAAAGGTTCTAGTTTCAAATATGAAAAAAAACACACAGCTGGGGAACATATATTATACATTAAAAGTGGCGATTTTGACATCCCTTAAGTAATCAAATAATGTGATGCCTTTTATCTTACTGCATGTTTAAATTTTATATGGAAAATACATGCAGTTGAAGAGAAAAGATTTAAAAAAAAACTTGAGTAAAGCAGTCAATTAAAATATTAAAATTGACGGTTTAAGTCACACACTGTATACTCTACTTTAAAAATGAACCAAATCCATTTTTAAACTGTTCAGTATTTCTATATATACTATTGATAGTCACATGAGGATATTTCTACCCAGAGGTATAGATAGTATTGAAAATAAAAACAAAAAACAGTTTCCATGAAGGAAGGATGGAAATAATGGCTTGGTCTGCATGCAGAGTCTACTGAGTCAGGCAGTATTGCCAGAATTGACTAAGGGCAGCAGTGTGGAGTAGTGGTTAGGACTCTGGACTCTTTTGCCCGGAGGGTCGTGGGTTCAATCCCAGGCGGGGGACACTGCTGCTGTACCCTTGAGCAATGGGTAATTGTATGTAAAAATAATGTAATTGTATGAAATAATGTGATACCTTGTAACAATTGTAAGTTGCCCTGGATAAGGGCGTCTGCTAAGAAATAAAATAATAATAAAAATAACAAATGACTCCTTGCAAGTAAAAAAAAATCATGCATGCCATCTCATTTTATCAGTTACATGTTTATTGGCATTACTGTATGTACATTATATCGGGATTGTGTCATTGTCTTCTCTCTCCCTCCATCATCTTCCAGCTTTCAAGTATATTGAACTAAGCTTAAGTGACTTCAATAATAAAGCTATGCCCTGACCATCTGGTCTCTCAGGCATGTCAACATTCTGCTGCCTATTGCACATACACAAAGTGAAATCTTAAAACTCTACAGAACAAGCAAAAAACATCAGGAAAACAATGGTGAAAACAGTATTACACTGCATACAAACAAATACAGAACACATTATTACTGTACATATAAAAAAAGGCACATTCATAACAATGAACTGGGATTTACAGTAGTAGTAATAATAGTTGTCGTCATAGTAGTAGTATTTAAAGAAATTAGATAAAAGGTGTTTTATGAGCAGTCACTTTTGAGACACAGCATGGTTTAATTAATTATCTACAAAAGAGTTACACAACCAAATCAGTTTTGACCTCAACTTTGCAGTTGAATGAATTCCTACAGTTTTGTTTCCCCAGTTGTTTAAGTAGACCCAGATACAGTATGAAAGGTCTTTATGAATTAATGTACCTCTCAGGGCACTGAAAGTATGAAGTATTGAGTTGTATACCTCAGCCAACACAGAGAATTATGGATTAGGTTTAAAGAAACATAGATTCTGGGGAATTCGATCTAAAATTACTGAGGCTGTCAAGCTGCCACATTGAGCTGCGTCAAACTAATAGAAAGCTGAAAGAATGGGAGGAGCTGAATAGTAACAGATGGACGTTTTGATTCAGGACACGTCATTGCATACAAAACAGCACAGCTCAGTCAGTCAACTATGACGTATTCTAACCACTCCCTTCTCGCAGCTCACAAATCAGAAAGGAAGGACGCACTGCAATTAGGAAAAGAAAAGCAAAAAAAAAATTCACACACTTCTTTTTTCTTTATTGCCTGGATCAAACACTGAAATCAGACACTTATTTTCGCTACACTTACTATATTGTACACATGCACAATGATTCTGTCTATACTGAAAAATAAAATACTTTGTAGTTCTGAACATGGGCAATTACATATACAGAATTATACTTACAGTTTGGAGCCTTTTGGAACTCAATAGAAAGGATCTGTGTGACAGCATTCCAAAATGTACACAAGATGTCTGCTTGGCCATCCTATAAAATAAAATGTCAATGTAATGGAAATTTTTTACAAAATTGCATTTAATAAAATAACTAATGAACAAGTCTACAGAAGGTTTCTATACACCGCCTCCAGTATTCACAACTCAATACTGTATGCTTTATCTTAAAGAGTTAGTAGTGGGGTTCCGAAAAAATGTAGCATTATATATGTCCCCACATGTTGCTGCAACTGTTTAAATAATGTACCGGTATTTTTTTTCTTGATTGTTAACACCCTGACAACTTTTTACACTTATAACTTTAAAGTGTTTCAAAGCTCTTTTCAAAATGGCTGCTCTAGTGCACTGGGGTTTGAGATCTGTCCTCTAAAATCACTGCAAGAGGGTTTTAAAAAACAAACAAAAACAAAACATGTAACGCTATATTTCTCTGAACCCCACTACTTACTCTTTAATAGCACTGGAAATATTATCATTGGCAAGGAATTTTGTACTGTTGAAAATATTCAGGTTCCTTGCTTGTATTGTCTAGTCCAATTTGGAATATGAAGATATTTTAAAGACCACACTGCTGCTGCTTCTTGGTACCTGTAATTGTAATAACTTCACAGGTTTTTAGTTCAAACTCACTCCATATGGTCTCTCTAGACTTTCACCTTCACAGACTTGGAAAAGAAAACCAATCAACAGCCCTTTTAGTTAACAAGGTAGAAACTCCAAATACAATCCCATTACAGAAACAAGCTTGTATAAACAACATTGCGAGATAAGCTGCTTAGGTAGGGAAGACTATTCAGTGCTTCCTTATAGAATACCCCACTGCAAAGTGTTAAGATGCATTTTGAAGAATGTTTACAGGTTACTGTAATAATCCATCATCAGCCCACTTTGTGATTGGTGCATTCATCCTAGTGCTGAAAACACATACATTTGGAATATACTGGTATGAGGCAATCTGTCAAGAAGACCCTGGTGTCCTTTCCTGTAGCACAAAATAAACTAAGCAATTTTATATTTTTTGCAGCGTCACAAACAAGATCATTTGTCTTAAATAATGGATGCTACATAAGATTGAGGCTTGTTTAGATCTCAGCAATTAACATGTGTTTTCAGGGGAGACCCATAATGCTTGTAAGGACACATTTTCCTTTATATTATTATGGGATGTTTGTTAAACACTTATCAAATTACGTAAACATATCCTAGCTCATTACAATACTTCTGTGGTGTATGAGCAGTGACCTTGTGTTACAATGCAAACCACTAAAAAGGCTCATGAAATATAAATAGCAGACTCACACACTTGCCAAGCATGTTGGCAATTATTAAGCATGGGAGGAATTGTAATGCTACAACCATTAAAATAATGCATAAATCACAATCGAAGCGATCAAAAGAAACTAGGACTGTACCAAGGATGTCACCAAAGAACAAAGCCATTTGCTATTTAAACACACGCGTATCACTGTCATTTAAAATGCAATTCCCTACAGTAAGAGCAGCCTGGTTAAATGAGTTATGGGATGCACTGGATTATCATTTCAACGGTGCGGCAAATCATCCTCGATCAGCTGTCTGCCTCTCTGGAGCAGTGGATGAAGGTCACTGCCTTCCCAAAGATAACCTCCACGTATACCTCTTGGAACAAAAGGAGATCCTTTAAAGGGTTGGCAAAAGAGACATGCTTCTTTACAAAGAATCCAGCTGTGTTGCAGCAGTATGTACCATTGGGCAATCACTGTCACAGAGAGGGAGAAAAAAACAAACAAACATTTTTTATTTTTTTCATTATATTCGGTGTGCTTGAAGAACACAGGTAGCTCAACTGCTGTCACTACAATTTACTTTAATTTGCTTTAACCTTGATGGAAGCAAGTCAGCAGGTCTTTTAAAAAGAGGAGATCCTCATGTTGTAGATAGAGGAAGGTTCAGTGAGGGCTGTATTTTTTCACTAATGAGGATGGTCGAACAATCTCTTTATATCAATTTGAATCTGCTTAGAAACACAATGTAATTTTGCACAGTGTGATTAAAAGGTGTATTAAAAGGTTTCCCCACTGAATATAAACGCAGTTCTGAATATGGTACTGTTTTTGCATTCAAAATGCTTTTTTTTTGTTGCCGTCTTGGGGAGTTGCTTGTCATTTATGGATTAACTGTAATGAATCCACATGCATTGCAAGAACATTTCAGCAAAAATGCACTTTTGCTTCAAAGTATATTCTTTGTGCTAATTTGCTTTACTAGCATGAATTTTGAATGCCAAATGAATTCATCTTGAATGAATGCTTTTTTAATCTGAGTTGTACGCACTGTATGAGCATGCAGTAGAAATAAGTACGTTCTAAAGTCAACATCATTTGAATTTAATTACTTTGGTCTTGCTCAAAGAACCAATGATTAAAAATGCATATTTTTAATAACCATCATAGTACAAAAGCTTTTTCTCATAATAAAAATGTCACTGCAAACTGTCAGCCAATAATAAATCTACATGTTATTTCATTCCAGGCATGCAAACTTGCATAACTAAAATGGCTCTCATAACTGTCTTGGTCTATTATTAATTAGTATGCCTTATGTCTCCTGTCTTGTTAAACTGTTCTGCAATTATACAAACCAATCAACAGCATCCTTCATAAATCATGAATTTGGACGATGCAAGTATAAATGACTTAATTACATTATGCAGGTTTCAGAGTTGTTTCAAATGAATAATGTGCTCAAGATGTATAGGCTGGCTATAATGTCCAATCATCGGATAATGCCTGAGATTTATAGCTCTCTCTCCTCGAAACAGACCCCTCCCCCAACCAAATAAAAAAATCTGCAGTCCTATACCAGGCAAACACGTTTTGTACAGCTGGGAGTAAGACTGTTAGGGGGCAAGCACACAGTCGATGTTTGAGCAATATCTTGGTATTGTGGCACTGCAGCCCGGAAACACTCAATCCAAAACTCCTATAGAATGCAACATAAATGTTTATACCACAAGCGTGGGTATATCTACTGTGGGATATATTTTTGTTATCCCACTGGAGTGGATAACATGCATGGATAACATGCTTGCCAGGACAAGTTTTGAATGTGTCTTTGCTTACATTCCAGTCCAGTGGTGTGCTGCTGAAATTCAGGACAGAGCTGCGCGTTGGAAGTTCAAACAATACTGCCACCTATAAGTGTTTTATAACAACTTTAAAATGGGCATAGATGCAGAAAGACAGATCACACTTCTTAGCTGGTGCAAAAAGACGGGCCAATGTAAAACTGACATTCTTTTGAACAAATGAAATGGTCTCTTTGAGCTGTTGCTTGTTCGAGACCATGGCCTTGTACCACACTGCTTACAATGTACCCTCCTGTGGACGAGTGAGATTGCCGCTGACACTCTAAAGGCCTAATGTTAAGGTGTGTGTGTGTGTTGGAATTAAGAACTGATTTAAAATCATAAACTCAGTATTCGAATTCTCTCAGCTGGCCCGTCTTACTACACTGTAGCGTGCAAGGTATATTTGTATTTGGACTAGTTTAAACTGTAATAATAAAATACCTTATTTGAATTCAAATCATGTAGTAGAACCCAACCTCTATCGAAATAACCAGACAAGATAATGTTTCTTGTGAATACAAAGGAACAGTTTTATTAGAAATAAAACTAAATAAAGGAAAAATTTAAAGGTGCAACAATTAAACTAAAATACAAAAAGGAAGAATTAACTAAACTAAACAGTACAGAAAACAAAGTTTAAACAATGACTCCCCACTCTCGCTGGTTGATTAGCGCTCCAACGCAATCTATGGGAGATTCCCTTAAAGGTTACAACTGCATTCCTGACAGCTATTTAAGATGAAGGTTAGTCTTAACAGGGGTATCGTTAGTAACACAAATAATTTGTTAATATTTGATAATCAAAGCATTGTTAAATCAGTGTCATATATATAGTTTTTGTTCAGAAGGCAATTCTCACTTTTGCGAGATAAAGACGCCCTTTGCGTCCAGACAACCTATCGAGAATTATCTATTATCAAGACATCAATTTGTATAAATCACGTACAAACAGTTACTATAGTGTTCATTAACTTCAAAGCAATAATACTTTTCTTACATTCTACCTAAAAGAAAACGTTAATTTTACTTTAAGGTCTGCTTACTCTCGAGGTCATAAGAGGATTAAAACACTACTTATTGAATACTTAACAGACTTTCACTGCCTCCTACAGCTGATCCGTGTCTTCAACAATACAGGCGCTCGAAGGCTCTCCTGCTGGCAAGGACAGGTCCAGGTTCCAGGGTCTGCCTTCCTCGCGTTTCGTCTCCACTTCAGGGTACGAAACAAATGTCTTTGCAAAGAACAAGAGTCATTAACTATTTAGGTATTCCACTGAAAGAGCAATTCCTCCATCAGTATGTGCAGTCTTCGTCTGTTTATGGCTGGATCTCCAGATTGTCACAGTTCAGAGACTTGTTTGTGTATCAGAACCTTGGATTTCGTGTCGGGAGCGCTGTTTCAGTGTCGTGCTCATACTTCTGTAATCCTCTCTACCCCTGTGGTTGGATAGTTTGGTTATTTTGGGCGGTGCCTGAGTCCATGTGGAGTATTTCCCATTGGTTGTTCTCGTTCCGATACGGCCCCTTGTTCTCAATTGGTCCACTATTCTGCCCCCTGTCGGCTGGATCTATGAGATGGACTGGTTCCTGTCTTAGGTATCAAAGCACCCAGAACTGTCTGGCTTGCGGCACCAAAGGAGTCATTCAGCGATCGTGAAGATAAGCCATTTGTCCAGTATAGACGCGCCTCAACCTACGACGCTTCGACTTACGACGCATGGCATGTACGACTCTTTTGCATTATTACCCTGCTTCGACTTTACGATATCAATACAGCATTTACGACACAGCGAGACACAAGCCATGTGTCATGTGTGCATGCTCGGTGTCTGAACCGCAGTACCTGTCGTGGTCACCCTCAGTCACTTAGCGATTTTTAAATTTTTTTATTTGCCCTTAACAATGTCTGACAAGAGCAGTGGACTCAAAACAAAACCTAAGCTGTGAACTCTGTCACATGATGAGGGGCTTAACTTCAGGCGATCATATTTCCCACTAGGAGTACCGCGTACACACACTGAATACTTCATTGGAAAGCCCCTAGTCTGCACTTTTAAACAAGCCAGATGGCTTTTACGATGCCTGAGTAATATATACGTAACCACCGGGGCGCCGGCGCCCTGAAATCAACGGGCTGAGTGTAAAGAGTTAAATAAATGTTTGCATGAGTACAATATAACGGGTCATTTTTGTAAAAATATATCATCTGGCCAAAGGCCGAATTTATAACGTCGTTCCTATGGGAACATGTGCTTCGACTTACGACGAGACTTTCAGGAACCAATTGTGTCTTAAGTGCAAGGACTGCCTGTATTTAATTTACGACTCTTTTTAAAAGCATTATTTGTCAGTGGGGGAGTTTGTGACCAGAAACCAAGTAGACACAGGGAATGGCTTAAAATCCCCCTTTGTATATTTCAATTCTGTTACCTTCATACACAGAATGATAGTATAACCCACATTGATGCTACAACACCTATGCCTTAATATCTGAAATAATTTCAGATTTATATTGTTATTTTGATTTGGACTGAAGTGCCACAGCATTGTATGAGAGGTTGGTTCCACCTCACTTTCATCCAATCAGATACAGTAAAACCTGTATAATCCAGCATCGCCTGGGACTGAAAAAATTTGTGCCGGATTAGGTGGTGTGCTGGATTACAGTGTTATTGTGGAAAATGTAATACTGTACTTACAAAAAGATAAAATGAGAAAACTATTTAAATGATTTAAAAAATAAATTATTATTATTATTATTATTATTAATTTCTTAGCAGACGCCCTTATCCAGGGCGACTTACAATTGTTATAAGATATCACATTTTTACATAAAATTACATTATTATTTTTATTTATTTCACACATTATTTTTACATACAATTACCCATTTATACAGTTGGGTTTTTACTGAAGCAATCTAGGTAAAGTACCTTGCTCAAGGGTACAGCAGCAGTGTCCCTCACCTGGGATTGAACCCACGACCCTCCGGTCAAGAGTCCAGCACCCTAACCACTACTCCACACTGCTGCCTACTACTGTACATAAACAGTATAACAAACAGTATAACAAACAAAATAATGCCTCAGCACACTTTAAAACACAACAATGCCTCAATAAAATGATTACCTGTTATTAATACAAGCCCGTTTAAACCAATCCCACAGAACAACTTTTTCATCCTGTACTGCCAGCAGGATTCCGACACCTTCTGCTGGCATTCAGGTTTTCTCTGTTGCTTTTATTTTCAGAATGTCAGAAACATTGCCTTGCGATTTTGAATTTTTCACTTACCTCTTTTTGTGTTGGTTTTGGTAAACGTTCAGCTTTTTTGATAAGCACAGTTTTTCTTTCAAGAGATAGCTCATTATGTCGATGATCAGACATTATTTTACTATTTAACAACTGCACTATTATTAATGGCACCGATGAGAAACATGAGTATATAAGCAACGTCTTGATTTTGTTTTTTTACACTAGGTTTTACACTTGGAAAAGAAAAACAAACAAAAAAAAAACACATAATAAAATCATACTGGGTTCCAGAATAGTTTTACTGTATTTAACACAAGCAGGTATGTACAGTAGGTATTTACCCTGACCAGACCTCAGAGATTACTTCCAATATACTGTATGCAGTAGGTCCCACAGAATCAGAAATACATAATAATCAAATAAAAGGAGGAACTAAATTAGGACGTTTACATTTTTCTTACTTTGACTTCCAATTGTAACTTTTATTGATCACCAGTAAATTAAGCAGATAATTCAACGCTCTCCCCAAAGGACAGCTTGGAAACAAAGACCAGATGTCCTTGCATAATTACTAGATTGGGTAGGCACATGTAGGTAGAAGAGAGGAGCACATTGTAGCAGCATACACTTTTCTGTGTTTAAAAGAACTGAATACGGTGTCTGCAAGGTATTTATAAATCCCTCATTAGAACTGTGAGGGACCATACCTGGCTTGATAAATGAAGAACAGGTTCAAATATACTGGGCATAGACGCACTTTCACAAAGGCCAAAAAAAAAAAAACAACCTTCCTTCAAATGCAACCACCTTTTTATAAGTTTATATCAGAAAATTAAATCCTCATTATGAAACTTCAAAACACAAAATTCTTAAAAAGATATTTCTGGTGTTATGTTATAGTTTATCCTTTTGATGTTGGATTACTCCTAGCTACAGTAGTGTTCTCAAATAGAATGTACATAGGATACAGCCCAAATGCATCAATTGTTGCCTTGAAATCTTCCAGCTCTCGTGCTACCCCAGTCAACTCGCCTGTTGAGGAAGAACTGAGTTGAGGTCTTGTGCCCAGTGGGGTAGGTCAAGAAACCTGAGAATATTTAACAGGTTTGGCCTAATCTCGAGCATCTGGTCTTCAGGTTACCTCAGCTGTCTTAAAAGGGCAGGCAGTCGTGCAACCAGCTGAGGTGGAAGGTGGCACAACTACTTCCCCAGGGACGAGAGCAGAAAGGTGGAGGCATAGAGGAAGGAGTGAACAGACTGAACTACACTACAGCTACAAAACAAGGGAGTACACTGGACAGCAGGGAGGAGATTGTTTTCTAGTCCTGTCTCAAGTGCAGAAAGCTTAAAAAAAAAAATCCATTACTGTCAAATAAATGTGGAGCTCTTGGTAAGTCGCCCTGGATAAGGGCGTCTGCTAAGAAATAAATAAATAAATAAATAAATAAATAAATAAATAAATAATAAAACTCAAAACTAGTGGTAGAATGATGAACGTTATCATAACCCTGATTCCCTGACATAGGAATATTAAACATTACAAAATGGGCATTCCCCTTTAAGACACCAGAACCCGAAATCTTTATACCAAAGACACTCATCAGAGGAGGATGACATAGGGCTGCTCCGCCGCCATGAGCAAAAACTCACTACTCACCCTGACAGTATCATCATTTTCCTTCGAGAGCTGTGACCAATGACGACGCGACCTCAGAGTTAATAGTTAATATTCCTACTTTAGGGAACCAGGGTTATGAGAATAACCTAACTTTCCCTTTCAAGTAGGGAATATTGACCATTACAAAATGGGTCAGTATACCCAAGCTGTCGCAAGAACATGGAGCATACATAATAAGCTACAAGGAACAAGCCAAAGCTGCCGTGCCTGTAATTAATATACCAGCATAGCTGGAATAAAAACATTATTTTGCACTCACTATAATGTTCTGAGTATAACTGTCACAAGGACATGGTATATATCACTGAGCTACAAAGCTAACCAAACACTGTTTTGTGCTACAAACAGTATTCCAGTAGACTCATCTCTAATGTTTTGTCATGAGGATGGACTGGGAAGCTGCCCTCAGTACTCTTGTGTCAAATCCAGGATTCTGCGGGTCCACGACATTCAGCCGACAGAACCTGGCAAACATATGGGATGAAGCCCAAACCGCTGCACTGCATATTTCCTGAATAGATGCACCCTGGAACAAAGCCCATGAAGTCGCCTGACCCCTGGCGGAATGGTTGGTGAGCTTCTCGGGTGGGGGCAGATTGGCCAGTTCACATGCAGTCTATATTGTACCGGTTATCCTTTTGGACAGGCTTAGCTCCGTAGCAGACAAAAAATGGTTCTGACCGACTCAGCGTATGGAGCTGGCGCTCCCTGACAGATATGAAAGGAGAGGGGGATGTAAAGCCTCCAATTCCACCGACTGGTTAATGTGGAAAGCCAAGATTGTTTTCGGCAGAATAGTCGGGGTAGTACGACGTGTAACCTTCATTTCACTCACCCGCTTAGCGGAGGTGATTGCAAGCAAGAAAGCTGTCTTAAAAGACAAAAACATGAGCTCAGCTGAATGAATGGGCTCAAATGGAGGTTTTATTAATGCATTAAACACTACATTTAACCTCCAGCAAGGAACTAAATCCTTCACCAGTGGCCTAAGCCGCCAAGTACCTTTCAAAAATTGCCCCGCCAGGAAATGAGCTCCTGGGGAGACTGAATCGATTTTTACATGGCACACCGAAATGGCTGCTAAATAGCCCTTTAGATCAAAAAGGTCCTGTAAAAACTGCAGTATAAACTGCCATAGGGCATGTCGTGGGTTCGAAACCACAAGCCAAACACCACGTCTGAAACACGCCCCTTGTAGCCATACTGGGAATGAGTAGAGGCAGCCCTGGCGTTTTGTAGAGTGTTGATCACCCTGTTTGATAACCCCAGACTGCCCACAGCAGAAGACACTGGGCGACCGTAAACCACCCTGGTGGTTTATGTAGGACACCACAGACGTGTTGTCCGTACAGACGAGCACGTGTCTCCCCCCAAACCTGCAAGGACAGGTACACTGCCTGCAGTTCCAAAATATTGATGTGGCGACCCTCCCACGGGGGCTATAACACACCCTGCATGCCTCGGCCATTCCACACTCCGCCCCAGAGTCTGTGGTGATGACCGCTGTCCTGGTGACGCTGCCCAGCGCTGCGCCTAGGCATAGATGGGCCGGCTGTCTCCACCAAGATAGCGCCTGTAGACAGTGTCAGGTCACTGTCAATAGAAGGTTATGGTTCAAAACCGTCAGACAAGCCGTGCGATTGAACCAAACTTGCCGAGGGTGCATGTGTAAAAGACACAGTGGGAGGGTGTTTGATGCTGCTGCCATCAAGCCTAGAAGTCTCTGGAAAACCACTACTGGTAGTGCCCTGCTGAGCTGAAAATGCTCTAAGCAGACGGTTACTCTCAGTACTCTGTCGTCCGACAGAGTTGCCAACATGTGTCCTCAATCCAGGCACACCCCCAGATAGGTCACTACCTGAGTGGGTGCTAGCTGGCTCTTTGCATGGTTTACCTTCTAAGCCCAATCGATGTAGATGGTTGGTAACGGGCTCTGTGTGTTCATGCGCCCTTGCTGGAGGCGCAAATGAACCAGTCGACTAGCCTGATGGACTGCAACAGCTGTTGAGAAGTCAGCATCTTGAACCATCTCAGACTCAGATATAAGTTCACCTGCCCGATGTTATTGTCACACCTCGGAAAGAAGGGGGGCCGTGTTGGAACTAGAGTAACCAGGTTGCACAATACTGAACACCCAGGGGTCTGTGGTGCACTGTTTCGAGCAGTCCAAGTGGCTTCTAGAGAAAGATCCCGGGCTTGTGGCAGCAATATCCTAGGGCTGCTGCTTCGCCTGAGGCGCAGCCTGCCCCTGTTGCCTAGGCATCGGGCGTTTGAAAAGACGGTTGCCTCCGCGGAACGCAGTTGCGGGCGGCCTCCTGGCGGTATCACCTGAGGTGGTATCACCTGTTATACAGGTTTCCTCTGAAACTGGGGCTTAGGATGCCACTGAGCTGCAGGCGTACATGGTGGAGGGGGTCTCTTAGGGAGAAAGCGCACCAATTCCTTGGTGGACTCCCTTGTGCGGTGAGATTGCTGTAGCATCTCATCTACCATGGGGCCAAATATGTGGCCTGGAGTGACCGAAGCGTCCAGCAG
This sequence comes from Acipenser oxyrinchus oxyrinchus, assembly GCA_030684275.1. NCBI lineage: Eukaryota > Metazoa > Chordata > Actinopteri > Acipenseriformes > Acipenseridae > Acipenser > Acipenser oxyrinchus. Next base: position 18,351,591 of record CM060256.1, on the reverse strand, counting down.
TGCCGTCTTGTCTCCATCAAGCATGTGTGCTTGAGAGAGCCAGAGCTGTCTGCGCGCAGTCAACAATGCTGCCAGGTTTTTGCCTATCGCTTGTCCGCTAAGCTTGGACAGCCGTAGCAGGTTCCTGGAAATTAGATGCAGCTCGTCCAGTTGCTGAGATGAGGGCCTATGGTTCTCAGAGGGGGACCCAATAAGTTGAGCCTGGTAAACTACAAGTATGCTATTGTAGTTAGCCAGCGTGCGGTAAATGCACTAGCTGCATATGCTTTCTTTAAAGTTACTTCCGTCACTCGGTACTGCTTTTTCGTTGCGTCCTTGGGAAACTGCCGCAACCGTAGCTGGGTGAGCCCAAGTGGACTGTACTTTGAACAGAAAATCTGGGTGGACCGAGTGCTTCTCGTCCATTGTTTCAGGCCAAGGAACCTGTAATGCTGCAGTAGCTCATTGCATTAAAGGCATAAGCTCTGATGACAGCGGACACTGCGTAATTGGAATGTCCGATTCAGCATCATTCTCGGAGGCAGCGATAGACAGTATATCACTCTCTAGCCCACTAGCCACTGCCTGCAAAGGTGCGGGGGAGTGGGTGCTGGAGGATTCAGTATTACCGGTGGGACTGAGCACTCTTGCAGCAGCTCTGTCAGAATTACCTGTAGGCGTGACACAACCTCCCAGATTTTATCCATCTGTCCCATTTGCCAAACGTGAGCAGCGTTTTTCTTCCTTCTCTGTTTTGGAGAAGGGGAAGGTGAAGGGGATTTGGAAGAGGAAGATGACAAGGAACTAGTTATCTCAGCTCTACTCTTCTCAGCGTTGCTCCTCCACCGCCTTGGCACAGAGACTAGGGAGTAGTGATGTCTGTCAAGGCCCTATGCGCATGCTCGGGGTCTTGACAGACAGTGCATTTATCGTATCCATCACTTGCAGGCAGTTTAGCCTTGCAAGAGACACACATATGGTGTGATAATAGTGCTGTGTTCACAACAAACAGTGTACAGACTACACAGTGGAGTATTAACACTTTATGTGCTCAGAATCGACACTCAGAACCAACTCGATGCACTTGGTACCGGCACGGTGCTTGGAACCAATACTACCAAAGCAGTAACCTCGAACTCCTCATCCAGCACCTTGAAATATTTGATAACATTTACATAACAAATTTTGCAGAATTATAGAAACAATAAAAAGGACTATGAAGCTTGGCAAGTTGTATACTTAACAGAATCTAGTGCATTATGCCAAGCTACAAATTTCAACAGTGAGGCAGATCTATATATCTATCTACAGATATAGATCCTTTCATAAAATTCACAGGAGCAGTCACCATGATAGATCCTTTAATTGATCATCCAATCAAGTATTAGTAGTGTGAAAAAGACAATGCAGTCTACATTATAACACCCAAAACACAAACTAATGCCCAAATAGCGTTTCATGACAATCCTACAATAATTAGGATTTTCTGATATGTACAGTAGGGTAATAATATACTTCAGTTTGAAGGTAAATTATTGCGCTGTTATGGAGAACATAACAACAAACAATACCTACAAGATGGCATTTAGGACAGCCATTTTGAACTGGAGGTCAAGTAAACCTAACAAATCCTTGAACGGTGTAAATTATACCAAGAGATAAAAGCATATCATTGTTCAGCGACTAATAGAGAATGCCTAAAGTGTTAACTCATGCCAATATAGCAATATTTTAAAGATGCAATGTTTTAGGGATGCAATGCCTTCCAATGGGATTGCTTTATTTTTTGTTACTTGTATACATGATAACAAAAATATATATGAATGCTGTTGCTTGTAAGAGTAATTCTGTAATGCAACTGTTGGAGTGTATTGTAAGATGTGGTGTCTCATAACGTCTTCCTGGCAAGCCACATTAATACATAAAGCACATCCAGAGTATATATGAGTGCAAAGCAACTGCTAATTAACTGCAAGCGCTGACAAGGAATTGGTATTTGCCCTTTGAATGCTTCCAGACGTCATCACAAAATGGTCAGCATGTACAGTATTACAATGCAGCCTATATCAAATAATGGACTAGTCTCTCGAACCAGGTCATTTTTTTATGTGTGTGTCAGGCTCCATTGGACCTTAATACCTGGTAATGCCCTCAGTCAGATATCATAGCTCAATGTTAATAAAAGTAAGCTTAGCCAATGCTTTAGTGTAGGTTGTTTTAACCCTTTACAAACCAGGCTTTCTGGTCTATCATCAGTATCTGTCTTTAAAAGAAAATCATAAAAACATAAAAATACAAAAGATGGTTTGAAGGTGGAACACCTGCCCCACTCCAACATGCACACTTTCTAAATTATTGCTTTTTTAAATGCTGATTTTAGCTTTACAATAGCACGTTCCCTTATTGCAGAACAGAAAAATCCTTTTAAAAAGGGTGTGTATAAACTGTCAAAGAAAACCATGACAAATATTTACAGATTTAAAAAAAACAAAAAACAAATAAAACATCAGGGTTGCTCTGCGATCCTGGGTGGCTGTATGAATGTGGAGAGGGAAGAGGAGATGAAACAGGAAAAGGGTTGTCAGCAATGACATTGCTAGGAACTGTTTTTAATAGATTGTGATGTAATCTGCCCATCAGTGGCATGTCACAGATCAATCTGAAATGCCTCTAGTGAGGATGTCTCTGGAATGCAGTACAAAAAAACCCAAAAAAACTAACATTGACTGAGCTAGAAATAAACTGGATGTAAATTCATTCCATTCCAGTATTTAAAACAGGAAAGCGCAATACAAAACACATAAAAACAACACTGTAAAAGCTGCTATTTGGCAGGTACTGGGCACAAGGCTATGCATGCTAATGCATAGTTACTCAGCTTCACCAACATTTGTAATCGTCAAGGACAGAACTGATTTAATCACTCAACACCAACATGTACACTGCCAGCGTAACAGGCTTTTGAACAGCATTATTCATGTTCAACAGAATGGTGTGGAAAAGGCACATTTAAATTAACAAGCCTGAAACTACATCTGTGTATTTTATGCGAGTATGAATACTAAATTACCAGTGGTCTCGCTTGGGGGTGGGGAGGGTCTATTACATTCACTTGAAGAGTTTTACATATTTTTTACAGAAAAATACACCAAAAAACTAAAATGTTTGATTTGTGTAACCTTGGTGCACAATGAGACGTATTTATATTTTTTAATCGAAATAGAAGCAGCATTCACAGTAGATCCACCACTTGACCATCATGACCAACTGGACATACTTAGTAATGCAGGAATAACTAAGTTAATCAGTAAATACCCATACAAAGCAGCAGTTCTCAAGGTATAGCTGAATAGGATGATGTCACAGTAGCCAGCTATAGGCATCCCCTTGGGTTATAATACACAACCCATTACAGCTGCTTTCTCACTGCATGTGTCTAAAAGTACCTACTTTAATGGGGGGTTAAATCTCATTTGAAAGGGTTTTATAAGAGGATGACAATTTATCAAGCCACTGCTGTAAACCTGATTTTACAGTGTACAGCACCACACTCTGTGTGAAAACTGCATAAGGCAAATGGAGATCAAGGTAATGGGTTGGAAAATGTAATCAAAATCATATGTGGGTTAACACATAGCGACACTGCTCCAAACCAGCATTTCATTTTTCTGAAAGCTGGATTTTGGTTAGGAAAAAAAGAGTTACTTTTTTGTACAAAGACTAGAAAACAAACAAATTAAATGTATACTGAGTGCACAATACCCTCATGGAAGTATAATAGAGTACAAACTACACACGAAAAGCTGCATTACAAAAGGATCCAGCAAGACACATTTAAATCGCATTGGTTTGGTGGGTGACCAGCGCTAGGGAGCAGGGAATGTTTTTGCATATACAAGAGTAATCTTTAAAGAATTTATATTATTACATTTCAATGTGTACTGAAAGGAGAGAGAAAATGGTGTAAAAATAAATTAAAAACAAATACACCCTCTTACTGTAAAATACAATTAAACACAAAAAATGTTAGAGGTAAAAATGGATGTAAAGGGAATTTCCATGACCAAATGTGCTGTTATAAAAGTTGGCCTGCTACTAAAGAACCCTCGCAAAAAACCCCCAGCAAAGCCATTACACTAAATTCTATCATAAAAGAAAACCAAGAACCCATATATATATATATATATATATATATATATTCAGTTGCTCCAAAATGCAATCAGTTCTCATTAAGGAACCTACATTGTTGCTGCAAGCAGCATAGGAGTACTAACATTCTTTGAAAAAACATAACCAGTACTATTACATTAAAGCAAAACTTCATAACTAATCAGTTCTTTTTTATATAGCCGCTTTACAAAACTACATTTATAAAATGAATAAAACTATAACCAAAGAAAGTACAAAATAATGTAATGTAAAAATAATGTAATAAACTGGCATGTACTACAGTGGTACTGGGGAGCTCTTCCATGGAGCCCACTATTTTGTTTGCAATAACAACAAGCAAGTAATACCAATATAAAATAAAAACAAACAAGTAAAACTTCAAATAAACTGTACTACAATTAAAGTAAATCCAATATATACATATTTAAATAGGCGTTGGTTTGCTGCTGTACAGCATGCAGACAGTCAGACCAGGTTGAAAGGAACCCCATAGAACAGACGTTCGCAGGCACGGCATGGTACTGCCAGTGGTTAAAGTGGGTAGTTACAGCATCCAAGCTGCTTATCAATTAAACCAAAAGCAGCTCTACTTGGTAAGATAAATACTTATGTTCTGAACACCTTACTGTACTAGTTTGAAACTTACCTTGGCAATTTCATCAATAAAGCACACATGGCTGACAGGGTCTCTTTTCTTCGTCAGTACTCTCTGCAGATGCCGCACCTGCATAATATATATATAATATATATTTTAGCATCTCATTTCATGCAGTGTTTCAATTCTTGTTACATTAAAAATGCAATTCTTAAAGTCTTAAAGGCAGCACAGATCTGGTCTATGAGCTTCTCCAGGTTTGTCCAGCAGTGTTTCCAAGGGTGGGCATTACTGCTCTTCCAGGACCCCCTAAAGTCAGACATTTTAAATTAGATGTTATATTGGTCGATACATTAAACAAATGTTCAAAAACTACACAAAGCAGAGATCATTTATATAGTTAGAGCAGAACAGTCCAACCAACAGAGCTGGAGCCTTTCTAAAAAGTAGGGGAGCCAAGGTCCAGGGGTGAGAGTGTAGCTAGGGGGTGGTGCAATGGTATTCAGGAATAAATGAAAAATGCACTTTTATTTCAAACAAACATCTCATGAAGTAAATGTATACACAGTATAAATGCAACTAAACATTGTGTGCTATACCCGTTACGCACGTTTCTTTTGGTAAAAAGTGAGGTGGCATAGACCTCCTGAACCCCTCTGCTCCAGCGCCCCTGAACCCAACTATGGTTCTTGAGCCATAGTTCTCCAAGATTAAAAATATTTCATTTAGGCTTAAAAGTATCCCATTTAGGGCAACTAGTAGTGTTTGGCAGAGTCAACAAGGGCTTTGTTTACAACAAAAATATGCTATGAAGCACTGTTCACTTTGTCTTCTAATGAAGCATGGTACCCATTAACCACACTGTTAATGGTTTCTTTCAAACTTCCTAAGTTGTAGAAAACCTGTAGTGCTGTTCCCACTTGGGTAGGGTTCTAGAAAAACAAAAAAAGCCAAAACAAAAAACCTTTTCAGTTGCGCTAAATAAAGTTATTGATTTGGCACACAATCATTGGTTGATCTTTGAGTGATTTATGGTAATATGAGAAATATAATTGAACAACAGCGAGATTTAAAAATGATTTCCAGAGCATGATTAGGCTAGGCTGGGCACTTCCAACTGAATGCCTGAATTTCAAAATCGGGCTCCATCGATTTACAGGAAAACAGTGCAAGGAGATCAAAAAGGTGAGTGAACAGAATGCCTGACTGAACCTGATAAGGTCTGACAACTTTGTAGCACTGGGAACATGCTTGTATAAGTCTATGTGTTTAGGAGCAAGGACACATTGAAGTATTCTAGATGCTTCTATGTTTAGGTATACTTGCATACAAATTCAAAATACAAAGTAATGCTATGAGATTGTCATAATAAATACAAATAAAAATAAAAAAACAGCATAAATGCAGGTTCTGGAGTATTTGTGTAATTATATATATATATATATATATATATATATATATATATATATATATATATATATATATATATATATATATATATATAGTACTGTGCAAAAAGTTTTAGGCAGGTGTGAAAAAATGCTGTAAAGTAAGAATGCTTTCAAAAATAGACATGTTAATAGATTATATTTATCAATTAACTAAATGCAAAGTGAGTGAACACAAGAAAATCTAAATCAAATCCATATTTGGTGTGACCACCCTTTGCCTTCAAAACAGCATCAATTCTTCTAGGTACACTTGCACAAAGTCAGGGATTTTGTAGGCATATAGTCAGGTGTATGATTAAACAATTATACCAAACAGGTGCTAATGATCATCAATTCAATATGTAGGTTGAAACACAATCATTAACTGAAACAGAAACAGCTGTGTAGGAGGAATAAAACTGGGTGAGGAACAGCCAAACTCAGCTAACAAGGTGAGGTTGCTGAAGACAGTTTACTGTCAAAGTCATACACCATGGCAAGACTGAGCACAGCAACAAGACACAAGGTAGTTATACTGCATCAGCAAGGTCTCTCCCAGGGAGAAATTTCAAGGCAGACAGGGGTTTCCAGATGTGCTGTCCAAGCTCTTTTGAAGAAGCACAAAGAAACGGGCAACGTTGAGGACCGTAGACGCAGTGGTCGGCCAAGGAAACTTACTGCAGCAGATGAAAGACACATCATGCTTACTTCCCTTCGCAATCGGAAGATGTCCAGCAGTGCCATCAGCTCAGAATTGGCAGAAAACAGTGGGACCCTGGTACACCCATCTACTGTCCGGAGAAGTCTGGTCAGAAGTGGCCTTCATGGAAGACGGAAGGCGGCCAAAAAGCCATACCTCCGACGTGGAAACAAGGCCAAGCGACTCAACTATGCATGAAAACACAGGAACTGGGGTGCAGAAAAATGGCAGCAGGTGCTCTGGACTGATGAGTCAAAATTTGAAATATTTGGCTGTAGCAGAAGGCAGTTTGCTCGCTGAAGGGCTGGAGAGCGGTACACGAATGAGTGTCTGCAGGCAACAGTGAAGCATGGTGGAGGTTCCTTGCAAGTTTGGGCCTGCATTTCTGCAAATGGAGTTGGGGATTTGGTCAGAATTAATGGTCTCCTCAATGCTGAGAAGTACAGGCAGATACTTATCCATCATGCAATACCATCAGGGAGGCATCTGATTGGCCCCAAATTTATTCTGCAGCATGTCAACGACCCCAAACATACAGAGAAAGTCATTAAGAACTATCTTCAGCGTAAAGAAGAACAAGGAGTCCTGGAAGTGATGGTATGGCCCCCACAGAGCCCTGATCTCAACATCATCAAGTCTGTCTGGGATTACATGAAGAGAGAGAAGCAACTGAGGCTGCCTAAATCCACAGAAGAACTGTGGTTAGTTCTCCAAGATGTTTGGGCCAACCTACCTGCTGAGTTCTTCAAAAACTGTGTGCAAGTGTACCTAGAAAAATTGATGCTGTTTTGAAGGCAAAGGGTGGTCACACCAAATATTGATTTGATGTAGATTTTTCTTCTGTTCACTCACTTTGCATTTTGTTAATTGATAAATATAAACTATTAACATGTCTATTTTTGAAAGCATTCTTACTTTACAGCATTTTTTCACACCTGCCTACAACTTTTGCAAAGTACTGTATATATAATAACCTGTGTGTTGCACTGAAAAATCAACCCTCTCATTTACCACATTCATTTGCCATCTTCACAAATGTTTCCTTGTACCGGCAGCTTTCAAACAAACAAATGGCTCTGTATTTATAGCTGCTCACTTACTCTGTCAGCTCTATCTACACACATAAATCCAATTTATGTTCAGAAAAACATCATAAGATTAATCCCCAGATTGCAATGAATTTAGACAGACAGTCTTATCTGTTTAGAAAAGGCACTTACAAGTTAACTGACTATACCTAACGATATTTTAATGAAGATTACGGATGTCTGACTTCAAGAACTGCACCTGATAAGACCTCTAATTACACTTGAGCAAGCCCTCACAAATCAATCAAGGGTTTTGTTAAACTTTTAAAAGCTCTCGCTGAAAGCCGCTCAGCATCTTCATTACTCATCTTTGTGTTTCAAAGATACAATGCAGGGATTTCCACAATCACTGCTCTTATTGAATTTGTCACGTAAAGTAATTGAATTTCACCTTCTATAAATGGAATTTTATTATAAACTGCCTGTATCTTAAACAGAGCACAGCTAAATGGGGCCTTTGTGTACAATGTAACTTTTATCACAAACAAAATAGACCATATATCTCTTAAAATAACCTCAGTTTATGTGAAGTCTATCTATGAAACAAATCAAAAGGGCTCTAAGCAACTCCGGCACTTCAGACAAGTTAATTATGAGTCTCATTATACTCAGATTGGCTATGTATATCAATATGTGACCCCAACAAAGTCTAAAGCTAACCTGAGAGTTAGAGCAAGACAGGGCAATGCACATCTCATTCCAGTGGGTTCATATCTGTGGGACGGTGCTGTGTTTTTGCATTACATATTACACTGCAGGTGAGGCGATCTTAATCTCAATAAATTGCATATGTAAAGCAGTCTGGTTCTTTTGTACAATTTAACGGAATGCAGCGTCGTTGGTTTGCACTTAGCCTCTGTCCTATTATATCTGGCGGACTGCAGGACAATAAAAGTTGTGTTTGGGCACTCAGAAAAGAATGCCCTACCATGCCACCAACACTGCTTTCTGCATGAGCTAATAATCTATAGACAAAGTAATGAACTGTTTCTATACCAAGATAACTAACTTTGAAAACAAAGGCAGTAAGTGCTGTACTTTGTCATTAAAAAAAAATGTAATTATACAATGAAGATTCTGCTTCTAATATAAATCTATGTGACCCCTACAGAAGCAGGCTACATGATTAATACTGTGTGGGAACTTATATAAAAAACTTCTATATATATATATATACACTGTATATATATATATATATATATATATATATATATATATATAACGTATGATTCATTTTCGTGGTTTTCATTTGTAAAGTCAGTCCAAATGAACCAAAAAGGTTTTGATTGGGTCACAGCATGAAAAAAGTATATGTCAAATAAGATGTAGATTTGGGAGACAAGAAATGTTAGAAATGTTCAAAATAAGACATTTTACCCATACAAATCCTCTTTACATACACGTGTAATTTAAAATGAACCCATACAAGATTGTTTTAGAGGAGTCCTAAGGCATTTCATTGATTTGTTTAATTATTTCACTGGAACCGTGTTGAACCCTGGCCTTCAGAGGTGAAAGGGTTGTGCATTATACTTTGAACTGGGTTTAAATTATATAGTGTATTTAATTGGTACCAGGTAAAGATTTTATCATATAAAATTGTGTTTTTTGCCTTATTTGCAAAGTCAGTTTGAGAAACAAGGTTTTCGTTCTATAACGATTACAATAGCAGGTGTAATTCTGCACAGAATGTTTAGATACTCCTAGAGTATTCTTTGTATTAGTTATTTCTGACAAAAGGGTGAAAATACAGATTTGTGGATTATACAAAAACTTCAGTAGATGATCCATTTTGTGCTGTAATATCCAAAAAAGGTGAAGAAAACACACACAGTAGTTCATCATTCTTGCTGGATTAAACAAACAATACTCAGCATGATGTAGAAAATTCACACAATTTCTAGTACTGTGAAACTTCACCATGTTATGTTAGGATGAACCTTGTGTGTGTTCTGAAACAAGTCTTCTCTTTGGGTGCTAGATAAATAAAGGTGTTAATATTTACCATGCTATATGCCTTTTCCAACAAACGGCTGCTAAGCCTACAAAACAATATTAAAACTGGATACATATTAACAAACCAAACACAACTTATGTTGTTGTAAGAGTAGTTATATGAATTTGATTGTTATGTGGATATTTACTTGGACAACAGACATAGATACACATACATACATACAAATTCTTTACACATTTACTGAAGTAATCTGTCTGACAAAATGAAATTCTCTGTTCTACTCCAGCTTTCAGTTTTCTACTATATACTGTAATCAAAACTGGAAACTAGAAGTGGATGTTTTTGAAAAGTGAAACAAAAGAAGCACTCACACAAACACACATGCTTTATCACACGCACCTATGTTAACAAACCCTAGCCCGGATTCTTAAAGCCCCTTGAAAAACACCAATTACTATTTTGAAACAATTAAAAAACAGCATAAGTCTTAAAAACACTATGTGCTTTACAATTATATAATTGTAATGAATGTACTGACATCCGTTGAACAAAAAGACTACAGAATTTTGCTTCATAAAGTCGAATGAAACCGGAGGAATAATATTATGGTAACATACTGAATTACATACCACTTTGTAGTTATCCCATATACTTTATATTAAAAAATATCCAAAACACAAATAAAAACGAAAGAATTTGACATTTCAAAATCTAACATGAAATACTGTACTAATATGGCTTCCAGTAGACTTCTGCAATATCATTTTGGAGTTTCTTTGACAACATGAAGTTTTTAAAAAAAATTTTTATTAGATCTCAAATCTTAAAATTCTTTGGCCATAGCTGTATTAAAACGGAAGTAATTATAAAGGTTACCTGTAGATAAATGGAGATGTCACATTTAAAATATATTAAAACTAAGATAATGGGGTACGCCATACAAGTAATTTGTCTTTCTTTCCTTCCACTCCTTGAGGAGAACCAGCTTTTTTTTTTCTTTTGATGTAAAGGTCACTTTTACCTGTGGCCCTATTAATCAAAAAGCTCCTCAAAAAACCTGTAACACAATTACCTTTAAAGTCTGTTATCTGCAACTACAGACAGCCTTGTCAGATAACAATGCAACACAGACATATTCTTTAGATCAACTGTAACAAAAGTTTATTTCTTCCCCCTGCTCTAAAAATGAATTGTACAGCTTCTTTTAAACCATCAATCTTGAAATAAAGATTTGCCAAAATAAAAATGGTTCACATGATTTATCTCAAAGACAAACATGACGGTCAGGATTTCCAGCTTCCAGCATGCCACCTTCACAAAAAGAATGCCTTTCTTACATTTTGTATATGGATATATACTACCGTCATCAACGCTGCTATTATTATAACTTTCTTGGCTTAATTGTTTACCTGGAATATGATGATTGACTTAGGCAATTCCCTTACAATTCTCGCAATGTGACAGACCCTTTAGTAAACACAAACGGTTTAAAGTTCTACATCATGCAAGTCAATTCATATGTTAAATGATCTAACTGGAACTTGGGGAAGAAAAAAAAAAGTTCAAATTCCAGGATTCTAGTTTAATAAACCGTTAGCTACAGTATCAATAGGAAGGTAGTTCAGGGTTCTATAAATAGATGATCCCTTAGGAAACCTACAGTGTATACCAGGGCTAACTCAATTATTGCAAAAGGTTTTTAACACAATTTTCATTTTCCATGTCCTGTTCTGTCCCCCCCATGTGGACCACACATGGCAAAAATAATGATTCAGCACTTTTCTGCAAGGCAAGGTGAGAAACTAAACAAATAAAGCAAATAAAGCCTTATATATTTTACTGAATATTTTCAAAGTGGAATGCTACCCCATCCTTCCCCCCAAGCAAAATCTTATTTAAAAAGGAACACAAATTACAAGGAAAAGAAACAGACTTAAATCCTAGAGAGTCAAAAAATATGATTTGCCACAGATTAGTTCATTAAAATTGTACACCAAGCACTATATATATATATATATATATATATATATATATATATATATATATATATATATATATATATAAAAGAGAAGGTCTTCGGAAATAAATAGGTCTTTAGTAGGGACTTAAAACAAGGCAACGTTTTACTGCTTCAATATTTCTTGGAACAGAATCATGCAGGTGAAAAACTAAAAGATCAGTCAAAATAAAATTCTCAGATGTGAATGCTCCAAAAAAAGAAAAAAGAAAAGGCAGCCCAAAAAGGCCTGCAATTAGGGACCAGGGCCAACCTTTACATAGGTATGAACGCAAAGGAGTCTAGGGCTGGCTTTTCGTATCACATGACCAATGTGGTTACGTAGCTCAGTAGACACCCCCATACTCCCACGCGTCTGAAAGGTAAATAGAAAGCTGAATGCTGTGCTAGGCAAGACGGCAGTGGATCAGTATTGAATGGTAGTTATTTCTACATCATACAACTTTAATTATAAAGCTGCAGTGCATTCATAATTATGCTTAATTTGTCACAATTACATTTTCTTCCTGGTATTTAGTAACTAAGTGATAAATATAAAAACTGCAGGATTGTGGATCTCAATAATGATCACTAATGGTGCAAGTGACTTGGCATATTCAGCCATCATTGTTTATTTTGCACGCAATGATATACAGTACTGTGCAAAAGTTTTAGGCAGGTGTGAAAAAATGCTGTAAAGTAAGAATGCTTTCAAAAATAGACATGTTAATAGATTATATTTATCAAATAACTAAATGCAAAGTGAGTGAACAGAAGAAAAATCTAAATCAAATCCATATTTGGTGTGACAACCCTTTGCCTTCAAAACAGCATCAATTCTTCTAGGTACACTTGCACAAAGTCAGGGATTTTGTAGACATATAGTCAGCTGTATGATTAAACAATTATACCAAACAGGTGCTAATGATCATCAATTCAATATGTAGGTTGAAACACAATCATTAACTGAAACAGAAACAGCTGTGTAGGAGGAATAAAACTGGGTGAGGAACAGCCAAACTCAGCTAACAAGGTGAGGTTGCTGAAGATGGTTTACTGTCAAAAGTCATACACCATGGCAAGACTGAGCACAGCAACAAGACACAAGGTAGTTATACTGCATCAGCAAGGTCTCTCCCAGGCAGAAATTTCAAGGCAGACAGGGGTTTCCAGATGTGCTGTCCAAGCTCTTTTGAAGAAGCACAAAGAAACAGGCAACGTTGAGGACCGTAGACGCAGTGGTCGGCCAAGGAAACTTACTGCAGCAGATGAAAGACACATCGTGCTTACTTCCCTTCGCAATCGGAAGATGTCCAGCAGTGCCATCAGCTCAGAACTGCAGAAAACAGTGGGACCCTGGTACACCCATCTACTGTCCGGAGAAGTCTGGTCAGAAGTGGCCTTCATGGAAGACTTGCGGCCGAAAAGCCATACCTCCGACGTGGAAACAAGGCCAAGCGACTCAACTATGCACGAAAACACAGGAACTGGGGTGCAGAAAAATGGCAGCAGGTGCTCTGGACTGATGAGTCAAAATTTGAAATATTTGGCTGTAGCAGAAGGCAGTTTGTTCGCGAAGGGCTGGAGAGCGTACACGAATGAGTGTCTGCAGGCAACAGTGAAGCATGGTGGAGGTTCCTTGCAAGTTTGGGGCTGCATTTCTGCAAATGGAGTTGGGGATTTGGTCAGAATTAATGGTCTCCTCAATGCTGAGAAGTACAGGCAGATACTTATCCATCATGCAATACCATCAGGGAGGCATCTGATTGGCCCCAAATTTATTCTGCAGCATGACAACGACCCCAAACATACAGTGAAAGTCATTAAGAACTATCTTCAGCATAAAGAAGAACAAGGAGTCCTGGAAGTGATGGTATGGCCCCACAGAGCTGATCTCAAGATTATCGAGTCTGTCTGGGATTACATGAAGAGAGAGAAGCAACTGAGGCTGCCTAAATCCACAGAAGAACTGTGGTTAGTTCTCCAAGATGTTTGGGCCAACCTACCTGCCGAGTTCCTTCAAAAACTGTGTGCAAGCGTACCTAGAAGAATTGATGCTTGATGCTGTTTTGAAGGCAAAGGGTGGTCACACCAAATATGGATTTGATTTAGATTTTTCTTCTGTTCAGTCACTTTGCATTTAGTTAATTGATAAATATAATCTATTAACATGTCTATTTTTGAAAGCATTCTTACTTTACAGCATTTTTTCACACCTGCCTAAAACTTTTGCACAGTACTGTACATAGCTACAGAAGTGTGCGTCTTGACATTAAAATGCTGACCATTTCTTTTAGCTGCTTGCTTTTACACACACATAAAATACTGTTCTGATCCACAAATATTAAGATTGTTGATGCACCATGTGAAGGCGAGACCCTTACTGTAATATTTCAATGCCTGTTATTGTGATTATTATTGTTATTCTACTGACGCTAGAGCAGTGGTTTATTATGTATCGTGCATGTTGTTGAGCAAAGTGTATTTGACATGCGACAGCATATTGCTGTATTTAGATTAGGGCGATTCCCTTAATGAAGTTGTCGTTTACATGTGGGACAAGGGTTTTGTTATATAGCCATATGTTAGGTAATCTTCCAAGAGAAGGGGTAATGCTAATGTACAGTCTTTACTGGTAATGGTTAGGGGCTAGAGAATAATAACAAGTAAACGATAGAATAGTTTAACAATTGTATTTGTAAACAAAGACGGTATTCATGCAGGTTAAACAAATACATATAAATGAGAAGAAACATGTGTAATGTATTTAACTTTGTTTAATGCCATGTCTTTCCTTAGGAGGGAGCAGTAGGACTATTAGGTGGTCAGTCGTGAGTTTGTCTTGTTAATGTCAGTCATTGTGTACAACCTGATAGTCATTTGCAATCTGTGTGAAGTATCCATTACGGAAATAATTATACCTGTGCAAGTTTCCCATGTTCTAAATACCTCCGTGTTCTTAAGTGTGGGTAAGCTCAGACCATCACCCTTTTACACACCATAATAGTCAATATGTTTTTTTTTTAAAATATATACCATAGAACTGCTACTGTGCTGCATTGCAAAAAAAATATTAATAAGAAATATCTGCTGCAAAAGGATTACTGTATATCCTGGTAGTTCTTCCATTCAGAGTGCAGGCTATCGTTCCATAAAAATAAAAATAAAAAACAAGCAGTTCGCCACATTTTAGGCCTGCTTTTCAGTCACATATGTGAATATTGTAATTGCCTGTATCTATAAAGGGTTAGTGTTTTAATTAATTACCTGTGGAAACACAAATTAGCATCATTTAAGGTAACTCATATTTTGATAAACCACACAACACATGTTTTAATTTGAATCTTATGGTTAGTATTTGTATGGTATTTTAATAATATTGTGTGTTTGTATTTTTCCAGATGCATCTTTGTAAAGAAGGTGGGATACTACCATAGCTTCTCCTGGTTAAAAAAAACAAACAAAAAAAAAAAAACACAGAACAGCAGCAAATGACATGGCTCTGGTCAAGTTTTTAAAATGTGTTTAGGATTTATGATCTCACAAAACTAAACTGTTTCTGTGAAGGTCATTTGTATGCATCCATTTTTATACAGCCCCCCAAAATGACAGTTAAGTGTGTTGTTTGTCAAGGCTTTAATACAATTCATCACTTCATGACAGATGTTATCTGTGCAATGTTAGCCCTCAGACAGGGCTGAGCGTTTGCTATTTATGAATGGTGGTTCAATATTGGCATGCATACATTTTATAATGTTGATGTTCAGACCAAAAAAGAAACAAGGCTACCTTAATAGAGTGCTATATTAATATTTTACAGACATACCGGAGACACTTGATAGTGAACACATCAGGATGCAGGGTTTTACTTCTATTCGCATTTTTTTTTCCTTTGCTCTGATTCTGATGAATCTGCAGCTGAAGTATCAGGCTTGACTGCTATTACAGCACTCGTGTTTAGATTAAACAGCTTTGAAATAAATACTGAAGTGGTGGAGCCGCTTTATTACACTGCAATAACTGTAAATTATTAGCACATGCCAAACACCTTCATTTCCATTAATAGCAACGGCTTTATGAAGTGGCTTCTTCATGCAAAGAATCCTGATGTAGAGCACAGCCGCATTTCCTTGCTGACCTGCCTCTACAGGACCTAATCTGGTTCAGGATGGCAGAGCGTTTTAACAGTTATACAGTATATATCTTGCCCTTGGGAAAGTGGTTAATAACTGGCTCTAAATTACCAGTTTTAGACTCAAACCACAGGATCATCAAAATCAGACAATCGGTTCTGAAAATTTAGAATTCACCGACCTCAATTATTAGATCAGTGGTTTGCATATGAACAGAAGTAGCAGGACAAGGCTAACGACATGCAAACCACAGTACTAGGTTTACTATACCAATTCTGTTTATTCAATCTCATCTGCTCACAACTCCAGTGGCAACAAAATAGTGCTGGGACAAATATTCAAATGAAGATTACTCAACATGTATTTTGACATGTCTACGTCCACCAGAAATTACATAGTTGATGGAAATTAGACATACAGATCACCCACATGTTTAGCACTGATTTACCACCTTTCCAGTCTCTGAGCGACAGTTTCTAAAGAAGCAAGTGAAAAAAAAACAGGTCTGTCTGATATATAGGATTAATATATATTAGGGATGCAAGTCAGTTAAGATCATTTCCATTTTTTATCAACTCTTTCAGCTATTTTTGACATCTAGTAGGTTTTCGGTAAAACCAAAATGCAAGTTTAATAAGGAAAAACCGAACTGCATTTGTGCAGCCATAGGAACAGGACATGCCATTATTAAAAACCATGTCTTTTTTTTTTTTTCCTGTTACAAATAAGCTCCTTAAAGTGTTACTGCAATTCACACGCCAAGGTATACAAATAGACACAATGTAGAAAGAATAAAATGATGTATGAGACATTAAACTGTTTTATTTATTATTATGATTATTCCTGGTACCCCCATTGCCACCACAGTCGGTTGTAAGTGGCAAATCACGTCTGAGTAGAACTGCAGCCCAAGGTTTTCGGAATTGCAATTATTTAAAATCAACATGCTTTAAAAAAGTGACAGGTGTTTGGCAGCATTTTAAAATCGATTCTGAGGAGGAAACACTTCTAATTTAAAATATCACCTAGATTTATCTCAGCAAAAAAAAAAAAAAAAAAACTAAAAAGCTAGAACTCAGGCCTGCCGTCAGCCCCCAAAAAACATATGCAAAGTTATCATTTAGTAGGCTGGGTTATTATTATATCCCATTACTACAATGCATGAGACTCTGGATAAGGCCCTTACACTTGAATTCAAATCAATATGCCCACAGAATGCAGCAACAAACAAAACTAAATACATGCACAGTAAATAAGGCAACCTTAAAAACATTAAACTGACCTGCTCACAGAACGCCATGCCCCGTTTTCTACATTTATTTTATTTGAAGTGTTTATTTAAGGTAACATTTGACAGTTTTCACTTGCTTGTTCATTTAAAAAAAGGCACAAGTAAACCTCAGTAATGCTATTACTTTATGAAAATGTGTCTTTTGCCACTTTGTTTATTGCAACAACAAAAAAAAAAATGGATGTCTACTTTATGCACACAGAGAAAAAAAAAATTTAAAACTACCATATGGCATCCTTTGTTTTATAGTTAATTCAGTGGGGTAAAGGCCTTCACAACCTATGTTTTTATTGATTTTCTCCCCAATTTGGAATATCCAGTTATTTTTAGTCTCAGCTCACTGTTACCACCCCTGCGCTGACTCGGGTGGGCGAAGACGAACACATGCTGTCCTCCGAAGCGTGTGCCGTCAGCCCACCGCTTCTTTTACACACTGCAGGCCCACCATGCAGCCACCTCAGCTACAGCGTCGGAGGACAACGCAGCTCTGGGCAGCTTACAGGCAAGCCTGCAGGAGCCCGGCTAGACTACAGTGGTCGCTGGTACGCTGTGAGCCGAGGACACCCTGGCCGACCTAAGCCCTCCCCCCCCCCTCGGGTGGTGCTCGGCCAATTATGCTCCGCCCCCTGGGAACTCCCATCCATGGTCGGCAGTGGAATAGTGAACCAGTGACATCCACGCTATAGGGCGCATCCTGCACTCCACGCAGAGCGTCTTTACCGGATGCGCCACTCGGGAGCCCTAGTGTTATGGCTTTTGATTGCATTTTACAAAATGAACAAATATCTGAATACTTGTCTGAATTTTGACCAGATATCCTAACATGAAAATACCATGTTTGTCCCCGCACTACAACAAAAGCACAGGTGATCGAAACAAGACAACATATTTTCTATAAGCTTGTGAGATTAGTATGAAAAACAAAAGATCACAATACTACTCGGGCTGAAAGAATGTTACCCCAAACAACCTTAAAACTGCCCTTTGGCATATCAATCCAAGTGAAACATATTGTAATTCTGGTGTTACGTACACAATCAATACTGTCAATTACAGTCACAACGTTACAGATAGCTAATTTGGCAGATTTAATAGAATCAGTTTTCAGGGTTTATATGAGAAAATTAGAGCATGTTCAAATCACTTAAACCGACGGATTGCTAGCACATTAAATATGTGCAAACCACAGAAAAGGGAGATGCATGCCACCTACGCAATTAAATCCCATTACCACTCCATCAAGTCTTTAAATGCTTTATTCAGCGTGACATTCTGTGTTGTATTAAAGACATGTTCCATGTGTGACCTTCAGAGGTTGTATAAATATTCATCAAACTCCACAGGGCAGGGAGAAAAGTAAAAATGTATTAGCCAGTCTGGAGCTCAAATTGAGCCATTCACTTCCACATGGCCAACAAAGAAAAAAAATGACAATTTGTGAAAACATAAAATTATGAAAATCTGAATTCTCTCTTTTTTTTATTTAAATAACTGTCAAGCAATGCTTGTAATACTCTAAAATACATACAGCAGTTTTCAACCTTACAAGCAGATTTTCTGCTTTCCCATAAAAACATGTAGAATCCCTAATCCAAACATTCAGTTAATTTGTTTTTAAATGAACTGTCCTTTAATAAATCGGTTTCACAGGTAGTACAGTGCTTGCCCTTTATAAGGTAACCCGTTATTGTAGCCAGGTTATAAGGCACGGCTTCCATTTGCCCCATAATGCTATTACTGCTATTACACAAGCACTTTCTTTCTCATAAGACGGAACACAAATAACACAAGCTTCTACCTTTGGCTCCCAAATACAGTGTTGTAAAGGTGAGCACTGAAGTATTCTGCTTTGCCAGATGTGACTGTACAGGAGTTTTCTACACTTGTTTTCCTAATACTTTTGATACATTTAATAAAAAAGTCATATTTTGTCCATGGGTTTGGAAAAAAAAAATAGGTTTTATTAAGTGCATATAAAACAATAAAAAAGTCAAGTAAAAGCTGAGATTTCAACAAATCAGATACAATACATCACACCACAAACACCTGAAGAGGTGCCTCTGGTAAAAATGCAGAAAACTGGATTCAGCCATCATATACACTAATTGTATTATAGCTAAACAGAACATTAGAGCACTGGTTAAAATCAGTCTTAGAGCAGGCACTGAGAGCTTGTGGCTAAGGGGAAATCTGTAACAACTAGAGTCTCTAGCCTCCCAGAGTTCTGACAGTAGGTTTCACTTCTGGACAATGCTGTTTGAGGCGCCCATCCATAACATTTTAAAACTGGGAAAATACAGCAATGTCTGTTTATCTTTTTTAGAAATGAGTTTGCAATAGTTGGTTGTGGGTTATCCGCTGACAGACAGGGGGAGACATGGAGGGGACGATGACACGGTGCTTAGGATATTTTAAGTAAACAATGGAAACGGTGTGACGCTACCAGGGTGAATATACAACTAGTGTACAAATAATCAAAACTAAATACAGTACAAAAGCAATTACAAATAAAAGGTTGCCGTGAATACAGCGGTGTGCTGCTCCTACTACAAAGGAGGCCCCGCTGACACACCCTTCCTAGCTATACTTTTAAAGTGGGATTTAAAAATCCCTAAACTAATCCCTGTTCTTTACAGGGGAAATTTAAAATGACATTGTGTTTAAACACAGATCAACCATTATACATGAACGCATTATTATTATTTTTTATTATTTATTTCTTAGCAGACGCCCTTATCCAGGGCGACTTACAATTGTAACAAGGTATCACGTTATTTTTTTACATACAATTACCCATTTATACAGTTGAGTTTTACTGGAGCAATCTAGGTAAAGTACCTTGCTCAAGGGTACAGCAGCAGTGTTCCCCACCTGGGATTGAACCCATGACCCTCCAGTCAAGAGTCCAGAGCCCTAACCACTACTCCACACTGCTGCCCAATAGACTATTTATTGCAATAGACTATTTATTGCCTAAAAAGCTGTAATGTAGTTTTCTTTACCAGTACTAGCTCAGTTTCTGACAAGGTCAGACATGTCTGTGAAAGAGCTTTTTTCCCTGGGGCAGGTAATTAGATGGCTTAATGGCCTGCTTGCAGTGTATATGTTATGTGCAGTTGTGTTTGGGGCACGATTGTACACAGAAAGCAAGGACTCTCCTCGCACATTAAAGCCAATTATTTTTACACACAAATTACGCTTTAATATTATGAACAGTTTGTTTCAATGCTTTGGTTATAACATTATGAACAGCACCACTTTCAACAGTGCTCTGTTAAAAGACAGCTTACACAGTTGTAGGTATATTTGTTCATAGGTACATTTAGGGCACCTTAAACATTGTGTATAGGTTGTGAAGGAATTATACTGTCAGGAAATATTAGAAGTAGTTTAATTTATAAATGTCATTTTACAAAAGTGGACACATTATTTTGTGTAACATCCGGTTGTAGTCTCAGTTTGACACTGGAACAAGATGAGAATTTTACAGACTGGTTTTCTAGTGTAGATGGAAACAGGGCATGAGTTGGTAATCTAAAATTTGCTTGGAAAAATACGTCACCATAAATACACACAGTATGCGGAATACATGTGTGTGATACTGTAAATGTCCATGCAAAGTTTAATCAGAAATGGGGTCGCAGATATAGCCTTCATTTTCCCCAATCAATTCGAAATCTGAAATAGATTTTGATATCCTTACTTGTGCTACATCTACGTCTCCTATGTGACCATCGCCTAGGCAAGGCTCCAATATCTTCCTGACTTGCATTTGCTTTTTGATTCAGCGAGCTGCTAATAAATGCCTTACAATTATCTTCACTCCCTGAAATTAGGTCACACATTTACAGACGTCAGGTCTCAACCTCAAAACTATTAGCTTGCATTGCTTGCTATAGTAACCCATGAATGATAAGGGTGTCTGCTAAGAAATAAATAATAATAAAAAAAATAATAAAAAATAATAATACGTTCATGTATAATGGTTGATCTGTGTTTAAACACAATGTCATTTTAAATTTCCCCTGTAAAGAACAGGGATTAGTTTAGGGATTTTTAAATCCCACTTTAAAAGTATAGCTAGGAAGGGTGTGTCAGCGGGGCCTCCTTTGTAGTAGGAGCAGCACACAGCTGTATTCATGGCAACCTTTTATTTTTAACTGCTTTTGTACAGTATTTAGTTTTGATTATTTGTACACTAGTTTTATATTCACCCTGGTAGCATCACATCATTTCCATTGTTTACTTAAAATATCTTAAGCACCGGGCACCGTGTCATCACCAGAGAAAATCCTTTATTGAGAGCAACCAACAAACGTAAGCGCCTGGAGTTTGCTAAAAGGCTTTGGCACTTCGATTGGATCCGGGTGCTATAGTCAGATGAGACGAAAATAGAGCTCGTTGGCCACGCACACCAGCGGTGGGTTTGGCGTCGAAAGAAGAATGCGTGTGCAGAAAAGAACCTCATACCTACTGTAAAATATGGTGGTGGATCTTTGATGTTATGGGGCTGTTTTGCTTCCACTGGTCCTGGGGCCCTTGTTAAGGTCAACGGCACCATGAACTCTACCCAGTACCTGGACATTTTAGCCAAAAACCTGGTTGCCTCTGCCAGGAGGCTGAAACTTGGCAGCAAGTGGATCTTCCAGCAAGACAATGACCCCAAGCACACATCAAAATCCACAAAGAAATGGTTAATTGACCACAAAATCAACATTTTGCAATGGCCATCTCAGTCTCTGGACTTGAACCCCATTGAAAACCTGTGGTTTCAATTGAAGAGGGCAGTCCATAAGCGCAGACCGAAGGATATCAAGGATCTGGAAAGATTCTGTATGGAGGAATGGTCTAAGATCCCTCCCAATGTGTTCTCCAATCTCATTAAACATTATAGAAAAAGACTCAGTACCGTTATCCTTGCAAGGGGAGGCTTCACAAAGTACTGAAAACAAGGGTGCCAATAATTGTGACACTCCATTTTTTTTGGAAATAAATTTATAATTTGAGAAATGTGTCATTTTGGTTGATTCCATTGAAACATTAATAAAGTCAAATATATTCCACATGTTGGGAAATTACAATATAGCTCAGTACTGGTATTATTTATTTTATACAGTCTTTTTTGCTCATCTTTATCAAGGGTGCCAATAATTTTGGAGGTGACTGTGTGTGTAATATATATATATATATATATATATATATATATATATATATATATATAAAAAATCTCTCACACACTTTACTGAATTGTATTTTTGTAGTTTGTAGCACAGTGCAGTAGTACATGCCCAGACTGTAGACAGACTACAACCCTAAATACACTTTAATTTCAGTGAATGATGTTGAATTAAGAAAGAAAAAATAAGAGAATATTGCCTGCAATCCGGAGTAAATGGACAGCAAATAAATATAGATACTGAATGCTTTACTGGAAATAAGGGCCCCTATTCTCAGTATTATACTTAATTAAATAGTCAAAAGAACACTTGTAGTAATGTTCATGACATATAATCCATACAAAAAATAGTTTCAAGGCATGGTTAAACAATAGCACTAGACCTGCACCCATTTTATACTCTTACATAAAAACATCTGAGCCTCTAGTCTGGGGCCTGCACTTTAAACATTTTTTGTGTCTTTTTACAAAAGATAAAAACACGTATGTACTTAATTTTTATTAAAATTGACGTTATATGCAAAATTTCTAACTGTGTACATTTATTGGACCTCTTGCTATTAGTTATCTAATAAACTCCTCGGTGTGAAGCAAATAGAGCAAGAAAAAAAACAAAAACATACTAAACCCCAAATAAACATACAAAAACAGCCCTAGCTGTCATCACGACCTTTAAAACAATCAAATGTTCCCCTTTATATACACACACATACACCTCTCTTATATTACTAGAACACTTTATTTTTAAAATGGAAAAGGGTTTGACTGTAAAAGATATTCTTTAGTTAGAAACAGAGGGTCTGGTAAAGCTGCAGTAATTGTATTGCCGAGCACTACAACTGTATTTTTATTCTTATCATGCATAAATCCAATTGTTCAGAAGTTGGATTCACTTTAAGAAACAACGTGTGGTTGTGCATGTGCAGAATGGTTACTAGGCTACTGTTTAAAGCAGGCAATACAGAGTTCCAAAGTCAACACCACATACTGTCTAACAATCTGTTCACAAGACAACCAGAAAAGGTTTACAGCCACTTATGTAACTGAAAAAGCCCAACAATGGAGTACCATCTGCTGTTTAGTTTTTACCAGAACATGTTTAAGTGGATTTGATCTACTGCACTTCTTGTAGGCCGAGCTTGCAACAGGCAACACATCACTGACAAGCTACTTAGCCTTTACCATCCAACCTCTGCTCTACTCCCTCGCTGAGATTTGTATACAGGTTTCTCTTTTGTCTTTTCCAAAACATAGATTCTGTCAGACCACAGGTAGGTAAACAGATCTTTCAGTTGCTTTTTGCTAAATTATGTGTGAGTCTGTACATTGTAGCAACATAATATATATCATTTTACAGGTAAAAGTGAAGTCAAGGGTGATCATAATCTGAATACAAGCATCTAGATACACAGTACTTATAGTCTCTACAATGGAATTCAGTTGCCTATTGTCTTTCTCACCTTCCTTGACAAAATGGAAACTTTGCTTATGATAGCATTGTAATAGGTTCTTCTCTGTTCTCTTAGCTGCCAAAAACGTTCTTATTGGTAATGGAAGGTTGCCATATGAGGCTTAAAGCAGAAGGACAATGCAGCCACTAAACCTGGTTTTATATGAAACATTCCCAATTCATGTTTCCTAACATGCCTGTAATAAGAAGACTGTCCTTCACCAATGTGTACTCTCTCGGAAGTTTCCACCTTCTCTTGCAGTTCTTTAAAGTTTAGCGGGGTTAATATACAGCTCACAGTTACCTGAGTCTCCATTCCTTGCTCCAACAAGCGCTTGGCTTGATTTTCCACCTCCAGTCAGGCCCGCGCAATGAAAAGCAAATCATTTTCAATCACTTCTATTCCTGACAAATGTACTCCACAGGTAAGCTGAAAAGAGAAAAAAAGAAAAGATCAGATATTAGCTTGCTATCTACATTTTACATGTAGCAGCAGTTTATTAGTTTAGTATTGTGCCCAATACTGTCAATTGATTTTATATTTATATATATATATATATATATATATATATATATATATATATATATATATATATATATATATATATATATATATATGCCACTTCCAAGCTCTGGTCTAATAAAAAAAAAAAAAAAAATGCAGGTACAAAATCACTTCCAATTAGCTGAAGTCAATTACTTTCATTTTCAAAAGGTACTTTGTATTGAATTCATTACCTAACTAAAAACAGATACGCAGATACGCGCACATCTGTTAATTCATCATCATTACATTTTACACAATTCAAAAATAATTTTTAGAACAGATAAATCATGCATTGTATATACAAAAGTTCCAATTCTATCCTTGAAATTATGTTATTTGTTGGACCAGAGTCCTCACTGTATAATTTGAACATACAGAAAACATAACCATTAAGTTGTAGTATTCTTCATGCATTATCAACTTCAAACCTATTAGTATTGTTACAGGGGATTAGAGGTTGGCTGGTTTACATTTAGATATTGTTAGAATAAGCAGTGGTCTGTTTTAAGTTTAATAAACATAGCTCTATAGGGAGTATTTAGTAGTACAAACAAACATCTTCTGTAAATTAAAGCAAACTTCCAGAATATGCCTCTCTCAGCTTGGAAATTACCATATCAAAACAACAGATTAATAGGCGGATTATGGCGAAGATATATTATATGCCAGCCGTCTCCTAGAATTATAACTTTTAGGCAGGTAGTCAATATATTAAACTTTGTACAGTGTTCTTGTCCTGGCTAGATTAAATTCACACAGCAGATTCATGCGTTTCAGGTTGGAAACACAGTGAAAGATTGTATTACTACTGTATACTGCACAAACTTTTAAAGCTGCACTACATTACACTTGGTTAGGTTTAACGATTTATTTTTCAAATTTAAAAACAAACAAACAAACAAACAAACAAACAAACAAACAAACAAACAAACAATCTGCTAGAATAAAGGACAGTTAAAGAAAAAAAAACAGCTGATAGTATCCTGAAGTAAAGAAAGAGACAATCAGGAAATGGATGCTAGGTTTGACGCACTGGAACGACAGGCAAATAAGCAGCTGATAACAAAATCCTAGAGAATCAATTAGCTTGCAAGCAGATAACCAGTTTGTTACAGTGCATCCCTCCCGTAAAACACTCAGATCATGGAGAAAATACTAAAGAAAAGTCTGGTAGACAAAGATTTACACCAGCACGATACTTGTTTGTTCCATGTCTGTTTTGGCCAATGTGCCGTTTTGTTTTTGTAAAGTGTTTTGTTTTGTTTAAACTTTTTATTTATAATTAAACCTTGCAAGCAGCGCTTTCATTCAAACCCCAGAGCTGTCTGTAAGTTCGCTACTTCTTCCAGGTCTGACGTCACCACAAGCCAGCGTGTCACACAGCCCTTCTGTTAAAGGCTGTAGGAGCCCTGCAGAATTCCGACAGGTCAGATGAGAGGAATCATCTCACTGCAAGGGTTCTCTGGACAGATTTTAGAGTTTGTGCATATGGTGAAGACACCTTAGTACTGCTACACTAGTTAAAATAAATCACTGTAGATTTTAATTAGTCTCTAGTGTCACTGTTACTCATTCCCCCTGTACACAAGAAAGGAGTGTGTTAATGTAAAGCTTGTGGAAATCTGCTGTTAGTTATTTGGAACTATACAGCCTTAATGATTTTCTTCATTGCAATGACATTTTTAGCTTTGACTGGGGCTACGTTATTTTAGTCTCACTATCTGATCAATAATGCTGATGTTGCTAAGTGCCAGCCCATTTAGATGTTTTCTGGCAAAGTACAAATCAAGCAATTCAATCTTCTGGCAGCTCTGAAAAGTAAGTTCTAGTGTTTCCTGGGTTACGTATTCTAATTCAAGAATTTCATGAAGCATCAAGAGCTTTCAGCTTGCCAGGAACTCAACACAAAATGTATTTCTGAAAAAAGGAAGTTCAAATGAGACATGGCACTTGGTGCAGAATATGATGGTTTTCAGTTATCCAGTTCTTAAGAGTACAGTAGTGCAATATTATTTTAATATTTTTTTTTTTTTTTTTTTTTTTTAAAGAAGAATAAAACATGTCCAACCCTCTAATGCACCGACCACTAGGTCAAAACTAAAAACTTCCTTTTACAATATTAGATAACAGTGTGGAACAGCGCAGTAAGTGGTATGCAAGGACTGTGATACCTATACATATGTTTCTATGATGTAAAACGAGGCAAAGCCTTCAAACTACTTGCTTCAGCAACACTGTCAGCCATGGGGTGTAACCAGCAGTAAATAATCTCTACCTGTGAACAGCAAATTAAACTATTTGGTCTTAACAGCACTATAAAACAGTATTGTAAGGAAGCTACCAGTTGTTTTTTTTTATCTTAATTACTTAAAATGGATAATAATAAAATGTATAACACTTCTAAAACATTTCCGATGTGCTGTATATATTATTACCAGTTCAAGCAGAAAAAAATTCCAGCATACCACAGAAAGGTCAGGATTATCTGAGCAAAACTATGTGAAATGACAATGATAAAGTGGACCATCACAGAGTTACACAGGGGGTTGTGCGTCACTCCACTCTCAATTTGCTGCACCATATGCCCAGAATGAGCCAAGCAGGACCCTGCCAAGAAAGTCTCATTAAATTCAGACATCTGTACAAGCTTCAATATTGCTGATGGAGCCAAGTGAGCGGCAGCACTTCATTAGTAAGCAAGGTTATGAGGTCAAGTGACTGTCACAATACCAAACGCAAATGTTTCCTGTTAAACCGCATCATAAGCCATCTCCGCTGTGGGAATTATGTATTGGACATAG
The DNA here is from genome assembly GCA_030684275.1 of Acipenser oxyrinchus oxyrinchus. Taxonomy (NCBI): domain Eukaryota; kingdom Metazoa; phylum Chordata; class Actinopteri; order Acipenseriformes; family Acipenseridae; genus Acipenser; species Acipenser oxyrinchus. Next base: position 18,324,278 of record CM060256.1, on the reverse strand, counting down.
TACGTTACTGGGGAAGTGCTTTTAAATTTACCTTTCTTTTCAATAAGGTATAAACATGCCTAGCTGAACACAGCAGAATTGGTTTCATTCGTAATGCAGGAAAGCTCCGGGTTAGATGGAGTAGTGGGATATATAGATTTCTTTTTTTAATGATTTGTTACAACAAAAAGGGAAAAGAAAAAAGGACAAAATGAAGGAGGGGAATAGTGAAAGGGACTAAACAGATTAATTAATGCAGAACTAAATCAATACTACTCTTTCTGGATGCCAAATCAATGGCAGGACAGTGGATTTCTTTGACCTCCAGAGTGGACACACACTCTCTGCACGGTTGTACAAATATTACAAGACAATCTATCAATTTGAACAAAAAAGTGGTGGAGAAGCAGTTATGTTGTTTAGTGGTCTTGCTGAGTGCCCTGGGACTTTCAGGGCTTGGAACATACTTTTATAAAAAAAAAAAACCTCTCATACTGTACATTCACACTATATTTCGAACAAGAACCAGACCCTGTGCACGTACAAACACTCTACATGTAGTCCCCAACGACCCCTGCAGCATCTGTTTTAATGCTTGCGTGGGAATAAGCTAGGTCTAAGATGTGAATTTCCTGAAGTAACAAATAAGGATGTTTGAGAGGAAACAAACAAAACAAACCATAAACAACATTAAAATTCAACAACTAGAAATGAGTTTTTGTGAACAAAAACCAAGCACCCCAGCAGCATAATTTAAGGGGAATCTTAGATCACATTGAATGTTTGTTTATTTAGCAGACGCCTTTATCCAAGGTGATTTACAGAGACTAGGGTGTGTGAACTATGCATCAGCTGCAGAGTCACTTACAATTATGTCTCACCCGAAAGACGGAGCACAAGGAAGTTAAGTGACTTGCTCAGGGTCACACAATGAGTCAGTGGCTGAGGTGGGATTTGAACCGGGGACCTCCTGGTTACAAGCCCTTTTCTTTAACCACTGGACCACGTTTGGTAAACATGAATTACAATATAATTGTGAAAAAGTCGTTGACATAGAGAGAAGCTAACAGGCGATGTGTAACAAAACTTCATTGAGAATCACAGAATACAGCTTGTAAAGACACTTGCAGAAAGCAAGTGGTGCTGTACCATTTTATGGTCAAAAGAATTGGCCATTTGAACCACCACCTGTAATGGAACGTAATTGAGAGAATCATATAAATAGAACTGCAACACTCTAAAGACCCTACGGTATGTCGTATGGTCTGTATCAATGATATGGGCAGAGGTGAGCAGTGAATGGTTGTGATGGCAGTAGACTGTAGGTGTAGTTTGGAACAGGCTCAACATAACAAATGGAGATTTAAATAGCTTTATTTATAGATCAAACTAACTTAAAAAGACAGTCTTTTACTTTTTTTTTTTTAAATGACTTTAATTTATTTTAATATATTTACGAGTTAAAGAAAGCAAATACTAAAAGCACAACCGTCATACTTGACTGCAATCCATGCATGGTCCCACCAGTGAGCCTTGAGGCATCTGTGTTAGTGCATGCCAGAGAAATGGTGTTGCCAGCAGAATGCTTCTGCACATGCTTTCCTTCTGATCCACCACCTCAGTGCCTCTGGAACACAGACTCTGTTGTTGTGCCAGATAGTTTGCTTAAGGAGTGACCTACAACTTAGAAGACATAGAACTGGGCTAAAGCTGCCAGACATAGTTGGTAATTGTAAAAGGATCTTTGTTATTACATTTCTGTCAGTGTTATGTGACATCTTCCACATGTACTGTATATGGTCTGAATGTTGCCTCAAGAAATTAGACCAAATACATGGAAATGCAGACCTAATCTACTGGATAAGGCCCCACAAAACCTTTGCGTCACATAAACACACACTACCTTCCCCTGTTTGGGACTTATTCCCTTTCCCACGGCTTCTAACAGCTCTTTGACATCTTCCAAATGTAAAACAGCTGTCTGGAAGACTTTCTTTTCTCAGAAACAAAGGGTTACGCAAAATCTTTCAAGATAAGAACTTAGTTGAGGTACCAAAATGTATTTTCTTTAATTAGGAAATAAATACTCAAACAAATCATTAAAAGCTTAACTTATGGGTATGTTTTTATGAATAAAAGTTTGCTGTGCATAAAAAAAAAAAACTGTTCAAGGCTGTTGATGGCTTCTTAAAACAACAGCCTAGATTCATGAATATCAAACTTTATTTTACTCATGAATGACACACACGTAAGTTAGAAAGATTTGTTAATATGCCTCAAGATCTCAGATTTTACATGCATCTGCTACATATGAATATTGATGATGAATAAAAGTTTAAAAATATCAGATAACACTACCCTCTGAAATTCATTATCAACTAGAATGGCCCTGTTGTGAAGTATTGATACCAACAATAAAAGCAATGAAGTCCGATATACATAAAAAATAAATAAATAACTAAAAAAAAAAAAAAGTCTTTTGAAGATGCTACTTGAGTTTCACCTTTTCTTACACTGTCCACCGCATCGAGTTTCATTTTAACAGAGAAAGATTTTCATTTTTTGCTGTCTGCCATGCTTCATACTGTATACTTGGAACGGGGGTTCCAACTGTCCACCCTCCATATCTATCCTGTTGTCCACTCCATAAAACATATACTGTGTGTGAAATCACCATGGACACTACAGGCCTGGCAATGTATATTCATACTGGGAAGGAGTGTGTCAATAATGTGCATGTGTAGACACAAGCTCTCAGGGTAAGAGATAGGTCTACCAGTGCACATCAGCTGAAGCCACTTTTAGCTTTAGCCAAACATGAGATTAATTAAACAGGCCACAAGATTAGGTGTAACTGAATAAACTTACAATAAAAACCTGGAAAACCTTAAATCTACTGTGTAATAGGAGTCTCATCTGTTAGCCTAGCATCTTACCCTGATGACCAGATATTCTCTGGGGACACTGATGCCCAGTATGTCAAGCCATGCCACAAAGAAAGGAAATAAAGCTCAGAAATGAGAAGAAAAAATGTTGGGACTTTGTGACAGAGTGACTGATATCCAGGCGCTGTGCAGGATGATATTTCTATATTGGTCTGACATTGAATGACTTGGTTATAAACCACAAGCCATGAGGCGATTCTTTTTCACTTTATAAGAAAATTAAGATGTTTAGGTTCATACTTTAAAACTCTGACCACTGCTTTTGTCTTTGACCTTTATTTATGTACAGTAGTTTAACTTCAAACACTGCTCCTAAAATGACTTGGTGTTACATCCAATACATTTTTGGAAATATGTTTTTAGAAAACTACATAGCAATACAAACATTCAGAATGGTAGAATATTAAAACAGTAAAAGCTATTGGTTTTTGGAGAGTATCTACGATAGACTGATGTCAGGGAAGATAACCTATTACAATAACTGCCAGAAGAGAAATATTTCTTATGGCAGTGTGTTGATATAAACCCTGCACTTAGATTTATTTTTATTGGTACAGACTGTAAAGTGCCAGGTCTACCAATAAAACTATATAAGCTTTTCTATTTAATTGGGACCACGTTTCTTACTCAGTTATCTCCTGCATGCATCATTTTCTTTTTGTACATTTCAGCCACTTTAGAAAATCAATCAATCAAAAGACAATTAATGTAATCAAAATAAATAAAAAATGGGTTTATCCAGAAGAGTATGTGTACAGTAATTCAAGCCCAATATACGTGTGTGTGCGTGTAAGCAGAGCATTTTTTTTTCTTAGTAAAAGTTTTTTAAAATATGTTATAAACTGAAACGGTGCAACTTTAGCCATAATTACTAAACTGAGGTTCTTAATAAAATGTATATGAAGCAAAGTCATTTTAGGATGGCAAGGGCCTAGCTTTAGCATTCCATGGTAATCATACACTTCCACATTTTTTTTTTTTACAGAACAAACATGTGTAATGACCTTGCTATAAAAGAAATAAAAACTACAGAGAAACACCGTCGTCATTTCGCATAAAATAATCATGATTCATCTGAGTGAAAGTCATTTAATTTGAGTCAAAGTCATTGAATTAAACTTTAAAAACAAAAAACCTTCATTATTATTTAAGAAATATTTGATAAATTAGTTTTGAATTGCAGTACACTACAATTTGACATAAACCTAGAAGTAACAAAAAAGACATTGTCTGATATCCTAATAGTCTTGCTAATCCCTGACCTGAAAGGTTTTCTGCATGGGTTTACCTGGTTAAGATAACAGCAGAAATTGCCAAGATAAATTGTGAGCCTGGACCACACCGTGGTCCAGGCTCACAATTATATATACAAAAAATTATATATACAAAAAAAAAATACAAAAAAATAAAATAATAATAATAATAACAATCTTTCAATTCCTTCAGTGCATGACAAATAGTAAATCAACATTGATTAGGTCAGGTTTCACACTGGATTAAAATATGAATCTCAAAATGTGATAATGCTGAGACTGAAGTAAACTTGCAGTGGCTGCCTTTTTTTTTCTAATACAGTAGCTCGCAAATTGTTTTGCATGCAACGTTAGACAATGTTTTGATCTACAGAAACTTAAGTGGAATGGAATTCCAACAATTGGAGCAGAGGGGCAATACCCTAAATGTCCTACAAAGTTCAGTCTTGTTTATAGAGTTGTGGCAGTTTTTCTGCACTATATATACACATGTTCATTTTCTGTATAATTCTAACTTGGCAGGAGTTACATGCAGGACTTATTAAAAAAAAAAAACCAAGATGCCTCAACACAGGGATGCTACAGCCGCTGCAACTGTTGCAGAGTCAAATTGGCATCATATTTTCAAGAAACTACTGTAGGTAACAACCGGATAACATTTGACAACCTACAAATCTTCCAAAAAATTGCCCATCAAAAGAAACTACTGATGTAAAACATCTATAAAAGCACAGTTTTTAGCCTCAGCATTTTTCTATTGCATTATTACAGATCAGCCATAATCTTTCTGCAGAAGCCTGATTGTTTAAACCATTATATACTCTAGAAACTACATATAAAAAGGTTCTAATATTTTAAGCATGTGCCTATAATTAGTACCTTGTAACATCATGAGCAAGTGCCTGTACAGTATATGTGTTTGTTTGTGAGTGAGAGTCTGGATGCAGAAACAGTATGTGTCATTACAGCATGTGGGATAAAAGTGTCTAGCTGATGAGAATTTAACAATAGACTCGAAATTGTAGCCAGATCAATTAGGATTTAAAATAGTAAGGAAGCATATATGCACTCTTTGATAGTCTGTGGTGTGCTTTATTAATGTGGTTTAAGCATGTTGAATGTGCTCTAGAAATATCAAACACTCATTAAATGAACCTAATCAATCAACTCAAGCAAGTCTTAACTCCTCTGCATTGCTTCATAGGCACACATATTTCTATATGACAGACACAAAGATTAGAGTAGATGTGTACTTTTTTTTAAAGCAATCATTGAAGAAAAATGGTCTGCTTCTCCTTAAATTGACAATACATGATTGATAACTAAACAAGATTGATAGTAATGGGGCAGGCACATACATGCTATATACAGTATATTTCAAGTATCAGCAGAAAATTAAAAAGCAGCAATTTATGACTTAAGAAAATTAAGTAAATATCTACTTTTCTGAAACATTATACATTACACGCTTTATCATTAGATTGTATTCTAATCTTTCAGCCCAATTGTATTTTATCAAAGAATATGTGCTCTACTGTTATCAATAAGAACATGTCTCTTACACTGTTATATGGATTCATAAGGTTGTTATATTTATGGTAATCACTTTTATAGTGTCTTAGAGGTCAGACTGACTGACCTCTAAGACCTGACTGACCTCCATAAAATAAAGATACAACTGCTTCTGCTTCAGTGTGTGGTTAATAATGATGAAGTTCTGAGCCTAGAACTGAAAACGCAATGTAATGAGGAACATGGCACAACAACCTTTTGCAATTGGGAAATCAGTGGTACAGTAAAAATGATTTGTGGTCTGCTGTAAAAGGTATAAAGTTGTATTAAGGTTTGCATGATGAATATATATATATATATATATATATATATATATATATATATATATATATATATATATATATATATATATATATATATAAAAAAGCTGCTATTGAAATTCCCTATCCTTCCAGTTTTTGGTAAATGTCTCCAATGTTATTCATCCACATGAAGGGTGCCCCCTGGTTTTGATTTCACATACTGAAGCAAATAAAAAAAATAATAATAATGGAAGGCTGCGATTTCTTCTGAAATCTGACAGCTAAACATAATTAAAACTATCAATCAGACAATAAATTCTTAACAACACTACAAATGTTTGAAATCCATTCATAACCCTGTGTTACCAGTGTGAGGAACATTTTCAATTTTAACAATGCTGGCTAAAATGAATATTAAAACGTGCTGCCCGTAGCTGAAATCTCCTTCACTGAAACGCAAACACACATCTCCAGACAACTTGAGTAGCCTAATTTGTAATGTGTGTACAAGACCCTGTAGCCTGTGATTATAAATAAAAACAAACATTTCATTACAAATCTGCTACTGGTGTTTCTTAAATGAAAAAGATTATATCCTGCCTGACTGCTACACCTGGTAAAACCCATCACCAGCATGAAAAAAATTGAACAAAAGAAAAGAAGTCTCCTACATAGTGAAGATAGGGTTAAGCCCATTATGAGAGACCAATCACAATAAGAGCAAGCACTGCAATTCTCTGCAGTGGGGCACAGAAACAAGTCATGCAGTCATTCTGTGAAAGCTGCCCCACAGCCACAGCGTAAAACACTTTTCACTTCAGGAAGACTGGATCTGGATGTTGTCCCCTGAGACATGATGGATTCAGCATGTTAAATTACTTTCATTAGGAATTTCCAGACGGTTATCGATTCCTTGGTAGTGAGACTGAGGCAGCAGCAGCAGCAGCAACAAAACAACCACCACCACCACCACCACCACCACCGCCATCAAGCTGCAGTAACAGGTACGCCACGTTCTTTCAATATCCCGGAGGCACGCAACTTTAAATTCCAGCTTCTGAAGTAGAGCTTTTGATGTTCTTAAATTCGGCACGCTGGCAGAAAAGGGGGCTGGTGAATACATCCAAAATTGGACTACTTCAAACATGTGTGAGGATGCTTTTCCAAAGCAGTTTCATTCCAAGGTAAGAATTTGTGTGTTTTTTTTGTTTTTTTTGTTAAATACAAAAATGATGCTAGCTATAACATAAGAATTAAGCAGATTGCTTGTTTTATAATTTTTGAAATGCAGGAAAGGAGATATTGGTTGTAGTCCCTCAAATATTTTGTAAACGTAATTAATAGAAGTTACCCAAACAAAACTGCTGGAATATGGCACGTCTACTTATTTCCAAAGATCATGTAAGGCATGAACCGAGTTGTGATAAGACGATAAACATTAAAGCTACATTTTAATGAAACTAAGAATTTAGTACCTTCATTTAGAGTCAAACATAGTTCAAAATCAGGAAGTATATTTACTTGTGTGAACACTACAGCTAGACATGCAATATACTACAGAATAAAGATCATTGTTGATATGCTGTATGCTTATCATCTAAGAAGCTTTGCATATTTAAAGTGCTTTGACAGAGGAAAAGAAATACAACAAGCCAGATCTGTGTGGCTTGCCAACCAGTGACACTATTAGAGAAAAGTTCTCTCACATCAGAATTGGTTCTCAGTAAACAAACACCGATTTGTGTTTAAATTTCAAAATTGATGGGAGATTAAATAGGCGACACCTTAAATTAGTATAAGACAATGGATCTAAAAGAGAAAGTGAAAAATATTCAAAATAAAATACAAAAAAAAAAATAAAAACAAACAGAGTACATGTATACTTTTTTATTTTTAATTTTTATGTGTACTCATGTTAGGCTCCTGTGCATTCTGTTCCTCACACAAGTTATTTCTAAAATTGATATATTGTTAATTTTTGATACTGGGGTATACAAACCTGTCCAGAAAAAATAACACATTTCCATCTCTATAAATTTCCAGGAAATGCACTATGAAGTTACCACAAAAGACTGAACAACTATAAAATCATTATGGCTTATGACCCTACTGGCTCTGGAAAGTCCACTTGCTCTTACAAATAAAATTACTGTGCAAATTAGGCTGGTGAATCTGATCGAAACGGAGGGCTACTGCGGCTAATGGAAATGCTTTCATTTTCTCTGGATGGAGACGAGCAGCTCTGAACGTTCTCAAATCCTTGCCTACGCTGTATCGGACAAGGTGTTCAAAGAAGACAACATATTTCCTATTTAGAATTCAAGCCAACAAAGCTTTCAAAAGCAATGCAACATCACATTAACAAAACAAAAGGATTGTGAAGATAGCCTCAAATTAGCCTACTGATGCTTACTAATGCAGTAGCATGCAAACCATTTGCCTCCATCCTGGATAGCAGTCCTGCTTTTATCATTTGTTTCTTTGATTCAGTTAATGAGAAGAAACCGTGTTAAAAAGTAGCAGCTGGTTATAATAAAACAGAATTAACAGCACTGCTTACCTCACTGTGTATTTAAAAAACAGCAGTACAATATATAATAATTTTTAAAAGGAAACCAAATTATGTTTTGCGGAAGGAAAAAGGCTGGTATTTATATATAAAATTCACAACGTTTGCTTTACTTATAGTTGCTGCCTGGAAATACAGTATATTTGTAAATGTCAGATGGCTTGGGCATTTTATTCCTGATCCCCTCATTTATTTTGTCCTGTACCCTGCGCCTAGAACATTGAACATTGAAGTTTGACTTGTATATCTTGAAGTAAACAGGACCAGAGTCTAAATGGCAATTCTATGTTCAAGAGCAAAACAAAAACAGCCAAATTACAGTTCTGCAAGACGCACAGCACAGCTAAAATTACTGAAGAGCACTGAAAAACAAAATGGTCAGATCTAATGACATCCTGTATCAACAACAGCAAATCTGCTTCAACCCATTTACAACCTCCTGAGGCTTTCAGAAAACTCTGGGGAAAAGGTTAGTCACTGGCTGCATGAACCTAATCATTTTCCAACATTTCCTGTGAAAGCAATGAAGTTTGGCTGCCTTTGCTAGTTGGCTTTTGCAACACAGCCATTTCCATTTCAATCCCCTTGCTAAAATATAAAATATATGACCTTCTCAGGAAATTCAAAATGTCCAGAGCAAATACACTTGGCACTTCGCATCCCCCCCCCCCTCCTCCCCTCCTATTTCTCACAAAACAACATCACTGGTAGATACCATCCCTAATCATTGCATTATATTGTCAAGGTTGCAATTACTCTGGCAATTAACTTCACCCAATGTCAACATTAATGCCTTTTATTTTTGTAATTAAAAATAAGGCATTGTTTTATAATAATTTGATGCAAATAGATTTTTTGTTACACTATAATCTTCATACTGAAAATGTAATCTTCGTATAGACTGTACTATAAATCCCAAAACATATTTCCCCATTAAGATACAACAAGGATAAAGATAATCTTGTACCACTAGATTTTTCACATGAACGATTAATTTAAATAAATACATTTTCCATATTTATATTTTTTTTTAAAACACACACACACACATTCACTGTCCTTGAGAAGTACCCTCCAATAAAGCTGTTGAATGCTGTGATGATGATGTCATCTGCTTGCTTATATCTTAATTCTAATCAAAAATCTCTATTTGCAGGATAATGCATTCCCCCCCAGTGCTGGAAGCCACCATGAAGTCGGAATACAACGTCACTGTACCAGACGATACAGACTCCATCCGCAGCAACATGAATCAAGCCTTGCCATACCCACTGAGCTTTCAGGTTTCACTTACTGGCTTTCTCATGCTGGAAATTGTTTTGGGCCTCAGCAGCAACTTGACTGTGCTCGTCCTCTACTGCATGAAGTCCAACCTGATTAACTCTGTCAGTAACATTGTCACAATGAACTTGCATGTGCTGGATGTCATCATCTGTGTGGGCTGCATTCCCCTAACCATTGTTGTTGTTCTGCTTTCCCAAGAAAGCAACACTGCTCTGATCTGCTGCTTTCACGAAGCTTGCGTGTCTTTTGCTAGTGTTGCGACCGCAGTCAATGTTCTTACCATCACCCTGGACCGGTACGATATTTCGGTGAAGCCAGCAAACCGAATTCTGACCATGGGAAGGACAGTGATGCTACTCACGCTAATCTGGATTGTGTCCTTCATTAGTTTTCTGATACCATTCATGGAGGTGAGATTTTTTAACTTTCAACCTGAAAATATGGGGCAAAACCAGACCCTCTCCAGTACTGATATAAACCAATACTACACTGAACAGGGACTGTATTATCACCTCCTTGCGCAGATCCCCATTTTCTTTTTCACTGCCATTGTAATGTTGATCACTTACTACAAAATACTGCAGGCTTTGAACATAAGGATTGGCACCAGGTTTTCAACGGTGCAGAAGAAAAAAGCCAGAAAGAAAAAGACAATTTCTCTGACCACAAAGCGCGAGACCATAGACGTGTCACAAAGCAGTGCAGGACGCAATGTCATGTTTGGTGTACGAACTTCTGTTTCGGTTATAATTGCTCTCAGAAGGGCAGTGAAACGTCACAGAGAGCGTCGAGAAAGGCAAAGGAGGGTCTTCAAGATGTCCCTCTTGATAATCTCCACATTCCTTCTTTGTTGGACACCTATTACCATTTTAAATTCTGTCATTTTATGTGTAGGCCCCAGTGACCTGTTGGTAAGGTTAAGACTAGGGTTTCTCGTCATGGCCTATGGAACTACAATATTTCACCCTTTGTTGTACGCTTTTACAAGACAGAAATTCCAAAAGGTCCTCAAAAGCAAAATGAAGAAGCGAGTTGTGTCCATTGTGGAGGCAGAGCCCTTGCCAAATAATGCAGTCATTCACAATTCTTGGATTGACCCAAAACGGAACAAAAAGGTGACTTTTGAAGACAAAGAGGCAAGACAGAAATGTCTGGCAGCTACTCAAGTTGGAGAATAACTGAAACTTCAGGAAATAAAATATAATAAAATAGTAAGCAAAGATTTCCATCAGGTAAAAATGCATAATAAAGACTAAATGCCCCAAAGCATCATTGTAAATGCATTGTAAAAGCATCATTGTAATGCAATTGTAGTACATGTACAGTCAAAGGTGGATTATTTATTTATTATTATTTATTAAAGACATTTAAGTTCTACAAACCTGCAGAACGCAATACACACATTGCATGGCTTTTTAGAATGTGTGGTGTCACTATTAAGTGTGTATATACATTGAATATAAAATGTGTATATGTATATAAAAAGACAAAACACTTAAGATCTATAATGTCTGGTCTTTTATTATAAACATTCAAAATAATTCAAAATGATCTTGTTCTACATCAATCCGAGTGCAGAACAAGTTTGCACTCAACACTCTCAAACCTTCCATTTCTATTCATTAAGATTCAAATGAGAAACCATTGATGAAAATCATGTAGGCATTTTAAATGCTATAGTGACAAACAGATTAGTGTCAGATTCAAGAATAGTAAGGTTTTAATTTCCCACGCAGGGTCATACTGCTTTCCCTGGGTTCTTCCAGCTTATATTTATAAATATTTACACAAAGAACCAGACAAGCATTTAGTTTAGAAATTGTCTGCCTAACAATACAAATAAAAAAGCAAGACTGAAGGTGATCTTATATATCTCTTTGATCCCTTTTGTGCCAATAGAGCAAAACCGCATTGTTGGATAGATTTTCATAAGAAACCTAATCCTAAAAAATACAAAACTAAAACTACAGTAACCAGGAAAATAGAGAGAAACTAAAAAACGGAAAAGGATTAACCAGTAATTTAAATGAAGTGGCATTTTGCCCTGTGCATGGATGGGTGACTTATTAGAATGTCCATTATCCCTTTAAAAATGCTAACTTGTTATTTTGCCATCTGACAAACCTAAAAGAAGTCACCTACTCGTTGCACTGGATGGGACGCCAGTCCATCGCAGGGCAATTTAGAGAGGCCAATCCATCTAACCAGCATATCTTTGGACAGTGGGAGGAAACTGGAGTACCTGGTGAAAACCCACATGAACACGGGGAGAACATGCAAACTCCACACAGACAGACTCCTGAGGCAGGAATCAAACCCAGGACCCTAGAGCTGTGCGGCAACAGCGCTAACCACCGCGCCACCGTGCCACCCCCCGAATAAAGATGCCAACATCAAACGTGAAGAAAATGAAGCCAACATCAAACATTTTTAGATTTTGTGAAAAAAACAAAAAGCCTTTCTCCGGTAGCATAACCTAAGCGGTACGTCATATCAGAGCAAATGGTTTGTAAAAATGATGTAAAATGGAAATGTGAAAAAGATTGTATCACCAACATATTCAGAGGTTAAAAGCAATGTGGCACTGAAACAGTTAATGTTCACTGGGCACCACCTGTAATGGTGAATCACAGAATCCCTCTCTGTACCAACTATGAAAGATCCTCAAAGCATGTGGTCTGTGCCACTGAGAGGTTAAAGCCTATGTGGCAATAAATGAGTAAATAAGAAAATCAAAGAATACGTATGCTTTATTTTTCTGTAACAAATGTATCTATGTTATAATATTAAGAGCTCAGATATGTATATAATTATTGTTTTGTATAGTAATGTACAGTTGTGTACCAAGGCACTAAGGGGTCTATTCATAAAGGGTTAACACCTGTCAAAATGAGAAAACAGGAGTACATGATCGGATTTCGCCCATAGCCGCCTATTTAACAGCAGTTGCTATTCATAAGAGATAATTGAGATGCGTAATGTTGTATCTGTGTTAAGCTGAAATAATAATTGATTTATTTAATAAGTGTTTTTCACTTAATTGCAGATGTCCTGCAAAGCAAAGGAACATTAACAATTATTATGGTAATTTAAATAACCTGAACATGATCGCATCTTACAGTATATAAATCACGTATCATACAAGCACGCTGTTAATAACACGATGGGTGCTGCTTGCTGTCTGTAGATTCCACATGATCGCATCTCCAGTATATAAATCACGTATCACACAGGCACGCTGTTAATAACACAATGGGTGCTGCGGTCGGTAGATTCCATTTGTTTCCAACAGCTAACAACGGAACTGAGCGAATGTTTATTGAGCTGATGATGTCATCACAAAGAAGACGGATTTCGGTCGTGAACGAATATACAGTATACCCGTTCATAAATTGCTTAGCGACAGTTGGCAAGTACTTTTATGAATAGACCCTTCAGTCACTAATAAGTGTAGTAAGGATGCTTAAAATGCATTAAGTCTTGAGTGTCCAAAAACAAAAAAAGTTGCATTGCCACAATATGACAGCTGAGAGTATAACATTGAACATATAAAAAAGTAGGCAAATCAAATTGTTTCACCAGAGAAACAAAGTTCTGCAATTGCTCACAAATCGTGAGCACAATATCAGTGTATAGTAGTAAGTTACATAAGTACAATTAAAGTGTTCTTTAATATTACTGTGTAGTTTGGTTTTTGTAAAGAACCACAATTGTTTATTCAAAATGTATTGTAGAATTACTGTGAACTGTTGGAACAAAAATACAGGCAAGAGGGAATAAGACATTTAAGAGGGCTCTGAATGTAACCCTGAAGACATACAGCTCTACTGTACTTTAGAATGAAGAAGTAATTAAAAACCAGCAGCTGGTTTCTGCCCCCAAAGCCTTGTAAAATACAACACAAAGTAATACATTCAAAAAGGTGTCTAGCCAAATCACCCAAAATAATTCAGCATATCAATTTCTAGGGCCTCTTTACGAGATACTGCCTTGGTTTTTTAAAAGTAGTGCTTTATAAGTGTTCGAAACCCCTTTAGGTATTTAAAAAAAAAAATTCTAAAGCAGCTCCTCAAAAAAAACACACACCTGACAAACATGGGCTGGGCTAGAATAGTAATTTTTACAAACACACACAAACACACAAACATTTTTGTGGATCAATTAAACTACCCTTGTGGCAACAGATGCTTCTTATGCTTGTATAAAAATGGGGATATTAGTTGTGCTTGCGACAGGAGGTCTACTGTGGTTATAGGTTCTCTACAAATAACAGGATGGAAACAGGTTTTCCAAATGTATAAAAAACACATTTTGACCTGTCAAGACTGATTTCAAGAGAGCGCGGAGATGCAGCTCCCCTGAGTTAGCCTTAGTAAAATAACCCTGGAGTTGAGTAATGGTGTATACCAATACTATTAACAAAAAAAAAAAAGCTGTCCGCTCCACTGGACTGTATGTGGAATTCAAACAAACACAGCATTTGTTTTTTAAAGGAATTCTGTACAACTGTATGTAAAACTGCAGTGAAAAAATAAAAATCCTTTATGCACACAGCAGGCTGGGTGTCTAACAGGGCAGAGGCTGGGTGCTATCCTGCACTCAGCACGACTCTAGAGAGCGTCTTACCCACTGTGAAAGATCTCTCACTTTTACTGACTTTTTTTTTAGAAGAGTGCTTATAAGTGCTTTTATGTTTTGTAAGAGGGTGTGGTTTGCCAGAGACAGTAACAGCAATTGGAAGCAGCCTTCCGCATCAAACTAAAAAGGCAACAAAAGGTCTACTGTGCAGGCGATTCGCACCTGAAGGTTTCTTGAAACTTTTTGGATTTCATGGTCATTTTACAGAGTAGTTAAAATAAAAACCTCTCATTGATAATTCAACACAACTGGATCCGGCCTATATCAATCTGGAACATATGTCGTAAAATGCAATAGAACGTTTCCTCCTGCCATATTCCCAACCTGGTTACAGCCAGAATCAAGGATGGCTGAACTCGGGTAATACCCAGGGGTTTCAAGTGAAAAGGTCTCAGTTGGTTTGGACTCAATTAGCTTTTAGAACCACAAAAAAAGTCTGAATGATTTATAAGTCTATCATTGGTTGTACAGGTCAATGTAAAATGTTATTTATATAAATATGTATGAGAAAAAACATACCCTTGAAAACTAATCCTCTCAGCTTCTCAAGGGCATCCTGATATGAGCTGACAAAAAGGGCAAAGACAAACCTAATTACAACCTTAGCAGTCCAGTCAGCGTACCATACGAACTAACCTCCCACAACCCACCCCACCCAAAATAATAATTTAAAAAAACACACAGAAACGTATAATCATATTAAAACATATTGACCTTAAATAAATTAGGGCTAGCAATTTGTTTTGCCTGCTATTAAGATCTCTTATTCCTCTGTGCTTCTGCACAGTTTGCTCTTTCATTTTATTTCCACATAACAGGGTCTGTTTTGTTTAACATGTTGGGCCTGCAGGCTCCAGCGTACCTGCTTTTTGCTGAAAACTTGCATTAGCCAACATAATCAAAGCAGAAATGGGATTAAATTACATTATATATCATGCATAGCATTCCTGTTATCTCTGGATAACAGACACTTACACTCGCATAATAAAATTTTGCACTCAAGAAAAAAGGAACCAAACACTTGTCTGTCTAGTTTCACAAATTATTGATCAACAAATGAAACCAGAAAAACACACAAACACAACAACATGTAAACATCTTGGAGAGAAAGCTATCCTTCAGAAATAAATATTTTAAAAATCATGTCACAAGCAACTAGCTTTGTTTTGGTGAACAGTCTTTGAATTTTACATTTTTCATATTAACTGTCAAACCTAAAATGCATGGAAGAGTAAGACCTTGAACTAAATATAGTAATTTGTCAAAAGTACCTTGAATTTACACACTGGGTCTACACTTGGCACAGGACAACCCCACATCATTAACCCCATGACCTACTCGTCTTACACTGTCCTTGCTGCCAAGAAGGAACCTTACACAACAGTCCAATTAAATTTGACAATTGAGTATAAACTGGTTTAACATGCTTTCTCAGCTTCTAGGTGGTCACTGTATTTTAACCTTCCCATCTGTCCTATTGTGGATTACTAATTTGAGTGGTATCAAACGCACAGTAACAACACATGAACAGATATTCATATCCATCAATCCTTTGGGCAATTAGTTTTAATTAAAAAAAAAAAGTTAAATTGTATGTACCATACTTCGAAGCAGCAATATTATTTTGTATACAATACTCCGAATCTATTGAAAAACTAAGAACATTTTCCAGATACTGTATGCAGATTTATCATGCATTAGGATTCCACTCGGGCTGACAAAGCTTTCTTACAATTGTATTTTTGTAGTATTCTTGTTTCGGTTCTCTGATTTGATGGTTGTGTACTCATGTGTTGTGGCAATGTGGGTTGCAGTGCACAGGTGTAGGCGATGCAGTGTTCAAGATAATGACAGACAACAGTGTTGTGGCAATGTGGGTTGCAGTGCACAGGTGTAGGCGATGCAGTGTTCAAGATAATGACAGACAACAAAGTACTGGTGAAATGGTGGTTTTAATTTGTAATCCAATAGTCTGATGACAACAGTAAACAATACATGGAGGACTGGCAGTACCCAATGATGTGTACTGCTCAGTTAAATAAACACGGGGTTCAGTCCTGAAATAATAAGCACGGGATTTAAACACACACAATACACAAATACGAGTCCAAGTTCAGGGTGAGTGCTATTAGTGCTAGTGGTGCAAATACAATTTATCCATGAACAATAATGCTAGTTATCCGGGCTTGTGCTGGCCTGTAGCGACAGCTCTGGATTGTGTTAGCCGTCTAACAAATAACAAATACAACAGTTAGACAAAACAAGCAAACAAAACACTCACGGTTACGTTTCACTTGTCCTTTAGCGGTTCGACCTTAACCATGACAAAGGAACAGATCACTTTGATGCCTCCCCTTATATACCATCAGTCACGTCCCCTTGGTTAACGAGTGCGCGGTTCGACCTTAACCATGACAAAGGAACAGATCACTTTGATGCCTCCCCTTATATACCATCAGTCACGTCCCCTTGGTTAACGAGTGCAACCATTTCTCCTCCAATCTAAGGTTGCCACATCGCTCCCTTCTGGGGCGATGACGTGGTGTACTGTAGCTCCACCCTCTTTCTAGATTGCTCTTATTACGACTGAAGTCATTGTATTTTGTATCTTGCTCTTAATTGTACTGTAATTCTTGATATGTGTTTTTTGTATACAGCTGTAAGTCGCCCTGGGTAAGGGTGTCTGCTAAGAAATAAATAATAATAATAAATAATAATAATAATAAGATGGCCAACTTCCACCTAACCCTGGGAATGAATCGTCTGGCCATCCAGTCCAGGGCACTCTTTACACAGCGCCCTCACTGGTCGGGAGGGAGATTTATCACCAAGAATCATTCTGTCTCTGTCACAGTGACCCTACGATCTCCTAATCCCAGGTGCTAAATGCTGACCTTCCACACCTGAATAATATCATACAGAGGAAACTAAAACTACATATGCTACATGAAACCAAACCTCTCAGACTCACACACTGACACTAAACTCATTCAGTGCTACAAAACAGAAAAGTTAACCTTCCTGAAACCTGTAGATAACCCACACAGTAAAATACAGTGTGCTCTTAAAGACAGTTGGTCACTTCAGGCCGCTGTTGCAGGTGGAAGAAACAAATGTAAATTGTTTAATATGGTGGCAATTTGTCTTACAGGGTTCCATCAAGACTACATTAAAATGATCTGAATGCAGCATTCCGTTCCTCATTCAAATTAGCAAACAGGCAGTATGGCTCTGGGGGCCAGACCTTCCTACCATCTGTTTACTGTGTTAAGTGATGTAAAAAAAAAAAAAGGTGTTAAATAAAATTAAAAAAAAAACACACCTCTGGGAGAAAACACCAGAAGGAAGACTAGAGATAAAACAGTGGTATTTAGATTGAAGCAATTTAGATCATTAAAATGTGGCTTTAAAGGACTATTTCTACAAATACAGTCTTGATTTCCTGCACAAGCATCTTGGTTTTTACTCTGAGTTAGAGGCAGGGTTTGAACAATGTGTTAAAGCCAAACTCATTCCTTTTGAACCAGGTGCCATGCACTCGAAATACAGAGACTAGAAGAAATGAAGTTGCGGTAATGCACTGCTTGATGGCAGTAACAAATACAGCTTTGTTTACAGCAAACTTCATAAAAAAGCAGCCTTAAATCAAACATAATGTTGTATTATAAGGACCTATAGCGTACGAGAGAAGTGAGAAATTCAGTGTGTTAAATTCCAAAATGCCCAACAATCCTCGGTAGCCACAAATGATCTGATACAGCATGTAATAGAAAACAGATATCTGGTGAGGTGTCAGGTGATGGGGATCTGCAATCTGACATTATAGACATTATAGATTGTAATGTCATACGTCCTGGCATTGATTATGCATACTGGGAATTAGTTTGCCCATCAGTGCCTAATATACACTTGACTGAATATGCTTGGAGCAGTGCATATAAAGGGGTTATAAAGTCATAGATGCAATAACGCATTTACCAGTTCAAAACGTTTTTTATTGCAATTTTCATCAAACAAATTTCTAAAATCAATAGGCCGAAAGAATTTAAAAGTGTGTGGCTTAGATTTATTTAAGTTTTCCTAATACACTATACTCTAACCTGTATTGAGACTAAGGATGTATATCCTGGTATCGCTTGTATAGAAATGCAATGACCAGCTTCAGCTTGCAGAAACCAAATTTGCATGTTTGGAATGTACAGTATTTTGACCGCAGCTACCTCTCCTGGCTTTAGCTGGTATTGCATACATGTACAACTAAAGAGTAAGATCTGAAGAGAAAAAAATTCTAACAAAATCTGCCCAAAAAAACATATGCTATCCATTTCTGTGTGGCACAAAATATCCAACACAGCGTGTACCTGTCATCATTTCTGGGGGAAAAAAAAACATTATTCCAAAAATAGGAAGTAATCCAATAAAATTAATCTGTAGCTCGATTAGGATGCTAAAGCTTGTTTACTGTGACTTGTAACCAGTTTATAAAAGAAAGCAAGAACAGGGAGCTTACCCCATCCTCAGCTGCAAACACACATATACTCTTCAAACTGATTAAGAATACTAGAATATTATGAATATTAGAAATATCTTCCCTGCAGAGCTATCCGACACAACCAGTTAAATTAACTAAACTGAAACATACAGTAAAGATCCTTCCTAATGTACCTCAAATATTCCATAAAGCCCCATGAAAACAGTAAATAAGTTACTCACCCAGTTCATTGAGACTCTGGGCAGCTTTGGTGCTCTCTCAGCTGCCTCCCTGCAGCTGGCCCTGGAGTCTCTTGCTGAGATACAAGATGCGGATTATCCTTCGCAGCAAATCACACGCCACCTAGTCATAAAATAAAAACATTACAGTTCATCAAACTATAAAACTTCTCAATCAACCACATGAATTGTCACAAAGTCTATAATGTACTACAATAGAAGAACAGACTCATTGACCAAATTCCCATACCTGGTTGCTGCGCATTCGCTAGCTTAATCAGTGTAGGGTATAAATTAAAGCTGACCTCGCTTTTTTCCTATAGATCCTGACATGGTGATTAGTAAATTTGTAGTGACTTCACAGTGGCCTTTGATTCCCCAAGAGTGCACTTAATTACAGCTCGTCATTATTTTTGTAACAGATTTCTTTTACAGGTTTTATTCTTTAGGATTTGCTTTTTATATCTAGGATGCTTATACCAAAGACAACTTACATATGGTCAATAACTTTAATCACAATTGAAAAACCAATTCTATAGACATGCAGGGCACATTTGTTTTCATATACCCCCAGATTAAGATTTAGACAAGTGGCTGCTTATTCAAGGTGCTTGGGATACTCACTTGTATTGATAAATACACCTGTTCTTGGGTTTACTGTCTCATAGTGTTAATAGATGCTTTACTGTGCACAATTAAGTAACACCTACATGTGTCTTCTTATTATCAAATATGTCCCTGTATTATTATATAATAAATAATGATAATACACTGGTGAGGCTACACTGCAATGTCAAATATGACAGCAATATAAACTTGCATCAACTGTATATAGCAATCCCCAAACCCCAGCCTGACAGTCTGGGCCATTCCATGCGAAATCAACACAGGTGAAAGTGCATTACCTTCGATTCAAACACATCAAATATTAGATTACCAATACCATTGGTTTGGTTCATGTGACCTCCCTAAAGAGCAAGTAGTTTCAAATTGTATTTTTTTCCATTGTCCCATCACCTTTTTATGATGTTAGCAATTATTCTGAATAATCTTACTGCAATTACAAATACTGTTTTCAGGGGTTGGGCTTCAGTTCTAGTTTCCTGTCACTGACTAACCTTACTAAGGGCTTCATTTAATCAGCCTATACCCTGTCGGTATGTGTACAATGAATACCCACAATTTACAGCACTGTGGAATCAGCCTGGATTGCATCAACCACCCATCCATGTGTTTATATAATCTCCCAGAGGACTGAACTAGAGTCCATGTTGTTGCCTTTTTTACAAGGGTAAAAATCAAACTTGAGGGGCTCCCGAGTGGTGCATCCAGTAAAAGCACTCGCGTAGAGTGCAGGATGCGCCCTATAGTCTGGAAGTCGCCAGTTCGAGTCCAGGCTATTCCTTTGCCGACCGAGGACGGGAGCTCCCAGGGGGTGGCACACAATTGGCCGAGCGCCACCCAGGGTAGGGAAGGTTAGGTCGGCCAGGGTGTCCTCAGCTTACCGCGCATCAGCGACCCCTGTGGTCTGGCTGGGCATCTGCGGGTTACCTTTAAGTTGCCCAGGGCTGTGTTGTCCTCCGACGCTGTAGCTCTGGGTGACTGCATGGTGAGTCTGCAGTGTGTAAAAAAGCAGGCGGCTAATGGCACACGCGTCGGAGGACAGCGTGTGTTCGTCTTCGCCCCTCCCGAGTCAGTGCAGGGGTGGTAGCGGTGAGCCGAGCTAAAAAAAAAAAAAATAATAATTGGACACTACTAAATTGGGGAGGAAATAACAAAAAAAAAAACTGTCGACTACTAAATTTAAAAAAAACAACAACCTTGAGTCAGTTTCTAATTATACTTTCCAACAAAGTACAACTGCTGGGGTTTACAAATGTAAAATGATGCTCTTATCCCATGTATCACTCATGTCATTTGGTTACCCATTCTGCATTTCTTTCACATCCTTGAAACATCTTTTAAATAAACTTGCAGTTCACCATAATTCGTAGTCCCAAGACAATGTGTGTTTTTAAAGACAGGGATCTATGTCGCTGATAATTATTAAAAGTAAACTGCAGCAGTTTCACTTTCAAATTTGAGTCTAAAGCAAGGAAAATAAGTAAGAAACGCTTGTGTGACATACCTGTAGTCTGGCTAACTGAGCAGTACGGGAAATCTTTTTTTTTTTTTTTTAAATAAATTTAGTCGTCGCCAATTTTTTACCCCGGTTTTCTCCCCAGTTTAGTTTGCCCAATTATTATCTGTATCCTCGGCTCACCGCTCGCAACCCCCGCCGACTCGGAAACGGTGGCTGGAACACGCGTCCCCAAGATGTGCTCCTGCCAAGCCGTCATTTTTCGCACTGCAGATCCACAGCAATGCCACCAGACCTATAGTGCCAGAGGACAACACAGAACTGGCGGCTCCACTGCAGAACCACAGGCGCCCAATCGGCCACAGGGGTCGCTGATGCGCGGTGAGCCGTGGATTCCCCTGCCGACCTAAGCCCTCCCTATTTTTTGTTGGACAATGACCATTTTGAAACTTAATTAAAATCATAAAATATAGAAGTGCACCAAATGTGGGAAAAGCTAGAGGTTAAAACTATTATATTTTTTATTGGACAACCACTGTAATGAAACTTGAGAGTATCACAAAAGGTGCGGTCTGCATTCTTGATATAGGCAGATGTTAAAACGATGTGGCAGTAAAACAGTAAATTGTTACTGCCCAACACCTAGGCGAAGAACCTGATAAGAGAGAGCTCATTTCAGCACAGTGGTATGTCTATTTAGCACATTACCAACATGTTTTACTTATTTTCTTAATTGTAACTTTAAAATATGAAACAGTATATGTATTACCACAAACTACACCTGCTCTATATGCATTTAAAAATATAACTGTGCTACTCTCCATAACTTTTAATGTCCTAACCAAGTTTCATCATATTTGGAAAGGTGATGTGAAATATATATGTATGGGTGTCTCCACTATCACCCTAGCAGGAGATAATAAGATTTATACTTTTGGGATAAAATTACCTGTCAACAGCTCCTTGTAATGTTTGCATCATTTGTAATACACCTGCAATTAGGAAATATTTTTTTATTAGTGTTGCATTTGAAATAAACAAACAAAATAAATACCCAAAACAGATTCAAAAGCTATAAAAATATATTTTAAAAATATATAAAAACAAGGATAGATAATAAAGCTACAGCAGTACCTCTTACTTGATACTGATGTCTGTGTTAACATACTAAGTCAATATATCTTTCTTTAATACATCTTAATTAAGAATGATCTGGTAACATTCAGGTCAAGTGTGCATTAGGAAAAAGAACCCCTGCCAGGTATTTCTGTTGCAACAGCACCCCCTGCTGGAAAACAATTATAGGAAGGTATTGTAGTTACCGTCCAAAGACTCAATCCCAGTGGCTTGTGCCAGCAGGTCTTCATGCCTGGCAACCACCTGGAAAAGTCCAGAAGAAAAGTGCTTACAAACATCACCTTTTTAATTCTAGGTTACTGGATGCTGAGCTCACTTAACCCCTGATGTTTTTAACTGATTCATGTTCCTTGAGAATTGACTAGTGTGACTGGTGAACTACCTATCTGATGGCATTTTAGCTTAAAAGGATTGTTCATGTAGAAAAATGTGGCTCACCCAACATGAATATATCATACTAACTAATGGGAAACACAGTGTATTAAACTTAGAGCTCTTAAAGTGATAAATCACCTAATTTACTTTACACATTGAGGATGTAAAACATCCACATCTTTTGTTATATTCAGGGATTTTGGGGTGAAAATAAAAGGCGTGTCTTACTTAGGAACACATCTGAACATACCTGTAAATGCAGTTCTTTGTCCAACTGACTGATTCCTTGAGCAAGTTTTGCTAGTTGCTCTGCTATAATTACATGCTGAATAGCTTGCGCTTTGTGTGTCTTGACATCAAAGTCTTCTTTACAAAAATCAGCATAGTACTCTGAAAAATATTAACCAATTCTTCCACGTTTATTGACACAGCATAAGACGACAATATGAATCGAATTCCTGAAAGGCGGCGATGTAAATACTTGAGCACACCGACTTTCCCAGCTATTTTGTGAAATACCTTCTTAAACGTAATTCTTTAAAGTGCACTGGATTATCCAGTACTGCATGTAGGCCAATTTCTTCTAGTGCAGGTCTTGCAAGAAAGCAGCAAGCGGTGTGACGTAATGAAACCGGCTGTATGCATTTAATTACGCTTTAACCCCACGTGCATCAGTCACAACAAACTATGGCACAAGCAGGAAACAATTAAATCTACAACGGCCAGGCTTTTACACATTTCATGTACAATGTTCACCAATTCCCAAAGTACATTTTAGGTTTTGATTCGTATGCATTTGTACAGTTCAATCAACTGTAATTTAACCTGACATGTTCACATGCCGTAACAACACATATGAATGTCTAATTACACGTATGCATAGGATTGCTTATGAATGTGCACCCTTTAAATATTATCAGGCGTCTTGCACATACTGTAATACCAAATATGAGAATCAAACAAGCAGCTGATAATTTAGTTCAAACAACCAACATCACTGCTCCTGTTACCAAAGAACGTAGTTTTAGATGCAAATACAGTACATACCTTTGAGCACGCAATTCAAATAAATAAAGCAAACCTAACGACAAACATTGTGATTAAATACAATATACGGCAGCGAATTTTGAATTACCGTCTTTTAAGAGTTCATTTGTAGAAACTGCTTTTCCACTTTCCTTTCATGTTGGCAGATGTGTTGTGTTGTGTTGTCGCTGGATCTGACGCACAAATCCAGCGCTGTTTGGACGCATTCAGGAACAAGAAAAATAATATATATATATATATATATATATATATATATATATATATATATATATATATATATATATATATATATATATATATATTTTTTTTACTTCATAAAAATATTTACTTAGATGGACATTTCCTTACATTATTCAGATTTTTTAAAATTTATATTATTCATGTAAATAGAAGAAAAAAAATCTTAAGGTGAGAGGTCATGGTGGTCAAACGCGCTGCTGTTTGTCTATGTAGTGCATTCCAAAGTACCAATTTTTTTTTATGTTAATCTTTGTACTGTTGCATGTATAATTATATTTCTTAATTGTCTTTTTTTTTAAAATATGATGTGTTACCTTTTATCTAGAAAAAATATGTAGTGTATAATATTACAGTGCTTGAAAAATTATGTCTAACGAAAAAAATATATTAGTACACACGGTATTGTTTGTTTTGTTTGGATTTGTTTTCAATGCCTGTTTAGTGTTCTGGTCAACATATTGCTTGTTATCAAAACAACTAATTATGGATCAGATTGTATTTTTTTCATTGTTTCAGACTACACTTTAAAACAATAAAACAAGTGGTACTATATAATGTTCTCAAGGTCTTCTGTGGCTAATGGTTTTGGACCACCAATATATAACATAACGTGCTGTCGAAAAGTTTAAAACGTTGTCTCATTTGCTATGCTTGTGACTGAAGTGCATTTATTTAATTTCAGCCATATATATTGCATGCTGAAAGTAGATTTGGACAGTTTCAGTGCCTCTTTAGTATGTTGATCTTATTTTATTGCTGTATTGTATATGATTAATAAATGCACACAAACACATCGTTTATAGTTTGTAGGATACCTGAACATTTAAAATAGATAATTATTTTGTTACAGGTGAAAGTGAAGAATATTTACTGGTGCATAAAACTGAGTAAATCGTTGCATGACGATGGACCTGAAAAATCCAGTGGATTTATTTCAGCCAGGAGGTGTTTTAAAAATCTGTGCCCCCCCCCTGGTCTGTTACTCCAAGTAGGTCCGTTACTCAAGTATAATATTTATATAAATTGTTTCCAGTATGTATAATGTTTGTTTCATGCTGCATGGAAGTGTATTTATCGCCTTTATGGTGTCTGGATTAAACTCTAGTTTGGAAGTGTGAGTGTGACCTTTTGCTTTACCTCATGTGTTCCTAATTTCTAACTAGTGTACTAAAAGAATATGATTTGTTTTTGCTAGCACTGGTCACAGAATTACATAAAGCTATTTTTGTGTGGTGTACAAAAAAAAAGGAATTATTGGATTATGTTTGTTCATTAAAGGTGGGCAATGGCAGACAGATATGGTGCAGGTGCAGGTCAGAAATCAAATTTTAAACCCCTATTTTTCAGTCTCCATGAAAATAAGGTAATTTTGTTATTTATTTTTTTTCTGACAGATACAGTATGTTGTTTCTAAGCATACAGAAGTAGCATTGCTACAGAAGGTGGAAAGACACTGTTCACTGTAATTTTACCAGGAATAGAGAGTATCAATATTGCAACATTTATCAAATTACTCTTAAAAATGCATGACTTGTTTCTAGTGCAAACAAATTCTGATTACATTAATATCTAAAGATGATATGACTTAATATGTTTAGATAGAAGACGCGATACAATCTCAGTGGTCTGCTTTTGCTGTGAACCTGAGCTATTGGGGCTTTGGTGTGAAGGCACTACCACTGCTCTGAATGAGCAGGGATCTGTTAATGTAAAATTAGGGGATGTCTTAATACCAACTCACTCAGACATGCACCCAGAACCAACACCACCTACAAAGTTACATTGCTCGCTGGTGCATGATTCGCCTTGGCATATCAATGAAGTTGTCAGAAGACTTTTGAACCTGCAAACAGAGAGTCAGATGAGTAAGGTTAGTCTTTTGTACATGTTAGGGACAGGGAGCTCAAAGAACTCAAGTCCACTGTCCCCACTCTAACACTCACAGACTTCCCAAGAAAGAGCACCAATATATTTAAGCAATAGTGCCTGTTGATGATGGCTGTACCGCGTGGTAGTTGACCACGACTCAAGTTAACCATCCCGAGCCTAAGGCGTGGGCACTAACAAAAGTCAAGGTCAACTACCACGTGATAGAGCCTTCACTGAGAGAGCACTATCGCTCTTAGAAAACAGTTTTTTCTCATTGTTATCTTTTATATCTCCTAAAATATCTAAACTTTTTTTTTCTTCTAAATTTTAACAAATAATCACCGTCGAGCCCTCTTGAGGTGTCGTGGGCTAGTCGATGAAACACCGAGGATGGAAGGTGCCCACTTGAAGACCCCAGAGATGTACCCTACTTAGCTCAATCCAGACGGTTGTCATGCTGATGCGCTGGGGAGACCGCACTATGGTTGATCCCCGGAGCCAGCATCGCAGCCGTTGTGTGTGCTGATGCGCTAGGGAGGCAATAAGCTGATCCCTGGAGCTAGCATTACACTTCAGCCATCAACACCAGACAGAAGGATATCTACATCATCATATGGAAGGAAGCGCAAATGGATGGAGACACATATGGATTACATTAGTTTACTGTGAAGCTACGTCTTAGTTGGTGCTTATCTTGGCGAGAGCCAAGTTCAAATCAGCATGAAGTTTTAACATCTACTCTCATGTAATGGAAATCTATTTTATTTTTTTATTGTATGTTTCATTTTTTCCTCTCCCAGGTGTAATGGCTGCAAGAGGTTTGCTAGCAAACCCAGCAATGTTTGCAGGCTATGAAGAAACCCCTTTGGCGTGCATCTGGGACTGGGTTGATGTTGCTTTAGAACACGGGACTCCTTTTACATGTTTTCATCATTTAATGTACATAATGGAGAGGATTACCTCCCAGCAGGAAAAGAATGTTTTTAATGTAGTTATCAAGTACATCGGCTGTTGTAGATTATTTGCATGAGCCTTACGGTTTATAAGAGTTTTTTTTTTTTTTTAAATGAACATTTTAAATGTGTATTTTGTGGAATTTGTGTCTTGAATTTTCTACACTTCCAGTAAGCCGTTTTATAAAATGGTTTGTAATATATTGTTTTTGTGTGAAGCCTGACCTTTTTATGTGATAAATTATATTTGTTTATTTTTTATAAAAGTACAAAACAATTATTTTAAAAAAGGGTGACAGAATTAAAAAAGTTAGAACCAAGATTATTGCTGCAGTAAATTCAAACCTGTTTCCAGAGTTGGTAATAATAGGGCTCCTGACTAATAAATGTGGTCTTGTGTAGACTAGCTTTGGGTAAGATACAGTAGATTAGTCTTAATTAGTGTCCTTATGTAGGGTGACCAGATTTCCAAAGCTCAGAACCAGGACACATGATTTAAAAATAGTTTCCAAATTCTACAATGTTATTTATTTATTTTTTTTTTAAGTGTGTTTAAACAAAACCCGACTGCTTCACAATCATGGCACCTTCCCGTTCTAATTTGTGGCCATGTTTAACTAGACGTTAACCATATGCATTTCTATTTGTACCCTTAATTTCTAGTATTTTGCAAACTTTTCATTTAATGTAGCACCCCTAATACAGGCACGTACCAGTGGTACTTGACAGTTGTTCAGTGTAACAAGAGAACAGAGGTAGACAATATCCATTTCTTATAAAAATAGACTGCACTCTTTATTTTACATTAAAACTCTAGGAATTATCAGCAATAGATGGACAACACTACAGACTTAAGACAGAGTAAGGAGAGGCTGCCCAGTTCTATACATAGACAAGCTAAAGAAATACAAATACACACACAAATAAGTAAATTGATAGGTAAGAAAATTGGAAAATACACAAAATACATTGCAGATACTGTACAACAGGATAAATAGGGTGTTACAATTACACAGAAAACATCTGTTGCCACTTTTAACAACTGAGACGGTCATCCTGGCCATATGTTCATAGACGAGATCCCTAGGGATCTGCTAGGTATTGTAAGGACCCACATTATTTTCCACTCAACTGCAATGAAACCCACGTAACACAGCTGTAGAAAATACGTTTAAAAAAAAAAAAAAACTAAACTGTAGACGCCAATAACAGTAGTATTTCCCTGTGATTCGCTAATCCAATGTCATGATGCTACAAAAACAATTACATTAAAAAAATAAATTAATAATAATCTGGTCTGCGATATTTACACTTATAAAGCTGGGATGTATGCGTTTACAGAGCACCGGTGTTCCCCAAGTCATTTTTGTTACAAGTCCCAAACAAACCAAATAAAATATGTATTTTTAGAAGAAACAAGCACAGATAATTAAGATTGACCAACAGCTCGACTGTGCAGATCTTGCGCTGTATGAAGCACGTTTATCACGTTCAGCGTAAAATATGACGACACTGGAACTAACTCTTGTGCGGAAGGCTGTGGATAAAATGTTCCATACACAGCGTTTATTATGTATTAAAACTCTATAGGCCTACAATAAATAATTTACATGTAACTAACGTATCATAATAAATGAACAGTTGAAATTGCAAACAACTGCATGCTTTGTGGAATCACGGTAAGTGTATGTAACAAATAGTTATCTTTTTATTTTCAAATTGGTATATTACGCAATTTAACTTAAGTTTCTGTTATCACCTGCGCCCTGGCCATGTTTGTTTGTCTTGCATTAATGCATTGCTAATGATTAAGTTACTGACACACCCACTTTCAAACATGGAAAATGTATTGTTTTTTTTCGATGTTATTTTTATTTTGTATTATTATTTTACTTGGCTCTAATATCAACTTTAAAGAAGATTATTTTAACACTTTGACTTGTTACCGTGTGCGTAGTAATGTTGTCATGTAAATAAACACCGTTGCTGGTCTAAAGCGGGAAAAGTGGTTTTCCTAGTATTTGTAAATAAATGTTGTGTACGTTTGTATAAATGGAAGGTTATCCCTCTGCCATTCGGCGTAAATGAAAACAAGTTACAGGACTAATTTTTTTAACACTTTTTTTTCTATAATTTGACTCTATTTTACTTTAATACTAGAAGTCTCAGGCCATGTAATTTAATTCACAGCCTGCTCCGCTGTAATATAATTCACAGTAAGGACCCCCTTGTATTAAATACCGAATAATTCAAACTGTAACTTAACTGACCAACACAGCAGAGCTATTTTTTATCTATTCTACCAAGGAGCTCCAAGCTGAAGTAGGGTGGTAATTTCGGATGTTCTACCAATGGTAAAGAAAGTATTACCTTATGTGTCACACTAAAATCTTCCAGGCTTCAAATACGGAAGCATGTAGTATAGTACTACATGAGGAAAAACATCAGCTGACTGCATTAGCTGAAACGATAGTCTAATTGACATAAATTTCACCACACCTTGTGGTTGGTTAATCTAACGAAAGTCATATCTTGGTAATCATTTGCCTTTTGTACTTTGCTTTGTAATTTGTTCTAAAATTATTTAGATCAACCTAAAAACAAGAAGTCTGGGTAGGTCATTATATATATATATATATATATATATATATATATATATATATATATATATATATATATATATATATATATATATAATGTTTGTATTTAATTTTATTGAAGACCTGAACATCTGAACATTGAAGATGACTCTGCAGTGGACAGTAGTAGCAACCTTCCTATACATTGAAATAAGTGTTCTTCTGATTCTATGTTTGCCATTCATATCTGCACAGAGGTAAGTACAATTTACATCAAGTCTTTTACTGGAATGATATGTAATCTCCCTCTAGTGGTTCAGAAGAGTCACTGTCTTTTTTGTATAGTAAACTGCATACTTCTGTTACTTCCTGTGTAGACAATATTAGCATCCTATATTTAAGATTATTCAAGAAAACACATTAAATACAAACATTTAGTGAACATTAGCTACTCATTAATGACATACCAAAATACACAATATATATAAAAAATAAAAAGAGCTTAAGTAATTTCAAATATTTGTTCAAAAGTGTTGGCACCTTTTACATTAAAAGTCTGTAAAAGTGAAATAGAACTAATCTAAAAATATGTTAATTGATTGACAACCAGTACACAGTTGTTAAGCTGCATTATAAAGTCATCAGACAGAAAAGTGGACATTATTTCCAATATCTATTGAAGAAAAATGTTTTTGCATCAAAGCAACTGAATAGTCAAAGGAGTTGGATACATGTTTAGGTAAAGCACTCATAGCACACTACAAAGAGCACTATCAAAGAAGTATGGAGTACCAAAATGCACAATCACAGCAATAATCAAGAAGTACCACAATGAAACTGAAACGCTTGAAAGAAGTGGACATCCAAAGAAATTACTGGCACAGCAGGTAGGAGAATCGCCCAAGCAGCTAAAAAATACAAGATTAACAGCCAAGGATTTAAAGAAAGATTTAGAAGCATCCGTTATAATCGTGCACGAAAGAACTGTACAAAGGCACCTGAACACAGAAGAGCTGTATGCAAATAGACCTCGCTGAAAACCACTTCTAAAGAAAATTCGTAAAATAAACCATCTAAAATTTGCCAAGAAATATGAATAAGAATCTGAAGCATTGTTCAAAAAAATTCTCTGGATTAATGATACTACAATAAAACATTTCCTCCAAAATGGACCACAATGTGTTTGGAGAAAAAGGGTAAATCCTTCAGTGAAGAAAACCCTCTACCTACAGTTAAACATGGAGGTGGTTTGATCATGATATGGGGGTTTAGCAGTTCAGGGCGTGGAGACATGCATGTGATTAAAGATTAAATGAATGCAGCCAAGTATCAAAACATGTTACAAAGTACAATGATACCATTTACTAGTCCGATTGGTAACTTCTAATAAAACAATGACCCAAAGTATATGGCGAAGTCAACTTTTGAGTTCTTGAAGAAAACTAAAATAAAGGTTATGGAATGGCCTTTCTGATCACCAGATCTCAATCCAATAGAACTGCTTTGGACTGATCTGAAGAAAAAAAAAACTGTAGCCAAGCATTGTGTATCCAGTCTCTCTGAACTGAAGGAAATATGTAAGACCGAATTGCCCCAGATTTCATCAAAAAGTGTTTCAAGATTGAGGATTTACTGTGCAAATAGTAGACACAAGGAAAATTTAATCAACAGTAGTACTTTAATAAGTACATGAATATTAAACAGAAATCACAAAAGTCAGAAAGTCAGTTTCTTAGTCTTCTAAACACAAGTCACAGCTCTCACCCTGCTCCTAAGTAGCTACCATGGCAAGTGAAACTGTTTATACTCACACACACACTCACAACAGGCTGTGGTGTAGCTGGTATCTGCTCTCTCACACACACACACACTCGCAGCCTAAACTGAAATGGTGCAGAAAATCCTAAAATACATCCCACTAAAACTTACTAATAGCATATTGTCAAACGATATAGCAAGTTCACGTTAAAAGAAACCCTTCATACAACAATATGAGGTAGATTACTTATAGTCAACTTCATCAAGTTTCACCAAAAAGCAATTTACACACAAGGAGTGCAAACTAAACAATTAATAGTTGAATTATATGTGAATGCAATTGGAATTATATTCAACAGTTCCTTGAAGCTTAGACTCTTGGTCTGTTGAATTGTCCAGTGGAAGGTTCTCTCTGCAGCAAAGTCTTCAATCCTATTTTAGAACATTGGTATTTAGATCCTCCACTGCTAGACCATTACAAATACCCCATTGTATGTTTTTTTAATTTAAAAAAAAAAAAATATATATTAAATTTATTTATTTATTTTGATTGAATTTCAGTACCTGAGTTTGTGTTTTTGCAGATGGCAGAAGATTTTCAAATTTAGAATATGGGGTCGAGTTGCCCCCTATTGGAACAAAGGCTTCCTCACAATGATTGTTGTTCTGATTGTACTCTTTCTCGGTAAGTCATGTTGCAAACACGGTTATTCACAGAAACTGAGCATTCAGCTGTTCTGTATTTGGATTATCATTGACAAATAATCCAGAACCAAATTGTATTCCAGGAACATTTATTTGTGTATGTATAAAAAAATGTTAGTCACTTGAAACAAAGTTGAAATATGAAGTGTTACTCAGTACAATACTGTAGTTGTGATAAAGAGGGTCTCTGAACATCAGAAGCTTTCAGTTTTAATTAAACATTATTTATTTCACTCTGTACCCACTTTAACATTAATTAACGTTAGAGTTGAATTGTTACAATTCGTACAGTAACTGCCTAAGGCAGTTCCTGTAAGAACATAGAAGTTACAGTATAAGAAAGAAAAAATAAAGATACATAATATCAAAGGTATTTCTAAAAGTCAGTCTCATTGTTTCCAATACTAATACTGAGGCCATGTTTTCTGTAAACATAACTTTATTCTGGTTTGATTAATATACAAACAGTGTGTTTTTACAGACTGTACTGAAAACCTTATTTTGTTGTATTGGTAAATAAGATGGTATGACAATGTATTTAATTCTCTGAAAATGAATTTAAAGCTTTCGACTTTTTCCTCAGCATCTTTTTACACCAACCCAGCCACCCAACATTCATATTCTGGCAGTTTTACCAAGAAGCCTGAAATCTAAAGTTCTCTTATCTCTGCCTGTATTAACTTCAGCAGATGTACATAAGGCCATAACAGCAAAGAGACATTTGTATCTGTCTTTTCTGAGGCTCCTTTCAAAGGTGATGATGACATCAGTACTTCTCTTTCCAGATGCTGTTCGAGAAGTGAGAAAGTACTCTGGTACAGGCGCCAACAAAGATGCCAAGCTTCACCCAAATATGTTTGATCACCTCCACATGAAGCTATTCAGGTCTCAGAGGAACCTTTACATTTCAGGATTCTCCCTTTTCCTATGGCTGTGAGTATAGATGTGATTGACTAGATTTGAAATACCTCAAACTCCAACAGCAGATGTATTCCATTTTACAATATCTAGTTCACATATTCCATTTTCTACCATTCCCTTTAGTAGCCTGTTTTAAATGCAGCACAGATTTACTGTATTGCTGTGAACAAACTGCTATTCTGTTCAAAACCTAATAGTCACCTGGCTCTCTGTTGCTCCTTAGTAGTCACTATTTTGCCAGATGATTCCCCCCTTAATACGTGTAACAAATCCACCTTGTTTTAAAGACATTTAAGTGACATGTAGAATTATATGTTCAACTTAGTAGTTGCGTCCTAAGTGAAGAAATAGGTATGCTCGCCTTAACGTTGCTCAGATTCCTTGCAGCTGAGTCCTGCTGAAACAAGCACTCGGAGCAGGGCCACTTCTGATTTCCAGCCAATTTACTATGGTAGATGGTGGCAACATGGAAGCCAACCAGCAAACCTTGTGACTCTCAATCTACTGTACGAGCTATAAAACAGTGACTCTCAGATGAATTGTAGTACACATATGCTCTTTATTGTTAAAACCAATTTGTTTTGGCAGCTTGATTGTTTTTAACATTATGAGAGTACAACACAACATGTAGGTACATAGAAAGATCTCTGTGATGGGTTAGCAATTTAATTTCTGCCTTTTTTTTGCCTAATTTGATACATTTTCTATTCCAGCACCCTAAGACGTGTAGTGACCCTCATTACACAACTTGCCACTGCACAGGGAATAAGTGATGCCTTACAGACTCAGGCAGAAAATACAAATGAGGCTGCTAAGAAATACATGGAAGACAATGAACGATTAAAATCGGTAAGAATACAGTGATTCAACACATTTCAGTTTAAGTGTTTCCTGTATGGTGGATTTGCAGAATTAAACTTGTACAGTTGTACTATTTAAATTATATATATATATATATATATATATATATATATATATATATATATATATATATATATATATATATATATATATAATTACAATTAAAAACAGGCTTTAAAAGAAAGGAAAAGGAAATGAAGGTGAAAACATTGTGGAGGATGAAAGCAACAAGCTGAAAGAGGAAATTGAAAAGCTGAAAGATGAACTGAAGAAAACATCTGAAGGTATACTTTATTGTTCTTGATGCTTTCCCTGTCTTATTTTAGGAGCTTTGTATATGTATCAGAAATACGTGAAACATTCTTTTGGATTGTTTGTTCGTGATAACTCTGGTGTTTTATGATGCTTACACCAAACACTAGAAAACGCCTATAGTGCTTTACCTGTTTCCTAAATGTCCTGGAATGTTATATATGCTGGTGTTCTCCTGGGGGCTCCAAGGCAAAATCTAAAAAGGCACCTGAGCAAAGCAGTTCTTTCTGGCTGTAGCGCATCTTTCTGCAGCCACGCTTGTTGTGTTGTAGTTGATAACAACATCTTGTCTTTCTAAAGGTCAAGGCATTGTAGATTCGTTTTTTTCACAAAACTCTCCTTGTCTAGCTTCTTATCAAAGTCCGTCCTACTTTCTCACTGCTGCAGTATTCTGAGCAAATGTGCATTTTTATTAATTTGTGTATGTGTATTGTGTCTGGTGTTTTAATATTGTTGTAATCTACTGTACTGCAATGCAGTGTGTTTTATCCCACTCTCAGGTTCTTTCCAAGTAAACTAAATTACTGAAAATTACATGAAGATGAGAACTAATGTACATAAAGGTACAACTTGTATCAAAAGAAAGGAACGATAAACACTGCTACAGGCACGCAGTTGCATGGGTTATCAAAAGTCTGTTTCCAAAATAATCAAGCTCTTCTAAACCTATTGATTACTCTACATGACTAAACAGTACAGTAATTACTGTAATAGTCAGACCACAGACAGTTCCTCCCAAAAGAAACTGTACATTTTATATTGAATGACAGCCCTATAGAGAACCACCATCCATAATAATTTAATTGTTGGGACTGCAACTCAGGCAAATGGCAAATTAGGATTTTTGTAAATCACCCACATTGTTAGTTTCTTGTTTTAAAACACCAACATTTACAAAACATTAAAACTTGGAGCACTGCAAAGAAAGCTTAGTGGTGTTTACATTTCAGACTGCTTTTTTGCATCCATTGAAAAGTAAATCTGTTATTCTCAATCCCCCAAAATTAAAACAAAATAACTATTCTACAGTATTGTACTTGTTTTTTTGTTTTTTTTAAATAGTATTTACTGTGCACGTTATTTTATATTCTGTCTGTAGCAATAGGAAGCCAATTCAATGGATAGACACACAATTGTTTTGGATCTTGCGGAATACCTTTTTTTTTTTTTTTTTTTAATATAAATCAATAGTATTGAATGAGACTGCTCAAGTTGAACAACTGTTATTCCAGGACAATTCCAGGGAAGGGATCCTTATGTCTGCAATCACCTTTCCATAATATCCAATATGTTTTGTGTGCAACCGGAAATACAATATATTGATGCTAGTACTCTTTGGTGTGAAGGGTGCTATATCAAATAATAATAATAATAATATTATTATTATTATTATTATTATTATTATTATTATTATTATTATTAACAGATGGATAGTTTCATTTCTCATTGTGGAAGACAGGTATATACAGTATATATATTTATTTTAAGTATTCTATCAAAGTCATACAATGTCAGACTTTTTTCCCACATTGACAGCTCTGACAAAGTCAAAGAATGAAGAGGAGGCAGTGAAAAAGCAATCGGATGGCTTGGCTAGAGAATACGATCGACTCCTGCAGGAACATGAAAAGATTCAGGTAAAATATATACCCCTTTTGTTTTCTTTGTTTTTTGTAAATTTTTTGTTGTGCAGGCAAGCATCGATCTTGCTTTTTTTTTCTTCTGTTTAATTACAGAAAGATAGTTCTAGTTTTTGGTTAAATGTAAGGCTGGAAGAGATGAAACGTTTAAACGGTAAAAAAATATATTTTTGTTTTACATTTTAATTATACGTTTACCCCCTCATTTAAACAGGTGGGGGTTACATGTATCGCGATACGTATAGTATCGTGGCTTGTGTATTGTGATATCATATCGTGAGCGTAGTGTATCATCTCAACTCTAGGAAGGACAAGGATTTAGTCATCTTCTGTCTTTTTTTGAGCCTGACTACAAGGTGCCTTCCCGCCCCTCTGTGATGTGTAGAATAAAGCGGCTTTACGATATTGTGAAGGCTAACTTGCAAGATGCACTGAATAAAGTTCTGCATGTAAGCTTAGCAACAGACTGCTGGAGTATACATTGTGCACATCAGTACTGACCATATATATATGTCAATATTAAACTTAAGTAAAAATATTAGTTAAAATAGTCAGTAACATTTCAATAAGAGTCACAAGAGTACTTGTATTAAATATGGATGTTGTAAAGCCTTTAATTGGTAAAGGACTGAATATTTAAACACTTTACACATATATTAATTTAAACGTAGATTTACAGCCTTAGTTAAATGTATGTTTTTAAATTGAGCATTTGTGATTCTGATAAAGCAAGACGGGTTCTGTTGAATGAACTTGAATGCATGATATTTATCAGCTAAAAAGCAAAAAATAAATAAATAAATAAATAAATAAATAGTTTTATATAATTTATTTTAAAGTTTTATATATATATATATATATATATATATATATATATATATATATATATATATATTTTTTTTTTTACAGAATCTTGCTGAAGCAAAGAATGACAAGAAGGACCACTAGAGCCTGAAGATTTGACTTTATATGGATGTTTAACTTGTTACATATTTGTTTGCTTTACATTTGACACAAAATTGGACAAAACACAAGCCAAATAGCTAAAGGGTGATTTCTGCTTTTGCTTTTTATATACATTGCTGTGGTTTACGCAGTGCTAAAGTGTGTGCATAAAAGTTTTCAAGGTTTAAATGGAGAGCACGAGCGTAAAATTATATTGAAAGCGGAGATCGTGCTGACTTTGTGAGGAAACTTCAAACTGGAATTTATTTATTGGACAATACGTGAAGTTTGTTTAACAGTACATTTGTGCTCTTCAGATATTAGGAATCACATTAGATGTGTTTTTTTTTTAAATGTATTGTTTGCAGTGGATTTTCTTTTTTGTTTTTGTTTTACCTTAATTTTTAAAAAATATGTTGGTATGCCACTTAATTGTAAAGAACACAGCTTTGCTTTTTGTTATGGTTTACTGTTAAGATAAAGCTAATTATGTTTAAAATACACTGTGAATTAGTTGGAATGTAGTTTAAAAAGTAAACATTTCTGAAAGGTCTGATTTAATGACCTCCAAAGAAACTGTCAAACAGCTTGTGTTCAGCCCAACTGTCTTTCCGATTTACTTAATTTAAGATTAATAATAAAATAATAAGATTGATACACCAACTATAATATTATTAAATGTTTGTAATACATACTCGTATTGTTTGAGGTGCGCGTATCTTCTAGTCCAGCAAAACCCACCATTATTCTCTTTTCACTTATGGTCAACAAAAAACAGGCCCCCCGATGGCCCAGGAGAATCTGGTTTTCGACCCTCTGCAAGGCCAGCCCTGGGAGATCCCACTATGCCTAGATCTCCTCAGACAGACGAGAGGCACTCTCGGGCACCCAGAACCAGGCAGACTCCAATTCTGTCTGCTTTAGGGCTCTCAGACACGGTCGTAGGTACACTGCAAAATGCAAGGGCCTCTGTCCCTAAGGTCGTTGTATGCCTACAAATGGAGGTATTTTCAAGATTGGTGTCTGACCAAGGGACATGACCCTATCTCATGCCCTATAGCAACTATTCTGGAAGCGGGTAAATCCCCCTCTACGCTGAAAGTGTACCTGGCAGCCATATCTGTATGCCATGTCCCAGTTGACTCGGTGTCCCCAGGTGCCCTTTCCTGGTGACCCATTTTCTTAAGGGCGCTCGGCGGTTACCCACACCTAGAAGGGACGTCCTCCCCGAGTGGAGTCTAGACGATGTACTGGTGGCTGTCACTAAGGCCCTGTCTGAGCCTATACCTCTCTATGTTAGCCATCACCTCCGCCAAGTGGGTCAGTGAGCTACAGGCTCTGTCTGTGCACAGCTCCTGTATGCGCGTCTGGGACTACGGAAACGGTATCGTTACGTACGAACCCCGCATTCCTCGCTAAGGTGATTACGGCTTTTCACTTGAATCAGTCAGTGGAGTTAGAGGCTTTCCATCCCCTCCTTTTTCTTCGGAGGAGGGTCAACGACTAAGCTCCCTCTGCCCCGTTAGGGCATTAAGATGTTATGTTGACAGGACCCTGTCAAGTGAGCTCCATGGAGGGGTCTATCGGCAGCTCTGACATAAAATGCTCAGTGAATACCTGACCTGTGGCAGTCATATCCCAAAAGTATTGTTGGTGGTTGTCTTCTCTTTCAGAGAACCAGGGTTACATCCGTATCCTAAAGTTTAGGTGCCTTGACCACTCAGGCGGTTTGCTATAATACAGCCCCGAAAAAGTCTGCAGAATCGTCACAGCATGTTGCATATTACACAATATCGCTATCACACTGTGACGGAGATCAAATGGTGCTTGGTGTTAGATCTCCCTCTCGACCTGTGACGTAGTTGTAAGTGACTCTGCAGCTGATGCATAGTTCACACGCCCCAGTCTCTGTAGGTCGCCTTGGATAAAGGTGTCTGCTAAATAAACAAATAATAATAATAATAATACTGTATAACCCAGAGGCAGAATTGCATTCTGTTTAGTTAGCTAAATAGTAAATTACGCTAACACTTTTAGTCAAATACAGAATGAAATTCATATTTAGTCTAATTTAGATTAGCAGTATTTACACACGTTTTACGCATGTTTAGAAGAAAATATATAGACTGCTAATAAAATGCATTGATCAAATAAAACTAATAGACTAAATGTATTATGTGTAGCTGTTTATTTATTTAAGCAGTTAGAAAATATGGTATAGTGTATGTACATATTAGTATTAAACTGTTCATTGATTTGAATGTGTTTTCGGCGTATGTCGATAGTGTTTTGGTCCTGAAAGGGAGTGTTTTGAACGTGAATTCAAAGCACAGCAGTGTTTTGAACGTACACACATTACACTCTAGAGTGTTATCAACTTCAGTGGCTCTTTTTATCCAGTTTGGTTTTCCGGCCTCTCTTTCTTCCCTGAGCGGAGGCTCCAGGGAGGATCATAACAGCGGATACAACGCTTAAATAGCAATTATAATGATGGTTGTCTCCTTCTCTCCCTCATAGCGAGCTTGCAGCCCTTATATACTGCCCCGCCCGCTCTCGCTTCTGAGAATCCGGTTGGCGGAGACCTCTCGTTAGCATTCGCCTCTTGCCCAATCTGCGCGCCCGTCACCTGTCCATCACAAAGGTCCACCGAGGATGTTGAAGGGACCACCAGCCCTCCCGAGGTCGTTGCAATATAAACACACATTTTCTATTGTGTACACTTTAGGGTTGCCATCCGTTCTGGTTTTGCCTGGATTGTTCTCTTTTTGAGGCAGCTGTCCTGGGAAATCTGTAAATGTCAAAGTATATGATTTATTTATTTATTTATTTGTTTGTGTGTTTGTTTGTTTTTGTGCGAAATGACTCTGGTGTCTTGGTTTTTGTAAGTCAGAGGTGGGAACCCTAGTACTTTAAACATATTTAGGCCATTGGCACCATTGTAAACACGGCCCTGCCTGCATTAACATTTATGTCAAATGTATGCATAAAAAATATATCCCTTTCCTTTTCAATGTAACTGAAGAATATTAAGAATGAAAAAGGCGCTTTTCTCAATAACCTGAAATAAATGTAAACATAAAATCGTTTAAATGTTTCCTATGAGAAAACCATTAGCAATAAATAACAGTATAACAGAAAAACATAAGGGCCACAGTGAGAAGTAGTGGTCGGGTCCCAGGACTTGTAACCGGTGGGTCATGGTTTCGAATCCCAGGTGTTGCCAAATTAATTAATAATAATATTAATAGTAACATAAATGTATTCATAATTTATTTACAAATTCTTAGGCTGCGTTTGGGTGACACGATGTTTGGGTGACATCGTTCCACGGTCTTTTCTCTAATGCCACTGTGAGGTCTTTAATTACCTTAATCATTGACCTTTGTATTTCTTTTAGTTCTTATCGTTAATGTTTGACAACATCTGATTTTAATCTTTTGCTTACATGAAGTCCAGTTTATTTCCTATGTTGCCTAAAGATGTAGATAATGAGTCTAAATGTGTAGATAGTATTTCTTTTGAGTCAGTGGTGTTTTAGGAGATAAGTCTCGATGTGCTCTTCGTCAGCACTGGCTCCTGGCGAAGCGCTGCTTCATTGTATAGCTGTTGAAGGGGATGCTGTGTTTATTGGAGGGTCTTCACCTTCAGAAAAATTAAAAACATCCGATTCCGTCCCTGTGGTAAGTCCCGTGAATTTCCCTGAACAATACACATCAGTGTTCAAACTTATATGTGTTACATACCACAATGAGAACTACTGCCATCTTGCATGTTTGGAACTGAAGGACTATGGAAACGTCCTAGTGCCAATTAAAAAAAAAAAAAAAAAAAAAAAGTCATATGTACGAGATATAAAGTCCTACATAAGAGTTAAAAAGTCCTAAGTAGGAGAAACTTTTTTTTTTTTTAGCTTACATACATACTTAGGCAACTAAACCAATACATTGTTTCGGATCTGAAGATAGTTTTGCGTTTACATAGCAGTTAACTCGTTTTCATAAACATATACACACCATGCCAAAATACAAAAGCATCAAATAAATTGGTCAGCGGCAAATAAATAAAACGTACACTTGATAAATGAATAGCCTACAATGGACAATAAACAACGTGTCAGTAAAGTGAATATAATTCACTGAGGTTGTGAAATAATTCACAATGGGTCATCTTTAAGTTGATTTAGTTTGGAATATGGAGTTTACTACATTACTTTATGCGTCTATGAGATGCCATTGTATATCAAGCCAACTTTATCACGGTTATTTACTTTTGTTTTATTTAAGTGGAAATTTCCTAAGCAAGACGGGTCTGGGTTCCCACCTGACCTACAAAAAAACTGGGACACCAGAGTCATTTCGTACAAACATAAATAAATAAATA
The DNA here is from genome assembly GCA_030684275.1 of Acipenser oxyrinchus oxyrinchus. Classification (NCBI taxonomy): domain Eukaryota; kingdom Metazoa; phylum Chordata; class Actinopteri; order Acipenseriformes; family Acipenseridae; genus Acipenser; species Acipenser oxyrinchus. Next base: position 18,283,284 of record CM060256.1, on the reverse strand, counting down.
AATAAATCATATACTTTGATGACATTTAATGTCCCGGGAAGTCTTACAGATTTCCCAGGACAGCTGCCTCAAAAAGAGAACAATCCAGGCAAAACCAGAACGGGTGGCAACCCTAGGTCTGACATGTAAATTGAATGATTAATAGTCAGCTCGTTCATTTTTGTTATTTTCTACTAAACATTACGTTATCGTAGCACCTGTAAAATGCGTGTTTATTTAAAAACCAATAGCCTGCTGACACAAATACAGAGAAGTGACCTGCAGTGAAAGGAGGGAGGCAACGAAGTTTAGATATTACAGCAAAGTCTTAGATGTTTAAGAAGTTAGGGGTTCTTAACAGTCTTGATCACTCAGTAGGCAGAACAATTGCCTGTGATTCAAAAGGTTACTTGGTGGGAATTTGGACAAATTCTTGGGATGGTTGGGGAGTGTGTGGATTGGTACAGATTATTAATTTCCTCATAATGATTTTTATTTTATAATAATGAAGCCAGTAGTTTCTGTGTGTATGCTCTGCACAGTGAGTGAGGAGCTTGGACAAGTATTTGCTTTCTTTAAAGTGGGCAAACATCCTTAAGTATGTGACCATATTAGAAAAATATCAAATTTACCAAATACGTCAAATGTAAAGTTTTGTGTAACATAAAGATAATCGCACATTGTTTTACATGTATACTTATGACCAATTAATCCTTACAGATTTCTCTGATGAAAGAGTCCAAAGAACCTCTTTCATATCCTGAAACTGATGAATTGGAGGATCATCAAGGGGTAATTCAGATATTTTGTTTTCCAATACTATCAGTTAATATGTTGTGTGTAAGGCGTCTCTTATTTTATATTGTAAGAGAAGTCATCTCGTGCAGTTTGGTTTCCAACTCCTAAAACTACCAAATATAAATTACAATAGAAGACACTGTATTAACTTATTATTAATCACTAAACAGATATAATACTCAGGAAATGCTATTAAACGCACCACTAATTCAGTCACTTTATTCAAGAATTGTACAATATAAAACAAGAGGAAGTGCACACAACATGGATTCACTGATTATAATTTCCTGTAAATAGGCAACAGTTTGGTCAATTGCAGGGTCATTATAGAGAAGTTCGAGTTGATACGTTTAGTAAAAATGCTTGCTGATAGAAGTCATAAAAGTAACTCTTGCTCATTAACCAACTCCTTGTTCTCTGTATCTATTTAAGACTATCTATAAACTGACTTCCTAAACTCATGACATTGTTTTATTTGCAAAATATATGGGACCAATTACCTTTAAAAGAGAAGAAGCATTTTGACATCTTGAAAAACCCGGATCATGCTAAGAAGCCCCTAAAATGACTTCTTCCTGAAAGTTGTTTAAGAATGAAACTGTGTTTTAGACTTGCATGCAATTTACCAGAAACAGACTGGGGTATATTAAAATAATCCAGCAGTCATTTACCCACAGTCATCAAAGGATTTGCTTTCTTCAATATTTTCCTATGCGTACATAATGTCCCGATGAAGGATTAATACACAACACATGGTATGATCACTAAGGGTCTGCATTTTAAAAGTTGGTAGAGGGCTTTACTAATTATATAGGCTAGTTTAGGCTAGTATATTTTTAATAGAAGTTTATGCTCAACATAAAACCTACAATTACCTGTTATGTTTTACTCACTTTAAATTACTAGTTGTAAATCTAAAAAATAACTATTTAATCTTAAATGAGCAAATATACAGTATAAATGCATTATTATTTATTTTGACTTTCAATTATATATATATATATATATATATATATATATATATATATATATATATATATATATATATATATATATATTAGGTCAATTAAAAAAGCATAAACTGTCCTTTTGGGGCCCTGTTCATGCTTATCTTTGTTGTAACAGTCTTCCTTTGACATTAATCACTGGAGAAGCTGCATGCAAATTTCACCACACAGCTTGCTCATTGTTCCTGCAGATATTGCCAGAGCTAGTTCTCACTGATCGATAGTCTTGGCTTTCAATGTTTATCAAATACATCTCAGAGGAGACCAGCTGATGGCTGGTCTTGTGACGCACGCCCTTAACTCAGTTGTTCTTTTCATCCTTTGTCAAAATGAAAATAATAATTTCCCCTGGTAAACCACATCAGTGTAAACTATTTTTTTTTAAAAAAGCTTTCTTGAACAGAGAGGGTTCCAGTTTTATCTTGCAGGTTATTTTAACTACAAGGATCATACATGTAAGCCTCCATTGCCGAGAGCATCCTGACAGGTTATGCATTTTTTTTTTTTCCTCAAGAACCACAAACAGAAATCTAACAACTTGATTGTGGAGTCTTAAAATGTATATGCAAATTAAAATCATAAACCATTCTGTGGCTTGAAACAATTCATATTCTTTCCCTAAGAACTTTGAGGTAGAGCAGGAGGAGACTGTGTGCTTTATTGTGCCAAGACAATGGCCAGCATAAAAGATTCCCAGTTAAGATCATTCTTTCTTATCAGTTTTCATATGTCAGTCCCTTGCTTTGGATTTATGGAGCTCTTAAACCTGTTGCACAGATATGAACTTCATTGTAAATGCATAATGTGGGCAATTTGCCCACTGTACAAATTGTACCAAAGTGTTAGATAAGCCTTCACCTGAGTCAAAGTAAAGTCAATGTCTGGAAAATTAAAATGTTCAACAGCGAAGGAATCTCCTCCCAATTTTTTCTACATGCAGTGATCTACCTTTAAAAGGCTGTTGCCATGAATAAAACCTACTCTTTGTTTTATTTATGGTTTCATTTTATGGTAGCCAACCTAATATTATACTAGTTGATGATACATATTGTATTTCTTTTCAGATTAGATAGTTGCGCTTAAAGTTCGCTCAATGCTGAGGAGGTGGAGAGGAGTTGTGTTGTGAAATGACAATGTGTTCTTAAAAAAATCTTAACGTGATTGTGGCTAACAAAATTCCATGAATCATACCTGCACTTCCATTAGCTACCGGTACATAGGTCTCAAATGTAATTTTTAAAGAAACACGTTATATTAAGCATGTATTTTAATTATTTAATTTTAAACATGATATCATTGCCTATATTCAATTGAATGAAGTTCTCTGTTCCCATGCCTTACTCATTGGAAATATGTTATACGTCCTTGGCCTTTAAACCTTAACAATGTCTTATGGATCAAAGCATGTTACTAGCTGAAAGTCAAGAGGGGAAGAAGCCATTAAAGGGAGTGGACAATTTTACCCTCCAGTTGAAATGACCAAGGAAGTGGAACACTTCCCGAAAGCATGGATTGCAAACAGAGATTTCTAACCAAGTATACTACTAGATAGCATGTTTTAAAGTAAAAAGATACATATGCATGTTTTCTGTAATATTTCTTTCAAAACTGCAGACCTTTGAGACCTATATGGGGTGCAGAACAGGTCAGGTTTATGGAATTATTTTTGTTAGCTACAATCACTTTAATGATTACAAAATTCAAAGTTCTTTAGAAGAGTGTTCCATGTGGAGGGGACAAAACATGAAAAGAAGTACTGACCATAATTTAAAGTGACCAGAGGTCCCGTTTTGGATGGGACAGTCCCAACTTTTACGAACAGTGGTCCCAGTGTCCCCAGAACTTTTCTTGGGAAGTTCAATGCGTCCCTCCCCAGTAGCATTAAAAAGCTTCTGTACAGCACCGTGCAAATCTGGAGAATTACCAAACATTCATATTTGCAACCAGTCACAGAATTGCGGGTGGGTTTATCCGCTGACTTGCTAACAAAGTGGTGGTTGTCCTCGTCTGAATCATCACTCTCACTGCCTGAAGAGGTTAGACTAGGGTAGTCTAAGAATGGCTCATACAGGTACCACTGTATTGTGTTGGAATTATTCTCTTCATCCATTATATTTGTATACCTGCACGAAACGACTTTTCTTCATGGGCGACAATTGCGGAAATCAACGCTGTCAAGTCACATCACCGTGCCATGTTTACATACAGTACAACGCAGTGCACTGAAGCTTGTCAAGGTTTGAGCACTGTGCATCAAAATAGCCCATCACAACAATAGGAGGGGCTGTAAAATGTGAAAAAAAGTATTTGGAAACATACTTTCTATTGAAATAAGTCTAAATTCACTTTCACCACAGGTACCCTCTAAGAAACGTATTGTAGCATTGCATGGAAAGGAAGGCTGACTCACACAGGTTTTTCAGGTTCTCAGATGCAGCGGTTTACAAAGCTGGGACTCTTAGTTACAGAACCTTCTTCAACACAGTTACAGCAGACCCAGGGTCATTACAGTAGGGCAGCAGTGTGGAGTAGTGGTTAGGGCTCTGGACTCTTGACCAGAGGGTCGTGGGTTCAATCCCAGGTGGGGGACATTGCTGCTGTACCCTTGAGCAAGGTACTTTACCTAGATTGCTCCAGTAAAAACCAAACTGTATAAATGGGTAATTGTATGTAAAAATAATGTGATATCTTGTAATAATTGTAAGTTGCCCTGGATAAGGGTGTCTGCTAAGAAATAAATAATAATAAGTATGTTAGCGAACAATACAAAATAATTTGTGAACTAGTTAGTTTCACATTTGTGAAAGTCATGTTGTAAAAAGTTCCAGAACATTTTTTTATTTCTTTAACTATACATTTTATGTTGTATTTAGCACTATGTAAATACAATAGTTTCAGGTCGCCATGTGCCAATTTGATTGTGTTAAAAATGTATTTACATTGATAGTTGAGTACTGTATATTATACAAATAGTTTAAAATAATAACAATAAAAAAAAGAATCACATCCTCATTTAATTTTACCTTTCTTCTTTAAAAATATCTAAATAAACTGCCTTAAAGGCAAGATACAGGTACATCTCTTTTTAATTTGGTGACCCCTTATTTTTATTTATGTGTTAAATGTATTTTAGAAGTTGTATCTTACCTTGCAAAGTTTAAGTAAAAAATAGAGACAATGGAGTACTCATATTTAAGATAAATGCTATCTGTTGCATTAGTGTGATTGTATTTTACTTTATCACAGCTATTTGTTTAATAGAAGAAAAACAGCATATTGATAAAAACATGTTTTTCTTTCAGCAAAAGAGACAAAGGTCAGGGCTCAAATTACTGGGGGCTGGGGCTGGGGCTGGGGGTCGATCCCTTTAAGTTTCTTCAAATAGTTTTATTTCCAAATGCCCTTTAACAGGTTTTAAGCCAACTGGTATCACTTAAAACAGAAAGGAACCTGTTAACATGTTCATTGTATGATTGTCTTCTGATTATCTGTGAAAAGCTGGGGACGCATATAGGTGATGCAGTGGGCTTCATTTATTGCACAGTAAAAAGATAGGATATTTAACACATTTCAACTTCAGGCTTTCCACCACACTCTAAAATGTAGGAGTCTTGTTTAATGGTAGAAAGTGGTTGAATTTTTTTTCCCCTAGTAGCTATTAATCCAAGCAGAAACTGCAATAGGAAAAAAATATATACAGAACAAATACCATGGCATATTAAATGGTAAGAAATTACATATTTTGAAAGAAAATAGATTTTATGAAGTAACCATTTAATAAATAGAAATATTGAGATATCTAATGTTTTAATACAGGAAGGGCCTTGTGGCAGGATGGCTGAGGGTTACTGAGACTCAGAGACAGTAACCACAGTTACTGTAAAGGAGGCCTTGGCCTCAATGGGTTAATTTCCTGTATAAATAAATATATACAGTATATATATATATATTAAAGCGCTGGGGCACAGAGCCAAAATACAAAAGGGTAAAGTCACGAACACAGACATCCACAAAAGAAAATCCCTTACCCAAGTCTTCCACTATCACGGTGCGTTTTATTTAAAATTTAGACGCGTTTGTCCCTCTCCATGTGGCAGAAAACCCTCCCCCTACACAGCTATTATTGATATTATTGTTGATACTATTTTTGTTAATAAGATCTATATGTTCACAATTAAGTATGCTTGAAACTAAACAATGCAATAGAATGTATGTTTAACATATTGCGTACTGTTTTATTAGTATAGGAAAGAATGTAATCAGATGTTAAGACACAGTGTCCTTGCCAGTTATCTTACATTCTCTGAAGCTAGCTGCACTTAATAAAAGAAAGTCATTAACCTGGGCAAGTAGTAAAGTCATAAGAGAACACAGTGATCTATTCCGACAGTGCTATTTTTAAATGTGGCCTGAGAAATAATAATATAATTTGGAGGAAGTAAATAAATAAATACAGCATTAAATCATCTTAAAATAGACACTCCAGTAATAACCGACTGACTGTGAGTGAATTGCTGAAAATCAGGATCAATAAATCCTGTGTTGTTATAAGGAAAAATGTGTGTGATTTGTATATTGCATATTCTGATGGAGACAAACAAATTTGACCCACTCACAAAAATTAAAATGTTTCTTTTTTTCTTTTATAATTTATAAAACTACCAATAAAAGAAAAAAAAACATGTTTGTGTGTCCTGTGATTATATTATATGAGTCTGTTGCAAGGACAATAAAATTGGCTCCCACAAAAGTTAGTCACTGTAACTCAAGGATGTCATGGCTATTAATCCTCAGTTGTGTTGTTAAGAATCTCTCTAATGCGATTTCACAATGTTAGGCTAATCAATAAACATTTCTGACCAAATATTTATTAACTTTTAGAAGTGTTGAGTGGTGTAAAAGGGTGATGTTACTTACGTGGGTCGTCACTGAATAATACTGAATCGGACACAGAGCAGTGGGTGTTGACGCGCCGCACAGGCCCAATACGCTAGGGTACCAACAATGGTAATCCAAGTGCTGGATTTAATAAACAAAACAATGCTAAAAATAAAAGTTTGCCACACAAGGCGATTACTAACCTCATTAAAAGAGACATCCTGCTCCACCAGCCAATCCAGACCTCCTGATCAGCTCAAAGCCGGGCGAGCCTAACTGCTCAATTGGTTGCCTAGCAACACGTCTCCTGTTCCACGTCCCAGCTGCACAAATCCATGCAAGAACCAATGATGGCTCTCCCTGTCACATGTGGTAAAGGCTGTTTAAGGAGCTTTCTGGAAGTGAACCACCTGGCTATGGTAGACCTCCAGATTGTAAACAATCAACTGCACGGGGAGCATCCAAGCCACACTGATAAGAAACATTACATAGATGCTTATTCCTAGGCAGGCTTCTGCCTTAATGCATGACAGATTCTACATAACCTGGACAGCTTTTAGCTTACCCCGCAGACAGAATAAATAAGTTAAAATCCTGGTTGTCAATGGAGAATTGTTTAACATATGTGTGAGTGGATATACATTGTCATAAAATAGGAGTTTGACAGCTGATACTTGAGGTTGTGTTGCTGTGTTGTAAACAGATGAAGATGGCCTGTGGAATCTACCTGTTCTGTAATTTGTGTATTTACAATGAAATGCAGCAACACCAGTTTGGGGCCTGGGGTCATTTTGCTAAGAGATCAACATTACTGTTTATTTTTTATATATTAAGTTGTTTTTTTTTTCATAACTACTTCATTTGGATGTCAAAATAAATTATATAATTGGACCATTCCAGCATAGCTTGCTTGTGTTCTGTATCTCAGAGATGTAGGTTATGCCTTGGTCACCACTGCAACTGTAGCGTGCACAGGCAGTCATTTTGAATTCTTATAGGGAGAATTCTATACCAACCATTTAGCGTGATGTGGGTCTGAGGGAGGTTTCCATGGTCAGTGTCTGGCTCACTTCCACTTCTTTTTGCTTGGACAACTGCACCCCCAATGTAATTCCCTGTTTCCACCTGCCCCTGGAATTCAGTCGAAAGTGATTTGAAAACAGCAGGGATTTAACATGATTTATAGGTGTCAGTCTGATACAAATTTGGATTGCGTGTTGAAATATACAATGCCAATTTGATACTGGAAAGAGATTGAGTTTTACAGACTGCTACATATGGAAACATTGCGTAAGATCCTGACTTTAATTGGGACATGGTATATTTCTGAAGTATACAGTACATGTATATGGAGCTGTAATATGAATATGTAACTTTTTCAGTCCTTTGGATTGACATGATTTATGCAGATTATAGGCTTTCAAATTATGTCTAATGTACCTGCTAACTGTACAGGGGGGTGGAATTTTTTTTCTGTTGTGGCCTCTGCTTTAATGTTTCATGGAAAGTTTTTTCTGCAAGATGTTATACCTAGCCAAACCTTTATCTACAAGAGCAATGGTCAAGGATAAAGAGAAATGGCAAGATTCTTGTAAAAAAAATGCTGTTAATAAGTTAAGATGAGATAAGGCACACAAAGGTATTTATAGATGGGTGCAATCATAAGGGTCTCAGATTTCCACTGGGTTTCTATTGGAGTATACCTGAAAGGGAAATCACTTCAGGACTCTGGAAGTTGTTCTGCTTGTTACAGTCACAGGTGAGGATTGTTTCATAGATCTATACATGCTTGCATGCTACTTGAGGTGTATATAGATGCAACAATTATATTTCTAAACTAAATGTTGTTTTCATATTTTTTGTTCTGGAATTTGATTTTACTAAACATTTTGACAATATGAAAAGATTTTTAAAGAAGACAATCTTGGTGATAGATGTAATGTACACATAGATTTTAAATAATTGGTTGATCAAAAAAAAAAATAACACAGGATAAAGGAGACACGCTTGGTGTATTGAAATGTGTTCAAGTACTGAAGCACAGGACAGATTGAATGGAACTGAATTGTTACAGAATTGTTAAGTCTTTGAAATATGATTATATTAATTGAGCATTGCCAATTATATTACAATATACATGTGTTTTGGTAGACCACTTACATACTGTATACTTTTTTTTATAACACTTCTTATAATGTAGGGACCAACACATATTGTGTATTATATCTTTGAATGAGTTGTCCATGTTGACATACTGTAATAATATTGATTCAGGACTTAATCTGTGTATCCAGTAGTTTAATGCAATGTGCAGTTTTGATAATGCAAATAAAACAGGAACTGTTATGTAAATAACAATCCTATTTACTGAGTTCATTTCCCCCCAATTTTCTGCCACCACTCTTTAGGTTTGTAAATAATGTTAATGACTCTTGTGTTGGTTTGATAGCAACAGCCTATTTAATATATTACTGAAGCTCATTTATCTTTGTATCACCCATGTATTGTTAACCTTGGAGCCCGCAGAAGCTTTTTACCTGGGTCATAAGTGATGATTCTTACACACAATACATAGGATAATAATATGTAGGACCAGAATTGAACCAAAATAATTTAAATCCTTAAAATAAAGTATATTGCTGTGCAAAATGTTCTGAAATCAGTGAAAAAGCTATTTTTTAGATTCAGGGTTTTTTTATACTTGTCATACTTACTAAATACATTTTTCTTATGTCTTCTTGTAGTACAGTATCTTTAACTGGCTATATTTTTTCATTGCAGAGTGTTTGCTACAGAGGCATTTCGGAAGAAAAACTCACCAACTAACATTCTGCAATGAGTGGGCCTGCAGTGAATCAGTATGTAGTGGCCAGGCCGCTTTACTCAGAAGACTCTTTCAAGGAAGACAATGCGAAAGTGCATAGATGCCACAAGTCTATGTTGGACCACGTGAAGCTTTACTTCAGGCAAGATTTGTTTTAAATAATAATAAAACATGTGTCAATGATCTGAGTTTTCAAAATTCGACAAAGGCTGCTCCATAATCTTTATAAACCTATGACCTTTTCACCAGAAGCTTATTGGAATATCATTGCACAGCACACCATACCCCATAAGTAATTTGGACAGTTTGTTTGTTTAAGCACAGGCAGGCAACCTTAGCCCTGTCCAGGTTTTTGTTCCAACTGTCTTTAATTGTAGTGGTTAGTAGCAGAGGAATGGCCCTCCACAATCAGAGTACCCATCTCTGATTTAAAGCCTTCATTTCGACCTGAGGTGTGAAAATGAAGTCTGAAACTTGTCAAAAAAGAAAGGTTGGACAGATTAGTAGATGAATCAATAACCCGTACAGTACAGTAAGGTTAGGTTAGGCCAGTTATGTATCTAATTACCTAACTATGGATACTTGAAATGCTGTATTACCATAGTGAAATATACTATTAAATGATTCACTAGCATTTTGTTTTAGTGTCTTTTCATCATCACAGTTTTTAACTACCGTACTCAAAAAACAAATGTAATTGCAGCCCTCTACCCCTTAAAGATTTTATTTCATTTAATCACCAAGATATCATTTGGACTACGTAAAAAAAAAATCAAGAATTAATAGTTTTGTCGTGACAAATTACGTGTAATAAAAAAATTGAAGACAAAATATAAATCTGTTTGTTATATTTTTATATTTCAGCTGTTCCAAACAAAAAGCAAAAAATGCAGCTTTCACTCTATTTCCGATAGCATCTTGGCTCCGAGTTTACCAGGTAAAGGAGTGGCTTTTTGGTGACATTGTCTCTGGAATCAGCACTGGACTCGTAGCTGTTCTACAAGGTAATGTATAATGATTGTGGAAGCTACTGTACAATAAATTTGCTGAGCAAAATGTCATCTTCTGTACATAAACACACAAGAAGGATCAGCGTGTTCAGGGCAAAACTATGTGCTTAATAACAGCATCTGTAGGATGTAGTATTCCAGATAATACCAGATATTACAGTAGTGGTATCCTTTATCCAAGGAAAAAGGGTTTACGTATAGTTTCGGTATGTTTCTAAAATTTACAATCATCTTACAACAGCAAGTTTCTGTGTGTGATCTTCATTAATCTAGGCTTGAATTACATCAAAGTTAAGGCTCTAGCACTGCCATAATACAAATTCTTACAGTCTTAAATGTCTGCTGCAAATTATTGCACATGTCCACAGAATAATACTCCCAGGCACTGGAAACAGATTTGTGTTTTATTTTTGTTGGCCTGACAGATCCCAGTCTTTGGTTTATCCTTTAAGTGTAGTATTGCGTAGTGTATTAAGATGTAACTGTTAATTACAGCGTGGACCTGTACAATTCCTAAAGCTAGCTTTCTGTTTCTCTCCAGGTCTTGCCTTTGCATTGCTGGCTTCAGTTCCCCCCGGTTATGGACTATATTCAGCCTTTTTCCCAGTTTTAATCTACTTCTTTTTGGGCACTTCAAGGCATATATCAGTGGGTAAGTGTTTGTATATTAAAGCAGAACCGCATTCTGTAGCAGAATTAGGTATTTTAAAACGGAAATTACGTAATGCTTTTTCTGAAATAACAATTTTATTCAAAAATCCTGAAGATGGGTACATGAGGCACACTTTTGAGGCCAAGTACAGAATCAGATCCTATATATTAAAATAAATAGGAACCAACATTATTTTACTAAAAGAACTTGTTTCTGAGATGGGCAGCATTTTCATGGTGTGATGCTTGCTGTACAGGTCCATTTCCAGTGCTGAGTTTGATGGTTGGCTCAGTAGTTACCAAGTTAGTCCCGGATGCTACAGGACCAAGTGCAAATTCAACTGAGGAGATGTCTATAGAGGAAAAACGGGTCATTGTGGCTGCATCTGTATCTTTTCTGGTCGGGATTTTTCAGGTAAAACTAAATGCTACATGTCTAATAGCAATATGGTAAACTGGTAGGTTCATAATCTGCTTTTTGCTTATAGTTTTTAAAATAATGATGTTCTTCTTTTCAGCTTGGTTTAGGGTTACTGCAGGTAGGATTTATAGTCATCTACCTGTCAGAGACACTGATTTCTGGCTTCACAACTGCAGCGGCCATTCATATCCTGGTCTCCCAAATGAAATTCATATTCGGATTAAAAGTTCCTGGATTTAGCGGACCCTTTGCTATTATTTCTGTGAGTACAATTGCGGTGCAAGTTATGCCATTTCTCTTAATCGGATGATGTCTTTCTCTCATACTCCAGTATCCAACTGAAAAAAGCACATGTTTGTGAAATTAGAAACTTGAAAATCTACCCAATGACAAACTATAAAAAAAATATTTAAGATGTTTTATTTGCAAAAATGTTATGGAGTCATATAATGATATACTTATTGAGCAAAACGTTAATGTTATTGATCCAGATAGCTTGCATTTTATTTCTCAGTATATCACGCCATCAGTGCCAAGCAGGAGAGGTTTCTTTTATGTCCGTATTTGAAAATGTTATGGCAGCCTATACTATCGGAGTACTTGTGGAGTACCTTTTCACATGATACATCCATCTACTCCCCCTGTAGCTTTTCCTAAACTGTTAAGATGCTTTAGTTTTTATTGAAATGTTTACCTAATGATAGGAGCATAAAATACCTGGAAAAAGGATCCACAACATTATTCCGATTGCTTTTTTCCCATTTTTTTGCAGACACTGGAAAGTATTTTCACACAGATCACAGACTCGAACGTAGCAGATATTGTTACTTCAATTATTGTCATAGTTATCGTGTTCATTGTGAAAGAAATCAACGATCGATATAAAGCACGGCTGCCTGTCCCCATACCCATCGAAGTGTTCGTGGTGAGTGTAGTTTTCTTTTGTTTTTAGCTATTTGCCTTGATAGGAGTTTTTGCTGTTGTCGTTTTTTGATGACCCTTAACAGTGGCACCAATAAGGATATCAAATATACATAAAGAATTTAAATGATAGTACATCTCCAACCAAGATCTAGAAATGCCGAAAGGATTTGCCCATTTTACTCCACATTAACCTTATTTTATTAAATGGCCCAGAATCCATGAATTATTAGAACTTTATATACACACAGAAGATAAGCCATCTGTTCCTCAAATGCATATTATTAATTTATCAAGGTTAATATTTGCATGCAATACCTTTGCTGATATAATAATGTATATGCTAGAGGTTTGTTTTGGAGGAGGAAAAAATTATGTATGTTTCTATCACTTTTATATCACAGACCATCATAGCATGCGGAGTATCCTATGGATTTGATTTCAAAACACTGTATGAAGTAGATGTTGTTGGAGAAATAACAAAGGGGTAAGCAGTTACATTGAAAGAACTATTATAAATATTTCAGATACAAATCATATACTGTACAAATAATTACCCTGTTGGGCCACTGAAAGTTACTTAATTATGTTTTATGATGCATTTCCTTTTTTTCAGATATCAGATGCCAGTGGCACCTAGTTTAGAGGTTTTCCAGAGCAGTGCAATGGATGCCTTTTCCATGGCTATTGTTGGATTTGCTGTAGCCTTTTCTGTTGCCAAAGTATATTCTGTTAAGCATGATTATGTTATTGATGGCAACCAGGTAAGCTTTGAAATATGTGCTATTCTATTATAGTGTGATTTACATTCAGTATACCTAATGTGATTGACTGATAGGACTGTGTCATTATTGCCAGTTTAAGCTATTAAACTAATATATTAGGCAATATACTTTGAAACCTTGCAGTATATATCAGGCCATTGCTTTGCAAGGGCTAAACTAATTATATTAGTGACTCAGAGTTAATCTGTCATAAAAATATATACTTGCAAGCTTTTGTACAACAAAACATGCTAGAGCCACGTTTTCTGCATTTATATTTGATGTGCAAATTGAAACATAACTAAATAAAACAGTAACCAGACACCATGATTATCATGGTTTCCCAGCATTACAAAGTATGAAATAATGGTAAATCAAGTGTTAAAAACTTTGTTGCATATAATTTGCAAATGGTGTAAAAGGGCAGTTGTATGCCTCAAACAATTGTGTTTTTATACTATAATCTGACTGACACATCGTCTTTTTTGATGCAGGAGTTAATAGCTTTTGGTGTTAGCAATATATTTTGTTCATCTTTCAAAGGATTTGCAGTTAGTACTGCCCTCTCAAGGAGCGCTGTGCAGGAAAGCACAGGGGGGAAAACACAGGTAACCTAAATAGTTGTTCCTACTTTCACAATTACATAGTTTCAGTAGCTAATATTCAGTCTTAAAATAAATGTTTCATATGGGATATGAGCTCTGCTGTATTGAGTTTTCTTTCATAGACTATGGTAGCAGTCAGCCACATGGAGTTATTTTTGCAGCGTTGACAGAGTTTAAACCAATAGGGAAGTTATTAATACAGTAACTATGTCTATAATCTGACCAGTAGAATGTGTTTTAGTTAAACGTTTCTGTACAATAAGAAAAGATGTCTGGTTTTGACTAAAATAACAGCCGAAATCACCTTCACATGCTATATGCCAAATAATACAAATATATACAGTATAGTGAACCAAAGTCATGTTTTTGCAGATTGCTGGTCTGATTTCAGCTTTACTGGCAATGATAACCACAGTGGCAATTGGATTCCTTTTAGAACCACTTCAAAAGGTAAAGTTATAGTATTTTGATTTGTTTATTTACTGGCTTTTTGGTCCAGGAAATATATCCTTATATTTTAAGAAAGTTACAGTGTTGAAATTGATCAGATGTCTCACCATTATACCCCTGTCTGAAGGATATTATTAGCTTTGAATTGTTCAAGTAGAATAATGTGAGCACATTAGCATGTTAAAGATTAAAGGTATAACACATGACACAGCTGCTTCATATTACATCCTGTATATATACTACCCTATAGAATCTGAATACATGAGAATACTGCACACTTTGAGTAAAATTGTACACAATATATTCTGAAAATGTACTTCCTAAAAGACCAGTTTTATTGCTGGTTGTCAAGCATTCATTGTATTATTTAAATCCTATGATTTTAGCTCTGCATAATGACCCTTAATGATCTTTTTGCAGTCTGTTCTGGGTGCTTTGGTGGTGGTAAATTTGAAGGGGATGTTGATGCAAGTGAGGGAGATCCCATATCTTTGGAGAAAGGACAGACCTGATTGTGTAAGTAGGGTGCTAGTGGTAACATGAAACTAGTACCTTCTGCAAAGCAACCCAAAAACAGTCAGCTATTTACATATTACTGTATTTAAGAACACTTTTTAACTAATATTTATATAGACTAGATGGATACACCACAGTTTAACAATTGACTCAATCTCCAAAGCTGATACAGTTGTCATGAAATAGTTTAAAATGTTTGTACTGAATAAATGTAGAGTAACTCAAGTATAGCTATCTTATATTGTATATAGCTATCTCATATTGTATGCAATACAAATGTACACTTAAATGTAATCTGTAGGTGTTTCATACTTATATGAGTGTACTACGATTGATTTATGACTAGCTATTACTGTCAGTAATGTATTATGTGCTTTGTACCTCTGTTTACTGCACTACACAAAATCCAAAAAGTGTTTCTTTCTCACAGGTGGTCTGGTTGGTGACTTTCATTGCGTCAGTGTTTCTTGGACTTGACCTGGGATTGGCAGTTGGTTTAGGAATTGAACTTGTGACAGTTGTATTTAGAACGCAATTGTAAGTAAAAAATTAAACTGGGGATTATTGATGTGTCTGTTTTAAGGTAATATAAGAACACAGATGACAATTTTGTTAAGAAGTTTCTTAACTCTACATTTGTGATAAGTGATGAAGTTCGATTCATACTGTAAAAGAATCTTGCAGTAAAATCTGCTAATTGAATGTTTTCAGCCCACGCTGTTCTGTTCTGGCCAACATCAAGGGGACGGATGTTTACAGGGACAGAAAAGATTACGTTAGAGTAAGTAATATAACTATCTGTCTTTCACAAAAAATACCTTTCTATTTTTGGCTTGTTTTGTTTCCTGCTTATACGCAGGATATGTTGTAAGGCCAATTTGATATCAAAATTACAACAACTGCTTTGTTTTTACTGGAATTGGAACTCCCCTGCAACCTGAGCTGCTATACAGTCAGGGTGACCCTGAAAACAAGAAGAAGTGACAGGACTAACACGTACAGCGTAAAAATAAACAAAGTACAAATATTACTATACAGAGACAAGACCAATCCTGTGTGTTGTCCAAATCACTGGCCTACTGTACCTTTAAATAGGCCAGTGATTTGGTACGTACTCTATATTTATGGAGCTTAGAATCTCCAAAGAGTAAGAGTAAACAGCACGCTATTTCAAAGAACAATAGCTCAATGGACTTTTCTTCTTTTTTTTATCTCCTAGATCTATGAGCCTGAAGGAGTAAAGATCTTTAGATGCCCATCACCAATTTTCTTTGCCAACATTGAATTCTTCAGAGAAAAGCTAATTGCTGCCGTAAGCTACTTTCCTTATTGGGGTGCTTTATTTATTCCTGTTTTTACCATTTCTCTTTTTTAAAAGGCAATGGCTACTGGCCACACCAGTTTTGCCATAATAAAGCTCCCACCTTGAAAACAGGCATGATTGCTTATACAGTGTCAACTACAGTGACGCCTGCTGGTAAAGTTGGGTACTGCACTGTTTATTTTACAAGCGCATCAAACACAAATTATGAACAAGTATCTTGTATGTAAGAGAACTATTTAAGATTAAAATCAAGTTATTTATTGTTGGCTCTGAAGTAGCATGTTTGTGTACTTGCATATCAAACACACTAAAGCTGAACTTCTCAAGAACCAGAATAGAAACAGATAGCATGGGATATGTTTGTGTGAAACAATGTTCACAGTCATTGGCCTGGTAAAGCGATGCACTGCACAGTAGTATTTTCCAAAAGACAAAAGGTTTTCTTTTATATCTATTCAGGTGGGATTTAATCCACTGAGAGTCTTACGAAAGCGTAACAAGGCCATAAGGAAAATCAAGAAGCTTTTAAAGAAAGGAGAGCTGCAGATAACATCAGTAAGTCTGACTTATGATCTAAACTTTGAACTCTGTTAAAGTGGCTGTAAAATGTATTTAAAACAGAAGTTCTTATCCATGCCATTTGGTAATAAGGAAATTAAATTATAAAACAGCTAGAAGGGAGGGCATTTAGATTTTATTCTCAAAAACCATAAATGTTTATGAACTAAAGTGGAAATAAAAGTATGTTAAATCTAGACTAAGCAAATGGTTAGTAATTTATAGTTCCCTGATGTTGAATTTTCTAAACTTTGATAGCTATATATTCCTTTACAGTAGTAGACCACAAATGATAACATAGAGAGTAGTAGTAAAGGCATTGATAGTACTGTACAATGGTGCTTTCTTAACTTAAGTGAAGATAGTCTATTTACTTGAATTGTGTTTCTTCCTGTACAGAAAGGTTTCTTCTGCGTAGGTCCTGGAGCTGGTGATGTTTCTGAAGATGAGGGAAACATTGAGGAACTGGACCAGCCCACTAACTTTGAGGATTTGCCTGTTCAGATCAATTGGAATGCTGAACTCCCAGCCACCATTCAGGTCCCCAAGATTGATTTGCATAGTGTCATCCTTGACTTCGGAGCTGTATCGTTCGTGGATATTTCAGCCTTGAAGGGGCTTAAAATGGTAATATACATTTCCATATTTTTGATTTGCAATTAATGATTGTTTTAGAATAACCAGTTTGTAACTTAGGAAAGTTACAGAGGTTTAGGGGAAACCATGCTGCCTGTATGTTATGGTAACTGTCCATATTAATGCTTGTCAAAGTACAGTATAATTCTATAATTAGTCAGGAGTACTTCGTTTTTACAAATATAAAGTGGTTTCTATATTATATTGGCTAAAACCTTGTGTATTTTACAGTCATTGAAAGAATTAATCAGGATCGATGTGGAGGTCTACATTGTTGGGTGTGACTGTAAGTACCATTACATTGAGTTATACAGTAATCCATAAAAGAAGCTAAGAGTTTTATTCAGAACACTTACACTTATATATCATTTAGACAAGTTAATGTGTTATATATTACCACTCCAAGGTCGTTACCACCTCATAAGGCATATACTGTGTGTATATATATACACACACACACACACACACACACTCACTCACCAAAAAGGTGTAGAACTATACATACAGTACAACTTGTTAGCATACATTCAGATCATTCAAGTTTGTTTTTTATGAGGGGGGTGAAGGTGATCTATGCAATATAAGTGAACTGGTGAAATGTATAGGCATTTAAAAGACTCTTCTTTATTGCAGGTAATGTTCTTGAAAAACTAGAACAATGTTCATTCTTTGATGATGAAATAAAGAGCTCCATCTTTTACCTGACCCATCATGATGCCATGCTGCACATTTTACAGAAGCACCCTGACTGCCACGAGGAGTTAAAGCCAGCAAAGGTGTGTACCTTCACCAACTACATCTGGTTACAGTACACTCTGCTTTTAGACACAGAACACAAAATCGAATCGCCATATTTACAAAGCATTCACTCCTGTGCTATTTATTTGTTTGCTTTAGTCATTTAATAGAAATAATTGTATTGCCTAGATGTCAGTACAATTTAAGAAATCCTGTCATACAGTAACTGTTGTAGAAACTGAATAAACAGCAAACGTTTTATTGCAGGTTGATGAACACACGGTTCAACATGCTGGGGGTGGAAGTTTGAGAAACAGGGAGAATGCGGTGAGTTATTCAAGTGGCCCACTACAGTTTTGAGACCTGATCATTTTTTGCTTCAGTTACTGATGTATTTTGGTTGCATTTACAGGTTCCAATTTCTGGGACAAAATTTTAAACATCTGAAGGAAATCTGGGGTGCTCATCAACCTGAAAATGAAGGCTATTCAATTTATACTTTCAAATGGATGTGATAATTATTGGGTAGTTACTGCTTGTTATTGGGTAGAAAACAAGGAGTATGTGTTTATCTAAAACAAAACAAAAAACAAATAACAGTAACAGGGTTAGCCACGTTGTGTAACTATTTTGACTCCTGGCTCAAGCATGCTTTTTTTTGTTGATTCAATTAAATGTCCTTCGGATGAGATGTAAAACGAGCTCCTATTGTGACTCTGCAGTCGCAGTTGTTGATGCATAGTTCACCCCCTAGTCTCTGTAAGTCCCTTTAGATGAAAGCATCTGCTAAATGACTAAATAATAATAATAATAATAATAATAACAACAATGCATTCCTATGCAAAACTTTTTTTAATTAATTTCAGTAAATTAAGCAACGGTTTGATAAAATATTGGTAAAAGTTTCAATAAATATGTGTGTGTGTGTGTGTGAAAATTATATATATATATATATATATATATATATATATATATATATATATATATATATATATATATAATGTGTGTGTGTATGTGTATGTGTGTGTATATATTATATAAAAAGATAGCATTGGCCTGTCTATGTAAAACAGAAAAGCAAATATCTAGGTTTGTCAGTGATATCTGCTGATAATTTGAATAACCCTGCTAAAGCTCATTATACATTTTCCTCATGTGATACCACATGAAGCAGCTTTTAATATATTTTGTATATAGATTTCTAATTAATATATAGATTTCTAATTAATATATATATATCAATACTGACTTTAGAATTTTACAGATACGTGTTATTATAAAATGTGACTTCCACTGCCTTAATTTTGTACAAACTATACATGACCAATAAACTAAATATTAAATTGGTTTAATGGAATGATAACATCTATTGTACATTATGATTACTGTAACATATGACAATAAGGTGTGCGTTCTCAGTCACACTGTTTGTAATATGGGATTGTCAAATGTGAATGATAGCCCTTTTTTCCAGTTGGAAAACAAAAATAGTATACATTATTTTTGTGCTTAATCAAAAAAAATAATATTTAGAGCCTTAAACTAAAGCCCTTTCCAGCTGCTGTTTAAAACAGGAACTACCATTCATGTACTGTATATTTAAAATTAATTTGGAGACATTTAAATTCATTTTCTACTTTGCAAATGTACCATAACCTGAACTGTTTAGTGACTGTATGACTATTTCTAGCAGACAATAAACATTTGAACCACTTGTGTGCATACATTTATTATTATACTGGTATTAGTCATGTCCAGCCTACTGTACATAAAACAATATGAATTCACATCAGATCTACTGTACCAGTAGATTATAAAACTGTAGCACATTCCAGTTCCGTTTAGTTTTTGTGCCAGAAATTGCTTTTTTGGGTAAAAAGCAATGTTTTTAAAACACTGAAAATTCCCAGAAATTCATCTTGGTCACATGCCAGAACCTCAGCATACATCTTGTGCCCACATTGCATCTATAGGTGCGAAAAAAAGCCATCAAAATGAACACCCTGTTAGTAGCTTCCAATGGTTAAATGCCCCTTTACCTTTTATAATGGTTGCCATAATTATGATTTTCTCATATTGCAATTACTCAAATATTATTATTTTGTATAGACAGGTTCATTGAGCAGGAGTTCAGGAATTGCTCTTTAGTTTCGCATTACACACAGAGCCACTGTATGTAATGTAGACCAGATCAGCCAAAGTGTCTTTCAATGATTAAATGATCCAAAGTGGCAGATCACTACAGGTATATAGTGCTGACCCTTACTTTTATAAATACACTTTGCCTGATTTAACATATGTTACATATATCTATGGCAAGCGACTAGAACGGAACTGAACTAACAGAGAAACTGATTAATTGCCATGAGTAAAAAGAAAAAAAGTAAGAAAATGAAATGGGTGTGGGTCACGCTGATGTATTTGGAATGATCCTCATGTCTTACTTTGTATTTGCAGTCATCACATGGAGATTTATTTATCTTGTTTTCAAAGTTAATGAAATGGCTATTTAACATTTGACAGTGTAACTGGTTTTAATGTTACAACTGAAAAAAACTGCAATAGAAAAAACAGAAAAACATTAGACCATAAATGGTTACAGATGTTAATATTAAACTTAACTAATCTTAAGATCACACATGGCATGTCCTTGAATCTGACTGCTGATTTTCTAATCAATAACTTGAAAACAACACATTGGCCAAAAGGTTTTATTTTATTGTTAAAAAAAAGGGTAAGCCATGTTTACTCACTTTTATAATATATAAAAGGGTGATCATGCTTAAAAGCTGAATTCACACATATGTCAGTGCAACCCTCACCTCCCCTCCCTTCCCCTCGATCTGGACCTACACCCACCCTATTCACATGAAAACATGTTGATACAGTACTGACTGCCTTCCTATACTCCCATATTGTGATGATCTAGTCCTATCCAAATCATAGCATTCTATCTGGTCAGAGGAGGTAACTAAAGAAAAGTAAGGGAAAAATGTAGTTGTTAGACTTTGCCTGAGGAGTTTCCTTAAGAATAAAAATCATGAAGTCAGCATTTGAAATGGTTAGGAGACACTAGAAAATGCTGCACATGGACAAGTACATACAAGATCCCCTCACGTGGATATACAGTGCCTTGCAAAAGTATTCAGATCCCTGACCAATTCTCTCATATTACTGAATTACAAATGGTACATTGAAATTTTGTTCTGTTTGATATTTTATTTTAAAACACTGAAACTCAAAATCAATTATTGTAAGGTGACATTGGTTTTATGTTGGGAAATATTTTTAAGAAAAATAAAAAACTGAAATATCTTGCTTGCATAAGTATTCAACCCGTGCTGTGGAAGCTCCCAGTTTACACCGATGAAAGAAATTGCCCTAACGAGGACACAATTACCTTAACATTGGCCTCCACCTGTGAACCATTAAAGTTGCTGTCACATTTTCTGGATAAAAACCCCACTGTTGAAGGATCATTGGTCAGGCTGTGAATCTGAAGGAAAATGAAGCCCAAAGAGCATTCTACAGAAGTTAGAGATAAAGTAATACAAATGCATAGATTAGGGAAAGGGTACAGAATAATATCCAAGTGTTTGGATATCCCAGTGAGCACAGTTGGATCAATAATCAGGAAGTGGAAGCTGCATCACACCACCCAGGCACTGCCAAGAAAAGGCCGTCCCTCAAAACTCAGCGCTCAAACAAGGAGGAGACTTTTGAGAGAAGCCACAGAGGGGCCAACAATCACTTTGAAGGAGCTACAGAGTTCAGTGGCTGGGAGTGGAGTAATGGTGCACCAGTCAACCATATCAAGAGCTCTGCATAACACTGGCCTGTATGGGAGGGTGGAAAGAAAGAAGCCGTTACTCAAAAAGTACCATCTGAAAGCACGTCTGGAGTTTGCCAGAAAGCATGAGAGTGACCCAGCTGCGATGAGGGAAAAGGTTTTGTGGTCAGATGAGACCAAGATAGAGCTTTTTGGCCAAAACTCAAAGTGCTAGGTGTGGCGCAAACCTAACACTGCCCATGCTTGCCTCAAGACACACCATCCCTACAGTGAAGTATGGTGGTGGCAGCATCATGCTGTGGGGATGCTTTTCATCAGCAGGGACTGGGCATCTTGTTAAAATTGAAGGGAGAATGGATGGAGCAAAATACAGGGAAATACTGCAAGAGAACCTGCTTCAGTCCGCTAAAAAACTGAAGCTTGGGAGGAAATTCACCTTTCAGCAGGACAATGATCCCAAGCACAAGGCCAAAGCAACATTGGAGTGGCTCAAGAACAAAAAGGTGAATGTCCTACAGTGGCCCAGTCAAAGTCCTGATCTCAATCCCACTGAGAATCTGTGGCACTATTTGAAAATTGCGGTCCACAAGCGTCGTCCAACCAACCTGAACAACCTGGAGCAAATCTGCCAAGAAGATGGGCCAAAATCACTCCGACACTGTGTGCAAAGCTGGTACATACTTACCCCAAAAGACTTAAAGCTGTTTTTGCAGCGAAAGGTGGCTCTACCAAATATTAATGTGTGGAGGTTAAATACTTATGCAAGCAAGATATTTCAATTTTTTATTTTTCTTAAAAATATTTCCCAACATAAAACCAATGTCACCTTACAATAATTGATTTTGAGTTCAGTGTTTTAAAATAAAATATCAAACAGAACGAAATTTCAATGTACCATTTGTAATTCAGTAATATGAGAGAATTGGTCAGGGGTCTGAATACTTTTGCAAGGCACTGTATAATGATTTTACATGTAAAGGTCCCAGCAACGGAAAATACCAGCCACAATGTACAATATATCTAGAGCAGTGGAAAACAGACTATATAACACACCAGTGTTCACATACTTATTGAACACCTGTTTGTCAATTAAGACATAGAATGCGTATTTTATTTAAGCTTTGTTATTTATGCTTTTTTTAAGCATCTTTTGTTCATTGTGGTGTTTTAAAGATATTACTTTTGGTGAGGAGCTCTCAGGCAGGTTTATAGGGATTACAGAATGATTTTATGAATTTTATGATTTCTATTAATTGAGATGCAATTTAAAATGTAAAATATTCCACACATCCACATCCATGTCAATGAAACATGGATTTACTTTCACAAACCAAACTACACTAATTAGTTTTCCTCTGAAATGGAAAATGGTCACTTTTTTTTCATACATTGTGACAATAAATTAGAACTACCATACCACCAAGACAGCACACACATTCAAGTGCAAATACCTGAAACAAAACCACACAATCCTGCTGCACTTAGCATAAACACAAAATATACTTTCTTAAAAAGACATTGCAATTCTGAAGGTATAGCCTGCATTATAAATAGCATCCACACTATTAAACACTCATTGCTGCTGAATTAATAAATACTAAAAAAGCTAAATGTTTCAACAAGTATTTCAATGTCTTCATTACAAATAGCAAAAAAACTGCAGTCTTCATTCAATAATTTAAATACTCTTCTGTATGTGAAACCTGACACACATTACTAAATCAGAACGACAACATCTTGTAACCAGATAGATCCATATTAGTTATTATTAAACAATGTAGTCATGCTTCAAATCCAGTACATTTGGAAGTCTCCAGTATTTTAATAAAAGAACTGAAGGCCAGAAATTAGACATACCTTAAGGATGGAGAGAATACAAGCTTTGCATATTACCTTGAGTCATTCCAGATGTTTACTAGCCAAGTTAGCTACATTGTACAATTAAACTCGAGTGAGTGGTCCTAAAGGAATGGTACTAAGTGCGACAATGAAAACCTTGTTAAATTTCAACAGCAACATTCAACACAAATGCCTAACCCTCAATAAAATAATTAATTTTCTTCTGAACAAATATTTACATTGTTTGGTTATAACCTTGAAATCCACATTTAAGTACTTGAGTATACAGACACACACAGGGTGATTAGAAAGTAAATTTACCACATAAAACACACCATATCATTGATGTGGTACTTTCTAATCACCCTGTAAATAGAAGGGAAAAAAAAACAGCATCAGCACCATATTCACATTTTCAAATTTATTAATACAGGATAACAAAACAAAATCTTCAGATGTAACCTAATCCTTAACACCATATGTAAGAAAATTCAGTACAGTGTATGTTGTTATATTCTAGGAGCTAATATTGATAAAGCGAAGTCTGGGATACAATCTGTCTGGTGAAAAGTGTATTTATCAAAATGAGACCAAATGTTTTAGGAATTATGCATGCAGTGAGACACAGCACTTTCAAGAGTTATGGTAGTCCTTAACAGCTAATTAACCTTCTTTATTTTTTTTAGACTTACAACATAAAAAATAATAATTAAAAGCTGTCCTTTAACAATGTTTAATCAAATATGACTGAGCCACCCACACACAGCCACCTACATTCTTCTATTTATTCATATATTACTGGTAGTATGGCCGGTATCTTGACTGATCTGGGTGGTGTGGTCCAGGTATTTGACCCTGAGGAGGCGGGCCCTGCATTCTAGGAGGGGGAGGTCCCCGGGGAGCAGGCCATATGCCTGGACTCAGTCCTCCTGGTTGGGTGAATGGAGGGCTTAGAGTTCCTTGGTCTTCAGAGAACTGCTGCATGGAGCTGGGGTTGTAATGGCGTGGGGGAGGCGCGTTGACAGGTGGGCCGCCATGCTGGGGAGGTGGGCCGGGCGGGGGGTGGTTCATGTATGGAGGCATCTGGTTGATTATGTGTCCTGGGGGTGGGGTGATGGGTGGTGGCGCAGATGACATGGGTGGTGGTGGAGCTTGACTGTAGACCATGTGAGGAGTCCCCGAGGCCTGGGGTGGGTGCTGCATGGGGTGGTTGATGGGCGGAGGAGGAGGTGGGGGTGGGCCATAGTGTTGCTGCGGTGCTATCATGTGATGAGGGTGTGACACAACCGACTGGCCCTGATACTCGTTGGGGTGGTGATGCTGAGCTGGGCCTGGGCCAGGGGGTGGGGGCTCACGGCCACCAGAACCTGCAGAGTCATCCTGAATGGGGACGGTGATGAGGTTGCTGTGCTTACGCGTGGTGACGGTGGAGATGCGGAAGGTCTCCTGGCCCACGGAGCGCGGGGGCCCCAGGGCAGCCATGTCTGAGGAAGAGGGAGGAGGTTGCGCTCCTCGAAGGTCCTCGTGAGGCTGGCTGTAGTGCTCATGACTCACATGCTGCATCGGGGGTGGTGGGATCAGGACATGCGGCTTGGGGCCCCCCAGGTGGGGGAGGTGATGCTTGTCTGGTGGCAGCAGGAAGCGCTCATTCAGCTCTGAGGGCGGAGGCCCTGCTAAGGCTGGGAGGTGCAGGGGGTCCCCGTGGGGGCGTCCTGCCACTGGCTTCCCTCCTCTCATGTGCCGGTGGTTGATGTGTGCCTGCAGGTCCCTCTGAGACAGGTAGGTTCGTTTGCAGCCCTGCACGATGCTGCACATGAAGAGAGATCCTCGCAGGCACTGCTCAATACGCTGGACTGGGTCATTGCAGCTGTAAAGAGATAAACTGTCCTTAGGATTTAGTGAGGGATATTAACAACATCCAAATTATTACATTGTCTTTAACTTGCTGGTTCAGCTACACACCTGGTTTAAAGAGATATTGATCTTTGTCTTGCTGCAAACACCAATTTCCTGTATTATAGATGGGGTTACTGGTTTTCAGTTTTAATTGACAAAATTTGATAAAACACCACCGAAAACATTTGTTTTTATAAATGCTTATTAAAAACAGATCAATTAAGCAATGAATACATTTCATCTGGAGTAAATAACACACATCTGATGTTGTACCAGGTTTTTTTTTACTACCAATACTTTTTTTACTGTAAATGTTACTGTATGGCACAAATTGTCTTGTTTTACAGCTCATTCATGTTTGTCCCAGCAATAATCCTAATGATCAATTATTAATATAAAATATAAATTTGAATACTCCAGACCCCTTCCAATGAGCATAAATAAATGAAGTCACTCACCCAGGGCACATTTTGTCACACTTCTTCTCGTAGATAACAGCACATTCATAACAGAAAACGTGTTTACATGGAATCTGTGAATACAAACAGGCAAAAAAGAACACTGAGATTTCTACTAAAACCTTTGTCAGCGACAAGCGATTTTAAAATGAACATCTCATGACTTTGAAGATCATGGAATTTCCTTATATGTGAGTTAACTTGAATCCCTTACTTTTATTTGGATATCAAGAACATCCTTCTCAGGAAACAGGAGAAATCCTTCTTTAAAGTGCACATGGTATTTTTTTGGGGTGCATTTGAACCCCTTTCCACCTTCAGAGGGTGGCGAAAATGATATGTCTTGCATATCCGCAATAACACAGTACCAACGCAAGCTAGTGCTGCCAGTCAAAACCAATATTCTAATTTCACTATGACAAAAGCATCAAACTAGGTTTGTCTAGGTTTGTATATAATAGGTTTCAATCACTGTGAGCGATAGGAGAGAGAGACTAAGGGCGGGGGTAAGATAAGGCTATCTTTATTTTAGCTTTTTAGGAAAGGGGGATCAGTGGTAACTGCTAGTCTGCTAGGGACCAGGTCAGAGGGGTAGACATGTTGTTTTTTGTCTACTGCAAAACAGCTTTTATTAAAAAAGATAGTATAGTTTTATACTGAGCCCGGCTAAGGCGCCTTCATATTCAGGCACACGTTACTGACAATTCTTCATTGCTGACAAGTTCATTGTTTCTGTCTTCCGTGTGAGCTCAATGTTTGCAACTCACAAAGGCTTAAGTCCTTACAATATATAGTATGCCCCATTAAACACAGGAGTTTGGGTGTGATAATTAACTTACCATGCGTCCATATATCTTTATAGGAAGACCGCATTTGTCACAGAAATGAACAGGTGTGTCATCTTTTTCTCCAATCAAATTTATCTACAAAGAACAAAATGAATTCAGTTTAATTAAAGCATGCAACATATTGTATTCCTACTAATAGTGTTACAGGTCTCAAACAGTTTTGTGTTCAAAATTTGTAAGAAATGAATTATTTAATTATTAATTAATTAAACCTTAAAATCCCAGAATATCTGAATTGGAAATCTTCTTTTTCCTCCAAACATTTCTCCGCCTTTGCATTCATACCGCTCTTCCTCATTGTAACCAAAACCTTCTGTAAGAAAATAAGAAATTAAGGACCAATAGTGGCGAAAAATAAAAAATGCCAACAGTGTAAAACAGCAGTACTGTATGTGTGTGAGAATATACAGTGGCTTGCAAAAGTATTGAGACCCCTGACCAATTCTCTCATATTACTGAATTACAAATGGTACATTGAAATTTCGTTCTGTTTGATATTTTATTTTAAAACACAAACTCAAAATCAATTATTGTAAGGTGACATTGGTTTTATGTTGGGAAATATTTTTAAGAAAAATAAAAAACTGAAATATCTTGCTTGCATAAGTATTCAACCCCCACACATTAATATTTGGTAGAGCCACCTTTCGCTGCAATAACAGCTTTAAGTCTTTTGGGGTAAGTATGTACCAGCTTTGCACACAGTGTCGGAGTGATTTGGCCCATTCTTCTTGGCAGATTTGCTCCGGGTTGCTCAGGTTGGTTGGACAACGCTTATGGACCGCAATTTTCAAATAGTGCCAGAGATTCTCAATGGGATTGAGATCAGGACTTTGACTGGGCCACTGTAGGACATTCACCTTTTTGTTCTTGAGCCACTCCAATGTTGCTTTGGCCTTGTGCTTGGGATCATTGTCTTGCTGAAAGGTGAATTTCCTCCCAAGCTTCAGTTTTTTAGGGGACTGAAGCAGGTTCTCTTGCAGTATTTCCCTGTATTTTGCTCCATCCATTCTTCCTTCAATTTTAACAAGATGCCCAGTCCCTGCTGATGAGAAGCATCCCCACAGCATGATGCTGCCACCACCATACTTCACTGTAGGGATGGTGTATCTTGAGGCATGGGCAGTGTTAGGTTTGCGCCACACATAGCGCTTTGAGTTTTGGCCAAAAAGCTCTATCTTGGTCTCATCTGACCACAAAACCTTTTCCCACATCGTAGCTGGGTCACTCTCATGCTTTTTAGCAAACTCCAGACGTGCTTTCAGATGGTACTTTTTGAGTAACGGCTTCTTTCTTGCCACCCTCCCATACAGGCCAGTGTTATGCAGAGCTCTTGATATGGTTGACTGGTGCACCATTACTCCACTCCCAGCCACTGAACTCTGTAGCTCCATCAAAGTGATTGTTGACCTCTCTGTGGCTTCTCTCACAAGTCTCCTTGTTCGAGCACAGAGTTTTGAGGGACGGCCTTTTCTTGGCAGTGCCTGGGTGGTGTGATGCAGCTTCCACTTCCTGATTATTGATCCAACTGTGCTCACTGGGATATCCAAACACTTGGATATTATTTTGTACCTTTTCCCTAATCTATTCATTTGTATTACTTTATCTCTAACTTCTGTAGAATGCTCTTTGGTCTTCATTTTCTTTCAGATTCACAGCCTGACCAATGATCCTTCAGCAGTGGGGTTTTTATCCAGAAAATGTGACAGCAACTTTAATGGTTCACAGGTGGAGGCCAATGGTAAGGTAATTGTGTCCTCGTTAGGGCAATTTCTTTCAGCGGTGTAAACTGGGAGCTTCCACAGCACAGGGGTTGAATACTTATGCAAGCAAGATATTACAGTTTTTTATTTTTCTTAAAAATATTTCTCAACATAAAACCAATGTCACCTTACAATAATTGATTTTGAGTTTCAGTGTTTTAAAATAAAATATCAAACAGAACAAAATTTCAATGTACCATTTGTAATTCAGTAATATGAGAGAATTGGTCAGGGGTCTGAATACTTTTGCAAGCCACTGTACAGTACTGTGCAAATGTTTTAGGCAGGTGTGAAAAAATGCTGTAAAGTAAGAATGCTTTCAAAAATAGACATGTTAATAGATTATATTTATCAATTAACAAAATGCAAAGTGAGTGAACAGAAGAAAAATCTAAATCAAATCCATATTTGGTGTGACAACCCTTTGCCTTCAAAACAGCATCAATTCTTCTAGGTACACTTGCACAAAGTCAGGGATTTTGTAGGCATATAGTCAGGTGTATGATTAAACAATTATACCAAACAGGTGCTAATGATCATCAATTCAATATGTAGGTTGAAACACAATCATTAACTGAAACAGAAACAGCTGTGTAGGAGGAATAAAACTGGGTGAGGAACAGCCAAACTCAGCTAACAAGGTGAGGTTGCTGAAGACAGTTTGCTGTCAAAAGTCATACACCATGGCAATACTGAGCACAGCAACAAGACACAAGGTAGTTATACTGCATCAGCAAGGTCTCTCCCAGGCAGAAATTTCAAGGCAGACAGGGGTTTCCAGATGTGCTGTCCAAGCTCTTTGAAGAAGCAAAAGAAACGGGCAACGTTGAGGACCGAGACGCAGTGGTCGGCCAAGGAAACTTACTGCAGCAGATGAAAGACACATCATGCTTACTTCCCTTCGCAATCGGAAGATGTCCAGCAGTGCCATCAGCTCAGAACTGGCAGAAAACAGTGGGACCCTGGTACACCCATCTACTGTCCGGAGAAGTCTGGTCAGAAGTGGCCTTCATGGAAGACTTGCGGCCAAAAAGCCATACCTCCAACGTGGAAACAAGGCCTGCGACTCAACTATGCACGAAAACACAGGAACTGGGGTGCAGAAAAATGGCAGCAGGTGCTCTGGACTGATGAGTCAAAATTTGAAATATTTGGCTGTAGCAGAAGGCAGTTTGTTCGCCGAAGGGCTGGAGAGCGCATACGAATGAGTGTCTGCAGGCAACAGTGAAGCATGGTGGAGGTTCCTTGCAAGTTTGGGGCTGCATTTCTGCAAATGGAGTTGGGGATTTGGTCAGAATTAATGGTCTCCTCAATGCTGAGAAGTACAGGCAGATACTTATCCATCATGCAATACCATCAGGGAGGCATCTGATTGGCCCCAAATTTATTCTGCAGCATGACAATGACCCCAAACATACAGCGAAAGTCATTAAGAACTATCTTCAGCGTAAAGAAGAACAAGGAGTCCTGGAAGTGATGGTATGGCCCCACAGAGCCCTGATCTCAACATCATCAAGTCTGTCTGGGATTACATGAAGAGAGAGAAGCAACTGAGGCTGCCTAAATCCACAGAAGAACTGTGGTTAGTTCTTCAAGATGTTTGGGCCAACCTACCTGCCGAAGTTCCTTCAAAAACTGTGTGCAAGTGTACCTAGAAGAATTGATGCTTGATGCTGTTTTGAAGGCAAAGTGTGGTCACACCAAATATTGATTTGATGTAGATTTTTCTTCTGTTCACTCACTTTGCATTTAGTTAATTGATAAATATAATCTATTAACATGTCTATTTTTGAAAGCATTCTTACTTTACAGCATTTTTTCACACCTGCCTAAAACTTTTGCACAGTACTGTATATAAAAATATTAAGGCTGTCACTCGATTAAAATTTGATAGGTTAAATTTATGGGCAGTAGTTGATTAATCTGTGCACAGTTTTAATAAAGGTAATGATCATATAGCGGCTGTCCTAGACTTACCGAGGCTCAACAGAACGCTACTAGATAT
Organism: Acipenser oxyrinchus oxyrinchus; assembly: GCA_030684275.1. NCBI lineage: Eukaryota > Metazoa > Chordata > Actinopteri > Acipenseriformes > Acipenseridae > Acipenser > Acipenser oxyrinchus. Next base: position 18,252,605 of record CM060256.1, on the reverse strand, counting down.
TTGAAAGCCGGCGAATCTCAGTCCGCCGTGGCACAGCAACTGAATGTTTCCCAGAGCACTATAGGACGACTTTGGCACCGATACCAGCAACGTGGAACATCACGTGACTGCCCAAGATCCAGTAGAGCATGTGTGACGACGGCAGCCCAGGACAGGTGTATACGCCTACATCATTTACGTGACCGGTTCACCATTGCAACCTCTACATCTGCAGTACTAGGAATGCGTAGAATTTCCAACCAGACTGTCAGAAACCGCCTACAGGAGGCAGGTATCCGAGCAAGAAGGCTAGTTAGAGGAGTGATTCTTACGCTGCAACATCATCGACTATGGCCCATACAAAGATGGAGAAACGTGGTGTTCAGTGATGAATCCAGATTTCTGCTTCGACGTGCAGATGGAAGAGCCCGGGTATACAGGTGACGTCATGAACGTTTTGCGGGCAACTGTGTGCAACAAGTTGACAGATTTGGTGGTGGAGTGTCACGGTGTGGGCGGCAATCTCAGACAGTGGCAGAACCAAGCTTGTTCATGTTCAAGGCAACCTGACAGCTCAGCACTACTGTCATGAGATCATACGGCCTCATGTGATCCCATTCAAGAACCATCGGAACGTCATTTGCCAGCATGACAATGCACAACAGCACACAGCCCGGGCCACCACAGCTTTCCTCACTCAGAACAGTGTTAAAGTGCTTCCCTGGCTGTCTCGAACACCAAATCTGAACCCCATTGAGCATTTGTGGAACGAGCTTGATCAACGTGTGTGACGTCACCCTGAGCCACAGACGTTATAGGACTTTTTCAGGCACTTGAGCAAGAGTGGGTTGCCATTCCCTGGCACGTTATCCAGGCTCTGATTCTATCCATGGGCAGGATATGTCAGGCCGTCATCGATGCCAATGGTGGGCATACATGTTACTGATTTCTGTTCAAACATTGTTTGACCTTTGAAAGTGACGTTATTCATTGAGACAGCATTAAAATTCTGTCCCAATGACTTCCGTTACTATTATAAAAACACTACCTCATGACAGTTCGAAGAACATGTTATAATTTTACTGTTTAAATGTTTTCTGACCAGTGGTATCTGATGGGAGCGCCCAAGAACAGTTCTCTTACCTTCATCCACATTCGGAGGTTTGGAAGGTATTCGGTTCATGATTCTTGGAGGCCGGGCGGTGGGTTTGTTTCTGATGACTTGCTTGTTGATCAGCTTTAAAGGAATTCGCCTGCGAACATCAGGGCCACCCAAAGATCCAGACCCATCTGTACCTTGCAAATCATTGTCTACAAAACCAAACAAAAAAAGCTTGTTAGGTCTCATGAAACAAATTAATTTTAAAAAGACAAAACGCATCATCAATATCAAGTAGCAGTACAAACACCAAATCACGAGTTGCAAATAAAATGCAGAGTGCTATGGCTTATTTAAAAAATCAAAAGCTGCATTTACAGCTTTCAGTAAGCGACATGTATTAAATCACGTTACAAAAATATAAGACATTGTAAAACCCAGAAAACTAGTCTTAACCCAGTAAGTGCCATTGTTCTCATTTGAGGAGAGGCTGTTTTGTAATTTTTGAAGCGTTTTTAACTGACATCTACCTATTATTTAAATTTTCTAACTATATTATAACTTACTCCAGTTGTATTAAGTAAAATGTAATGCATCAAATTACATAAATACAGCTTGTGTTTTTAAAGAATGTAATTTGGTACTTAATGGGTTAAAGGTAGAAATCGAAGAGTAACAAACACATTCTTAGCCAGTGTAAACTGCATTCGAATCATAAAATTAAAAAAAAGTCATAATGAGTCAATTATTATATCACATAAATGCAAACCCAGATGATCATGAAAATGTTGTGTCAAGAACATGCCAAATTAAACCACTTTCACACCCATAACAATAACGTTAACGGCTGCAAAACACACTGCAACATTCTCTAGAAATCAACAAGTACTACAGACTTCTGAGCATAGTTTTAAATAATATCGCCATGACTTGTGTATGCTCTTACTAGAGAAGCAAAAACACAGCAGAACACATACACTTTACAAGCAAATCCGCTCTTCCTCCTTTTTCGAATTCAATATAAGGATGCGTTGCGGAAGACTATACATAAGGCCGCAACAGTTCAATGTAACATTTATGAAGCGTTGTATCTAGATTCGATGTTGTTCAATGTATCTCGGTTATACGCAGATACGGTATGTATTCCTTTGTTTTGATAATATGTATTATTTCGGCAATAAACCTATGTCAAAAAAAGAGTAGGGCTCCTTCCTTACCATTCTGGTCCATGATTTGGAGCACTGCACTTCGGGAGCGGAAGTGATGGGTTTTAGATGGGGCTATCACAGGAAGAGTACAATCACATGGGTTAACAAAATATACTGGGCGCGTTCACGATACGCAGACTTTGCTAAATCTGCGGAAAACCTGTCCAAATTGATCGTCTGCGTGAATTCAGCTGGAAAAGACGTCACCAGGTCACGCATCCACGGGCTTAAAAGTCTGCACAGCCGCGCAGCTTCTCAAGAGGTGAGGTATGACACAGGCCCGGTTTTTGGGATGGAACCGCATAACAGTCTCGCGTTTTGATTGGTCCATGTCTGTCACATGAATATGTCGTCACACGAGTGGAAAAGCTTGCAGGCATTTTTAACATTGAGAGAGAGAGAGAGAGAGAGAGAGAGAGAGATCTGCTTTCCACCACCTTACCATTAAAATATAATGTGGTGTAATACTGTGTTACGCCCATTGACTATCGAGGGTCACAACAGTGCTATTCCAGCCTACAAACATGGCTGGACTCTATAGTTATTGCAAAATGTATTCCTTGCAACTCTATTTCCATATGCAATCTGAACAAGAATATGTTTTCTGGGCTCCAGGCGCTCGCCCCTGCCTTATCTTTGCCCATCTATGACATCGTTATTCTATCCTTTTTACTATCCTTGCTGTTAAGAGGGAAGATCGAACGGACACGTGCCTTATAATAATAAAGCATTTCTTTATTATTATAACAAATGATTTACCAGTACAGTTTCAGTGTTCAATTGTGTTGATTCTAGAGATAGTGGCTTTGTTATCCCAAGGCTATAGTTGCTTATTAACTTATTTTATTATGCAGTAATCAATGTGTGTAGAAAAAAGTGTAGTCCCTGTAGTGTCAATAGCTAATGACTAATCCCAGTCTAGTAGTACAGTAATACATATGTTTTCAACTGTAGTAGATTAAAATAATGTTTTACTTTTTCACACTGACCTTTACGATTTTTAGAGTTTGTTCTGAGTTCTGTCACTCCAATACCGAATTTAAATCATTTTCTCTATCAGCATCCAAATGGTGATACTACTAGGAAGACCTTGGTCCCACCAGAGTTGCTGCATCATGTTTTATCTATTTATTTTTATAATTGGGATGTATTTAAAATGTGCTATCAGTTAGGATTCTACGGGCTCAGATAATGACAGATGGATTTATGTTATAGATGTTCTATATTGTAGCAACAGAACTCAGAACCACTCAGCAACTGACTGATGGATCCAGAGGAATGAAAATCAATGTGTATCCTCTGTTCCAGAGTTCAAGCCAGTTACCTCTTAGGGTGACAGGCAAGAAGGGGTAATGTGATGAGGCTAACTGTCTGATTTTACCCCCAATGCTGTGGTAGCGCAAAATTCAATGCAGTGCTCCCTGACAGTAATCATGGAATGATCAACTATACCAACTGAATCACCTTGAAGAAACAAATAAATGCCATCCTGGGTGCCCATGGTGGTCCTTAACCCGACTGACAGTCGTATAGATTTTGTATACCCGTATATAATTAGTTTTTCATGCAGGTGTTGGACATGAATCAAAGGTTACGGTGAGTGTTAACTGTTCTCTTTATTATTTACTAATAGTTTGAGCAACCACGTCCTGATCAATAGTTATTGTACGACTAGGACTACTTATGAATGATGCCGTTAACTCTTAACATCATGTTGGGTTTTACCAAAGGTATGAAAGATTGACTTTATATTGCCAGTTTTACCTCACTCATACCTCTTACTAAATAGCTTGGGATCACTGAATAGATAATCATCAAAATATTTGAACGAGTAGGCCATCTCACAACTGTAGCCATTCCCATTTGTGAGATTGCCTTCTCATTAAAATCTTTAGTAGTATTTTCAATAGGAGACAATTAGTATTTAGAAGATGTTATTTATTCAATATCTTGGCATCCCTGAATAGGTAGTTGTCCCCTCTTCAAAAATATGTGTAAGATTTTATGAAGCAAGACATGGCAAAAGTGCAGTGACACCCTGAATGTTATCAATTTACTATGAAGAATAACTGGCTTGATGATGTGTCACTGTATGTTTGAGCAGGCTGTCAACTCAGTTAATGATAGCTTTTGACTGTTGTTCAGTTCATTTCTGCAATAGTTTTAAAATTAAAGGACCAAAAGTCAAACTTGTGTTCTCATTGTACAATTTAATATGATACACAGTAGTTACACACTTGGGAATTCTTTTTTTTATCACTAAATCAATATTTATTTTATATAGCGCCTTTCATAGTGGACCACCATCACAAAGCACTTTACAAGATAGTGAGGAACAATGCATAATACATTAAATACAGTGAAATACAGGGCATAGTACATTAAATACAACAGTAAAAAACAAAGCAAACACGTTAAATATAGGCATAATACATTAAATAAAATAATAACAGATACCAGGCTTAGAGAGCATTAAAAGCAAGAGAGAACAAGTTGGTCTTGAGAGTTGGTTTGAAGCAAGCGATTGTGGAAGCTACACGCACTAAGGCTGGGAGAGAGTTCCAGAGAGTCAGGGCCATGAAGTTAAAAGAGCGCTCCCTGAGTGTGGTGCACTTTTGCTTGGGTATAATCAGCAGGCCTGAGTCAGAGGACCTCAGCTTGTGTGCAGGGACATAGCGGGTCAGCAGGTTATAACATTGCTTAACAATGCAGTTTATTTTCAAGGAAATGCATTATTTTATTGTCAGTGACCTATGGATGACTAAAACTGGTTAACCCTTCATCCTTGTTCAGCCTGATATAATAATTATAAAGCTTCACAGAAGCTTATCTCCAAAGTTGCATGCTCCTCACTCTTGGACTGCCTTTGACTTTTAGAAAGACATAAGACAGAGTAATGAGTTCTACTTTTGATATATAAAAAAATGGTACAATAATAGAATATGTTGTATAGGGGCACCCAGCATACTCTCAATTATTATTTAACAGGTTTGCATGAACTTGACTACCAAGGAGTAGTGGCCACGTTAATTATTAAGGGGTATAAAAGGACCTTTTTTTATTTTATTGTGTTACATGTTCCAATGTGTTGGTACGACCGCTTAAGTAAGGTGTGTGTATTGTTTTAATTATTTTTTTTTTTTTTACATTTTGACCACTTTTTTTTTTCTTATGTTTTTTTTACCTCAGTTTTTCTCCCCAATTTGGAATGCCCAATTATTATTGTTTGTATCCCGGTTCACCACTGCAACCCCCTGGCGACTCGGGAAACGGAGTCTTGAACACACGTCCTCCGAAACATGTTCCTGCCAATCCTGGCTCTACTGCAGAACCGCAGACGGCCTATCGGCCACAGGGGTTGCTGGTGCGTGGTGAACCTAAGCCCTCCCTACCCAGGTAGCACTCGGCCAATTGTGCGCCGCCCCCTAGGAAACCCCGGTCACGGTCGGCAGAGACATAGCCTGGATTCGAACCTGAGCTCTCCAGGCTATAGGGCGCATCCTGCACTCCACGTGGAGTGCCTTTACTGGATGGGCCGCTTTTTTAAACTTTTAAATTGCATTCCACTGCCTCCAAGATGGCTTCAGATCGACCTGCATTGACTACTCAAACTACATTCCCCATCATTTCTCCTTTTATAAGAGGCTGTGTGGTCCAGTGCTTAAAGAAACGGGCTTGTAACCAGGAGGTCTCCGGTTCAAATCCCAGCTCAGCCACTGACTCGTTGTGTGACCCTGAGCAAGTGACTTAACCTCCTTGTGCTCCGTCTTTCGGGTGAGACATTGTTGTAAGTGACTTTGCAGCTGATGCATATTTCACACACCCTAGTCTCGTATCTTGTAAAGCACTTTGTGATGGTGGTCCACTATGATCACATAAGTAACTGAGGTGGATTTACCAGTGAGCAGTAGGATGATGGAAAATGTAGTTTGAGTGGTCCATACAGGTCCATGTGAAGCCATCTTGGAGGCAGTGGAATGCAATTTAAAAGTTTAAAAAAGTGGTCAAGATGTAAAAAAAATAAAATAAAACAATACACACACCTTACTTAAGCAGTTGTAGCAACACATGGGAACATCTAACACAATACCATAGAAAGGTCCTTATATACCCTTTAATCCTACATACAGTATGTCTTATTCAAATAAAGCATTATATACACTTTTATATGCAGGACTTTCTATTTCTAGAGACTATTAAGCATGAGCAGTTAGAATTGTAGACCACAACAAAAAAAGGCTACTATTTTAAAATACAGTTTGAGCCAATCTATCCATGCTGCATACACTCCAGTCAGTGCAGCAAAACATCTGGGATCAGGGGGTTTTAAATAAATTAAATGAATTTGTTTGGAGAATCTAATACAAATATTAACGTGAATCAATCAATAAACCTCTAGAAATATTTTCAGAATTTCTGTTTCTCTCCTGTTTCTTAAAATATTCATATATGTATACACACACACACACACACACACACACACACACACACACACACACACATATATATATATATATATATATATATATATGTATGCGTGTGTGTACGTGTGTGTGTGTGTGTGTACACAGCAAATTGGTCTGCACGACAGTGAACCCTCAACTGTAATGACCATGTGAAGTTTGGAATCCTAAATCTACACAATAGGTGTTAGTACAAAGTCTTTCAAAATCCTTTTACCTGAATACATAAATGCTTTTAATAATTTAGCTACATTTTTATTGACATACAGTATAAAGTATTAAATAATCACATAGTAGTGCTTTGCCAATGTATGTATAATCAAGCCAGGATATTTGATATTAAAGCAATATGATAACCTGGAATGTTTCCAGTCAAGAGAAATTGAGTTAAAAAAAAAATTGTAAAACCATATCTTTTTGTTAATTTGTTGTTATCTTAAGAATTTAAATAAAGTCACCTGTAAGACTTGGCTGTGGTTATATTGTATAAACAATGTGACTTGAACAACTGACCTTCTAGAGTAGACTTCCTGTACATTTTTCAATTCAATTAGTTGTCTTTCTAGTTAGTACTGTGGAAAGCTACTTCAAATGTCAAATATTTCCTCTGTGGTCTCTGAAACTGATAATGCTTTACTATCCTCCATTCTCACTCCCAGCTGAATGAACCTGCTTGCAGAGGGACAGTGAAACACGTTCTGTGAAAATGGCCTCATGAACAGGGTCTGTAGCAGTAGAAACTTTTTTTTTTACACAAAAGATCAGTGAAAGGTAGATCTGTCACAATATTTTGTCTTGCAACACCTATCAATTATATTTTTGTAAATCTTGAGAAATTTCAACAGGAATAGAAAATGTGCATTTTTATTTTAAATACAAAATATAATTTAAAAACATAATTATGTTCTCAGGCTGTCAGATGTGGCTGGCCCAGTTGGAGGTGCAGTGCTGATTACAGAAGCATCTACTTCATCAGGCCTGTCACTCACAATTCCGCTCTACGTGTATGTGCTTATCACACTGGCTGGGATTTTGACAAATCGCAATAGATTGCCAAGTTTTAGATTTCAAATGTCTTCTGTGACATTAATTGACAGTAGTTGAGGCCTGTTTTAAACCAGAACCAGTCTTAACCACTTTCAGTTGCCTTGAATGTCCATTATGTGTTTCATTATTGCAGAGAACAATCACATCACCACTATAAATTCATAGCCAAAGTTATTGTGGGGGATATTTCATTTCCAATATAACAGATACACCTGGTTTAATAGTACAAAGTCGAGGATATCCTGTGAATAATGTATTCACTACCGAAAGATGCCATCTAGTGGATAGATTTTGTAGTACATAAACAGTCGTTTTCTGGTTTAATTGGATATGGTTTGTTCCACCCTTTAAATCTCTTTATGATGTTTGGGTATATTTTGATGATTACAGTGGCAGCTCTAAATACCTGCTCTTTTTCATGTGCTTTATTATTTATTTAGAGAACTAGGCCAGTTGTATTTAAAACCACCAGTGTTTAGATTATTGAAGTATCTGTACTGTATTTCCTGATATGCATTGTTGTTGAAGACTTCAATCAAAATCTGTTTCACTTTCTGGAATGTGCGCTTTTATCTTGAATCATTAGGCAATCAGACCTGTACCATAGGAGAGATGGTACACGTACCGATGTTGTGAAAACAATGATTCCTCCTCTGACTAGCACACAGATTCATTCTGAAAGGTTGTTTCTCCTTGTCAGTAGTACAGTGACTAAATTAATCAACAAAACTACTACTACTACTACTACTAATAATAATAAAAATATTCTAGAAATTTGAATATAGAACCTAGAACACTGAAAGCAACAGTGCCTTAAGACAAAAATATCATTTTTCTAAATTATTATGAATATGTCATTTCAACAGTATTATAAATTATAAATGCTGTGGCATTTTTAGCAGAAAATATATTTCTGAAATCTCTACCCTAAACTCTCCTGTTTGGAACTTTCTAGGATTGGAAAATAATAATCAGATGCGAATCATGAGAATATTAATTAGCTTGATACAAAACTGTAATAACAATTACAAAAAATAGCCTGCAAAAAAACAAACTATTAAACAGATTTTTAAAAGTTTTCCCAAGGTGAAATCTTAAAGAAATACCCAGTTGCAGTAAATATGACCTTATACAAAAAAAAAAAAAAAAAATCGTTTGTTTGCTTTCCCCAAGGGTAAGGCTGCAAGGAAACAAGCATGATTCCTCCCACATTGCCATTTGTTTCCACAACACCGCGACACACCTGTCAGTTGGCTGCTACAGCTGCTGCTTCAGTAGGTGGGCGGTGGCTGCAGTATTTCAGTGGTAACTGCAGCCAATTCTGCTTCGGAGCATGGTGTCGTCACATCTCAGAAACTAAACAGGGTTGGGCATAGTTTATACATGGATGGGGGGGCCTCCATGGAAAATCAAGTGTTACAGACAGCGATGCTGATGGTAGATGGGGGCATCAAGATGAAACAATTCCAGGGCATAGTGCTAGAGGGTGTGCTGTCCTGAAAGATATAGGAAGAGAAATTTAACAGAGATCGCGTCGCTGTTTATTTTGAAGAGCAGGAGTGTTCCTCCATAGATAAATTCAAACAATTCTGTCAAAGCTCAAAGCTAAGCCCCACCCCAATTCACCTTCCACCTGAATTTAAGAAAAGCACCCATGACTCCCATGATAATAACTTAATAATTATATTATATTAATATACTAATAATATATTCAGTTTTTTTGTATAGACATTCTAAAACCACCTGCAGAAAGCAAATACATTAAAACAAGCAACCAAAAAGTAAGGTACTTGTAGCGATTGGCTAATCTATGAATTTATTTTATTTTTGTATTCACGTTTTTGAATTGATTCTATGAATTGCTATGTAGAATGTGGAATTGCCACAAAAAATAATTACTAAGCCCTTTCTGCAGATCACATTTCTAAATTGCCCTATATGAGATGCTTTGTGTCGGTAGTACTGTATACGACCTGCATGCAAATGTTTAACAAACGTGACACTGAAATTAACAGGTTAAAAAAAAACAAAAAACAGACTGTAAAGCAGTTTCAATCTGATAGTTAATTTGCCTCTGCCCTCCTCCTCCCAAGCAGCAAGTGCAACGCTCGCTGTTTAGTGACAGCGCTTGATCGTTGTCACACTACAGCGCAGGTTTGGAAAGCTGTTTTACTTCCTCTTCAGAAGTGCAAAATGAATTCTAACTTGTTGATCCTAACTTGTTGCTTAAGGATCATTGCATGCCTTGCTATAGATTCCACAGGCTCCGTAGCAGACAGAAGTAGAACATTTGTCAGGAAAGAGGTAAAACAACCATTGAACCCCAGAGTGAAAAGAGATGTCGGTTCTACTAGTTCGTCAACAGAGTTTTCCCCTTGCGTCTCACCCGTTTCAATAGAAGACTTCAATAAACTGAAACAAAACACCCACCAGGTAAGCATATTGTATCCATTGTTTTAAAAATATATTCTGAAGTTTCAAATATGCAGAAAAACTGCTACAGGAGACATTTTGGCTTTGTGTTTTTTTTTATACAAAATCCCAACGGCATTAATTGGGAAGGTAATAATAGAAAAATGTCAGCTTTAGTACTGAAGTATTTCTGTTTTGTTTTTGCTAAAGATAAATAAATACATAAATAAGTTTCATTCTTAATTACATCCTCAAAATAATGACCTGTTTTTTAAACGTCCTAATACTTGCCTGTGGTAAAAATGTCAGCTCCACAGGTGTTTCCTAATAATAAAGTTGTGATTATGACAACAAAACCATTTGAAAATACAGCAGTAGGAGATCTCCTGGTTCTGTTGCTTACAGCGTGTGCTCATACTGTTTACAATGCAGTATAGTGACTGAGTGACAAAAAGAAACGGTTAAAGCAGTGTGTACAGAAACTATTGTAAACGGTAAACTATGGGGGAAAAGAGAACAAGGCAAACCCTGAAATAATTACGGTAAATGTATTTAAACAAACAGAGCGAGCTGGATTTACCTTTTAGATTACAATGGGTGGTAAGGTTGCCCCAAATTATTATTTTAAAACTTCACCAACGAACACAATACAGTACATATGGAAGATGAGTAAATACTTTTTTTTTTTTTTTTTTTAATTAAGAATAGGACTTCAGTGCGTTGCATTCATTAATAGACTGCTCCAAAGATAATATCAAAATCTGTTTGTGTATGTATGTACATATGAGTATATCTGATTACATTTTATTGTACAAGTCCCTGATGTAGGTGGTTTCTGTATACAAGTATATTAATGGAGATTTCATAATCTGCATTTCTTCTTTAATTTTCAGCATGCTTTTATTGATGATGACGGGTCCAGTGTTGTGCTGTCCTGGGTTGGTGATGGAACAGGAGTAAGTTCACTTTGTAATATTGCTAAGGTTAAATGAAGCCTACTATAAGCCCGATAGATGTTTTAACTGTTTTTTTATTCTTTGATTAGGGATACGCAGGTATTTCAGATACACCAATTAGAAGTGATCACAGCTAATATAAATCCAATCGCTTCCAGCACTGTAAGGAATAGATTAGGTACTTGGAAGACAGTTTTTAAATTATGTAGTTGTATTAGAAAAGCCTTGAAATATTTTCATCACAGTGAAATGGGGACCATTTATAAGGTTGCACACACTGATTAAAAAAAGAAAGCTGAGTTCCAGCTGTTTATATATTTTAATAATATTATTTTTCATATCACCACACTCAAGTGAAATCATTTTTCTTTCATTGGAATCAGCACATTTTTTTATCATACTTGACTTTTTTTTTTTTTTTGTTACATATTTTATTGTAGAGAAATGACAGCCTCTTTTGTTGGCTTTTTAAGATGCAGGCTTGAAGATCAACTTCAGTAAATGTGAGATGAACTGTGGTTGCTGCTGATCCTCATTTTTTTCTTTTTTTGTTTGTCAGCTTTCTTTGGTTTGACACTTCTTGTTGGAAGCTGGCAGCAGTTCTGTCTTTTTGATACCTCTTTATATTGTCACAGTGGCAGCAAGGCTGTTAGTTTACAAAATGAAACCTCATAAGATAGTACGTAAAGAAATAAATCTTAGGCTTAATGTTTCAGAGAGGCAAAAAAAATTCAATAAAATAAGGAGTGAAACGTATTAATTTGTAGTTTGTATATTTTTACTTAAGGAAAGAGGAACAGGTTTTGTTATCTGATCAGGGGCCTGCGGAGAAGCATTGTGGCCAAACCGTTCTGTTCTTGTGTAAATTTCCTGTTTACTGACAACCCCACCACCCTCCTCATAAAAAATTGTAGAACTTGTTAACGGTATCAGTTATAGGCATACTTAGTTTCTCCTTCTAAGAGGCATTACTGGTCATATGGCAGTTTTGTTTTGGATGAACACATTTTAGATAAAACAAGAAGCTGCATAACCACTCAGGCGATCCTGTTATACCCCACTTCAACAGAAAACATTTGAAAGCAAACATGCAGTATATGGTATTGACAGCATATTAAAAAAAAAGTGTAACTCAAGCATTAAATGTACACTGTCTGCTTGTTTTCAGATCATTCTGGTGTTGACAATCTTCAATGTACCAGTTACTTGGTTTTTTGACCAGGGTTCTTCACGACTATATAGAAGGTGAGAAAGTCAGCATTGTTTTTTTTGTTGTTGTTGTTATTATACAAAATCAGGTGACTGAAATATGTAAAGTCCAAACATTATTACTATAGTAGTCATCGTTTTTTGGTAGCGTACAAAAATACTACCTATTTCTTTAAAGAGCATACCCAGGTTTAGGCAACCTTGGCTCATCTAGTGCATTCCATTGAAGGGCAAGCCATGCCCCATGCTATACGGTTATAAAAGGATACACAGATTCAGACCACTGATGAGTCTTTAGTGGGATTGGGATGTGTTTTTTTTAAAAAAAATTTTAAGCTCAACACCACTCTCTTTGTTATGGGTATTTAACATCTCTTAGGGATGATACAAAATGTCATTGCCGACAAGTACCGGTAGTTCATTGTCAATTTTCCACTGCAGTGAGGACTCTGGGAAAACCTTTAAAGATATCTCCAATGTCATCAAGAACACCTACATACGGAAAGAATTTGGAATCAATGTGGGGCCAAGTAATTCACAAAGGGTAAAGAAGTCCTTGTTGTTGTTGTTGTTGTTGTTGTTGTTGTTGTTGTTGTTGTTGTTGTTGTTGTTGTTCTTCTTCTTCTTCTAATACCTTTGTACATCACTGGATGTCACACTTACATTTCTACATACAGTGTATCTAGAGAAGTGCATATTCAGTACTGATGAAACTTGGTCTGCACATACTTTAGCCCAGATAGAATTGGATTAGTCACTGCTGTGCTGCGTGCACCTCCGATTGATCAAATACATAGATGTAAGTATGCAGTGACAACAACAGAGGCAACATACGGTAGACAACAGGAGTTGGTGCAGGATAGGTGTTGGCCGTGGAGGCCCAGCTCTCTCATAGCCTGACGACAGACACAGTTATGCTGAGGATACATGAGAAATCACCAGTGACACTGGTTAGCCAATCACAAAGGTACAACTCATTTTTATATTTAACTGAAATGCTTTTGGCAGAACTATAGAGAATTGATCACACACGCACACACACACGCACGCACGCACGCACGCACGCACACACACACACGTCACAATTCTGTTTACAACCACAAAAAAACACTTCAACTCTTCTCGGGGCTGTCTGAGTGTTTGTGGTGTGGACGTGGCAGTGGTGCTGGGGGGGTTGGAGGGCATTATTTTTATTTTTTATTTTAGATCACATTTTCTGGGAATTTATCAGTGTTCATTTCAAATAAAGTCATGGATTCTCTTGTTATACATCTGTATTTTAACATGCTTGAACGGACTACATTTTGGGTGAAAATCTGTAAATACTGACCTAAAGCTTTTGTAATACCCAGATTTGTTTCTGTAAAAATCTGTAAAAACTGAGACTAAACAGCCTTGTACATATTGTACTGAGCCAAACAATGGGCAGTATTTAGCAACAAAAGGAACATTTTCTGAAAGGTATAAAATGAGTTGCAGCTAAAATACTTTTATTCTTTTTAAACAATATGCCAACAAGTTTTGTGTGATTTTAAGTCAAACGAACAATGTCCTAAGCTTTCACATCTTTAACAATATGGTAACCCTTAATCACTATGAATTCACCCTGACCAGTGCATGACCACAGAGTCCAGCTGAAATCTTTGAATCACCTGTTTTCATTGTATTGGTGTTCACACACCCTTGGTGCTGTTCTGTAATCCTGCAGGTAATTCTCACCGCTGATGTAGCATTGACTCGTGAGCAAGGAGGCCGAATATTTACATCGCTTGATTCTGGGAAATCATTTGATTTTGTAGATCTTGCTTTCCATCCTGGCCAGCCAATTGTCTACCACTCTTCAAACCCAGACTACCTGCTTGTCTCCAGCATAGACGTGAGTGGGAAAACACAGTGAAACGTTAGATTTTGCATTTAAGCAAGTTGATACGGGTAGGAATTATCAGTTATCTTAACTAATATATACTTCTCGTTGTATAGATTCACTTTGTGTATATATTTTTTCAGTCATTACATCCAGGTGTCTTGTCAAAACATAGTTTAAAACACCTCAGTGACCTCAGGATTTCTTACTGATGTATTTTGTACTTGCATCAATAGAGGAGAGTGTTGCAGGGGGTGGATGTGGTAATGGGATAACCCTTTCATGCATGAAAAATGGTCACATAATAAATATTTTTTTAATTACATTTTTGTTTCAAATGTTTTTCCTTTGTACAGGGAAAAACATGTCATCCTCATTTGAGGTCATCATGCATTTGTATCTTTCATGCATCCCCATATAAAGACTAGAAGAGAGATTTTGTAACCGTCGCCAAGCATGAAAGGGTTAATATGATGTACAAGATTGAAAACAACAAGATTGTAGTAGTTCAGTTAACTCTGATATTTCATATCCATGTCAGTTTGCTCTCTAACGTATATATAATATATATATATATATATATATATATATATATATATATATATATATATATATATATATATATATATATATATATATATATATATATATACAGTACTGTGCAAAAGTTTTAGGCAGGTGTGAAAAATGCTGTAAAGTGAGAATGCTTTCAAAAATAGACATGTTAATAGATTATATTTATCAATTAACTAAATGCAAAGTGAGTGAACAGAAGAAAAATCTAAATCAAATCCATATTTGGTGTGACAACCCTTTGCCTTCAAAACAGCATCAATTCTTCTCTGTACACTTGCACAAAGTCAGGGATTTTGTAGGCATATAGTCAGGTGTATGATTAAACAATTATACCAAACAGGTGCTAATGATCATCAATTCAATATGTAGGTTGAAACACAATGATTAACTGAAACAGAAACAGCTGTGTAGGAGGAATAAACTGGGTGAGGAAACAGCCAAGCTCAGCTAACAAGGTGAGGTTGTTGAAGACAGTTTACTGTCAAAAGTCATACACCATGGCAAGACTGAGCACAGCAACAAGACACAAGGTAGTTATACTGCATCAGCAAGGTCTCTCCCAGGCAGAAATTTCAAGGCAGACAGGGGTTTCCAGATGTGCTGTCCAAGCTCTTTGAAGAAGCACAAAGAAACGGGCAACGCTTGAAGACCATAGACGCAGTGGTCGGCCAAGGAAACTTACTGCAGCAGATGAAAGACACATCATGCTTACTTCCCTTTGCAATCGGAAGATGTCCAGCAGTGCCATCAGCTCAGAACTGGCAGAAAACAGTGGGACCCTGGTACACCCATCTACTGTCCGGAGAAGTCTGGTCAGAAGTGGCCTTCATGGAAGACTTGCGGCCAAAAGCCATACCTCCGACGTGGAAACAAGGCCGTTTAACTCAACTATGCACGAAAACACAGGAACTGGGGTGCAGAAAATGGCAGCAGGTGCTCTGGACTGATGAGTCAAAATTTGAAATATTTGGCTGTAGCAGAAGGCAGTTTGTTCACGAAGGGCTGGAGAGTGTACACTAATGAGTGTCTGCAGGCATCAGTGAAGCATGGTGGAGGTTCCTTGCAAGTTTGGGGCTGCATTTCTGCAAATGGAGTTGGGGATTTGGTCAGAATTAATGGTCTCCTCAATGCTGAGAAGTACAGGCAGATACTTATCCATCATGCAATACCATCAGGGAGGCATCTGATTGGCCCCAAATTTATTCTGCAGCATGACAACGACCCCAAACATACAGCTAAAGTCATTAAGAACTATCTTCAGCGTAAAGAAGAACAAGGAGTCCTGAAGTGATGGTATGGCCCCACAGAGCCCTGATCTCAACATCATCGAGACTGTCTGGGATTACATGAAGAGAGAGAAGCAACTGAGGCTGCCTAAATCCACAGAAGAGCTGTAGTTAGTTCTCCAAGATGTTTGGGCCAACCTACCTGCCAAGTTCCTTCAAAAACTGTGTGCAAGTGTACCTAGAAGAATTGATGCTTGATGCTGTTTTGAAGGCAAAGGGTGGTCACACCAAATATGGATTTGATTTAGATTTTTCTTCTGTTCACTCACTTTGCATTTAGTTAATTGATAAATATAATCTATTAACATGTCTACTTTTGAAAGCATTCTTACTTTACAGCATTTTTTCACACCTGCCTAAAACTTTTGCACAGTACTGTATATATATATATATATATATATATATATATATATATATATATATATACTATATATATATCGGTAAGGATTAATCTTGGACAGATTAGTGTGTAGGAACTGGAGTATTGTACAAATATATATATATATATATATATATATATATATATATATATATACCATACTTGATGGCTCATCATAATTTTGTGTTTTGTAGAATGCGCACCTTTCTTTACCTTAACTACAGAATGTCGGAAATCTGAGGAAGGTGACAATGTTGGCACATTTAGTAAATATTGCTACCTCAGTTACAGTAATGTCTAGTTCACTTTGAACTGGGTGGTCCATTTATCCTGCCACAACACTGTAGTTTCACTCCCTGTGCAGCTGACATCAGCCCGATGTGCAGCAAAGGGAGTTTAGTGTTTCAGGGGGGTTTCCAAATACCTATTGCACATGGATTGTATCTACAGTGTCTTAACAGATGGACTTCACCAGAGTGAAAATAAAGAAGTTGAGAAACTAAACGATCTGCAGAAGAAAGATAAGGGACTTGCAAGAGGGTTTTTATACTGTTGCTGCTGAGAAGTAAGAACATGTTTTAAAAAAAAATATGCTGTCCATTTGAGTGCAGCCAGGTGTTTCTAACTCATTTCATGGCTCAATCATTAACTTCATGGCAAATTGCTTTACAATGTACTACTTCTCCAAGACAAAATATGTATTACAACTATCTAAATACTCTTTTTAAATTTTAGAACATTTTGTGGCTATCTGTGGATTTTGGGAAACACTGGACTAAAATACATGAAAATGTGCAGGCTTTTTCTTGGTAAGAAAATATGTAAATAGTACCCTAATACAATAGGACCCTTTTCAATAAGCCACTGCAAAGGCGCTGTTTTTATTGAACTCACAAACCTGTAAAACAGAAAATCCAGCTAGAATATATTATTTTAATTGCAGAAATTATATTGGCTCATGGATGCATGTGGGTTGTAGCTAAGTAGTTGAAGCCATAGTATTCAAACACCACCACAGGCTCTGTGAATGACTGAAGGTTTCAGGAATCATCACAGACATTTAGGTGTTGTCCTATAACAGTACCTTATAACCGAAAGAGTCCTATTTTAATGAACTAATGCATAAGATGATGCAGTGTTTGCTCACGTTCAGATCATTACAATAAGATCAACAGAGTTTTTTTCTGTTTTTTCAATGTTGAGACCTGTTTTTTTACTGCTTCATACTGTAATATTATAAAGTACACCTGGCTTTATTCTTGTTTCTCACAATTTATTTTTCCTTGTACCTGTTTGTACTATAAGTGTTGTATTATCTGAGTCAAAACTTGGTGTTAAGATCTTATTATTTTGTTTTTGCAGGGGGCCTGGGATTACAATTTTTTTCAGCACACATCCCAATGATACATGTAAGTGGTACATTTTCCACATGCTTCTTTCTTAAAGGGACATACCTTAATAAAGGATCCATGACACGGTTCATATGCATTTACTCTTTCCTCTGCAGTGGATGCTGATCAAAGGGGAGAGTTGCTCTTGAAAAGAACAGAAGACTTGGGCAGAACATTTAGTACTGTCTCCAACAACTTGTTCTCATTTGGATATATTGGGCGCTTTCTTTACTTGATTGTGAAAAACAGGTAGGCAACACTAATTAAAGCAGCAAAAGTATTAGATTATAAAACACAAAACAGAAAATGTTATACACTTTACAAATTCAGTCATATTATCAGCTGAATGTGGAATTTATTAAACAAATTATATATGTGTAAAAAGTCTGACGTATAAAAATACACTGTTTTAATAATATTTTTTTTTACCTATGGTTTATCCTTTCAACATTGTATTTTCAGCTGTTATAGGTGTTTACATGTTTTACAAGTTGGTCTATTTAATACAGTGATACCTGCATCTTTGTTTCACACTAAATATGTTGTCCACACTAAATATGATGTCCACACCAAGAAGAGGCTCCCTGCAACAGTGCATGTAACTCACTGTAAGGGTATCATTCAGTGTTCCTGTTAGAAAGAAGCTGTAAACAACAAGAACTATGATCCCTTCATCACCTAATCACTGAGTATTGTTATTGACTGATTAAGAGTTCCTTTAAAGCTTCATCTGGTACGGACAGGAACATTGTTGCGTACCATTAATGGACAAGCCTTTTCAGGCACAATGCCTGCAGGAGCTAGTGAGTAAAAATTATACAGACAGAATATATTTGGAGAACTGAACCAAGGTGTCCAGAGGAGCAACTTATAGAACATGCAAACCCTGTTTTAATATGTGTATGATGCCTTGTATTTAAAGTTTTTTTTTTTTTTTTTTTTAAAGGGTGAACCCAGAGCTTTATATGTTTCTTCAGACCAGGGAGACACCTTCAATCAAGCACAGTTACCCTTGGCTTCAAAAGAACAGGTATTATTTTGTACACTCCCCAAAGTGGTTTCTTAGTGTAATCTTAAGTTCCTGCTTCCATTTTAAAAAAGCAAACTTTTTGTCTTTCTGTTTCTCCTTCTGTGCATCAACAAAAGCCAAACTTAACAGCCAAGTGTTGTCGGTTTTACACACTGACCAAAACCATCACATGTCAATGGAACTGTGAATAGTACTTAACAAGTAGGGGGGTCTTTTTCAACAGCAAAGAACAACTTGATTTTGTTCAGTGGCAATTCTTTGAAATCCCAATCCAGGCAGCAAATTTGTATCTCATTTGCACCGCTGTACCATATAATTCTGTTTAAAATATAAAACACAGCAGCAGTTTTCTTTCTCAGGATGTTGTTTACTTTACATTAGTTTGCAATTGATGGGTGTTAGCACATTTAAAAAATGATACACTTTGGGATAAGGATTTGTCTTGAAAAATACTTAAATAGTATTTCTATTTTCAGTATTTTATTTGTTCAAGCAAACCTTTCCTATTCATAGCCCCATGAGTGAGTAATTATGGATGCAAAACAGTTGGTTAATTTGCATAAGCCCAACTACTAGGCAGGTTAACATAAGGTTACAGGTGTTTAATACTGCTGTACAAAAAAAGAAACAAACAATGTTGCTTTTATGGACTGATATTAAGTTGGAACTATTAGCTGCTTCCAGACATGTCTCGTTACTCTTAGTCATTCAACAGTGCACACTTTCTGTTGGCCCTGTGACTTGTTTTCCACTGAACCAATTTGTTTACCAAAACAGTTGTGCAAATTGGAATGCATTGCATTTTTTTTTAAAGTTCTCTGCTGGTGTTTATTTCCCACATGCAGTGGTGCCCAAATGTATCAACTCAATCACCAGCTGTTTAACCCTTTCAGGACCAGGCGTTTTTCAGTGAGATGCCGCGTTTTTTGGCTGTAGTTGACTCTCTTCCTATAAAAATTCACTAAAAATCTATTTTTTACAGTAGCATCTTGCAAATTGTGTTTTTTTTTTAAAGAACACTCTGGGGAACATTTTAAGTACTTCAGAAACCATATATAATTTTCTCTTTGTTTTTCAACACAATATTTAGTTTCTTGTTTGATTTTTTTTTTAAAGTAATTTTTATTATGTATTCTGCTTAGAGATACATGTATTGAAACACATTATTCTATGACCCAAGGGACCTTACAATACTTCCTGAAAGTTTTGTTGAAAAATATTGATGTTTGGGCAGATTACAATACATTGTTTCACCTGAGTGATTGCAATGACATAATACACTTTTATTCTCAGGGTCTTTATAAGCAATAATGGACACTGGTAAAAAAAATGGTAATGGACACCGGTAAAAACCGGTAAAACACGTACTCCCTCTTTTCCTCCTTTACAGCTCACACTCAACTGATATGATTCACTTTATTACAGCTCCCATATGGCAGTCAAGGTCAGGACTATCACATGTCTATTTTTAGATTCCCCTCCGTTCATATATATCTGGAAAAGGAAAAGGAAATCTAATATTCAAATTTATTATTGGGTAAACTTTCAAATAAAACACCCTGTATGTATGTATGTGTATATATATATATATATATATATATATATATATATATATATATAGACAGACACACACACACACACACACACGTCTTCTGTGATGAAGGAATTGTGCATTAGGTAATGCTATATTTCTTCAGCATGGTTACCTTTAGCTTTCATTACAGTAAGCCCAGGTAGAAAACCTGATAGACCTACTGTAGTTATATGTATCTGTAGTCATCTTTATATGTCTGGGGGTAGGTGGGGGGATTTTTTTATAAATCTGCTTGGCTTTTATATTTCAACTTAAACTAATGTTCTTTTTTTGCCCTGTTAAAGCTTTGTGAATAGGGCCCAGTATCTGTACAACATTTTCATACCCATTAACATGGTTATGGGTTAGTTCCTGTGTCAACATCACATTTGCTAAACTACATTTTAATTCTGTTGCATGTCAAGAGGAACAGATCATTTCAGTTTAAACAACCAGTTTGCTGAACGCACCAATCTAAGTGACCTTTAAAAAAAGTTGCCCTTTAAAACTATTATTATATTTTAGAGCATAGCATTAATAATGCATTGGAAAACATGGTTTGGAAAACAAGGTACAATATTCTGTATAACTGTTAAATTACCACAGTAAACTTGTATATAAATTGCTATCATGAACAGTAAAACGAGTCTGAAATAATAAAAACATAAATGGATGGTTTTCCTTTTTTTTCTAGTTTTATTCAGTGCTTGAAGCAGATGATGATATGATTTTTATGCATGTGGATGAACCAGGAGGTAGGTATTGCTTGCACTGATTCAAGTTAAAGGATTTTATTTTCTAAATGCAACCAAGATGGTGTTAATTGGTGCTATTGCTTCAGAGAATTGTTATTTTGAAAACCAAGGTGTAGATATAAGAGGTGCGTCAGTGTAAAGAGAAAGTAGATTTTGAGACAGATTGTTATACGGATTGTTTAAAAACATGTTCAAAAAGTAAATATACTATAGCATCCCATAACACATGAAGCTTTTTCTTTTTTTCTAAAAAATATTCCCTTATTAATTTGCAAACAAAAAGCTATTCTTTTCATAAACTGTCTTTATTGGTTTTTTAATTGTAGACACTGACTTTGGAATGGTTTACACATCTGATGACCGTGGTGTCCTTTACTCAAAATCACTGGAGCGTCACTTGTTTGCAGCCAGCGGAAAAAGTGACTTTACCAACGTAACCTCACTTCGTGGAGTTTATCTTACCAACGTCCTCAATGAAGGTATGGAACTCTGAGCTTTTCACAACATTCGGAATGTAATTCATATGATTTATTGATTCAGATATGCAATGTCAATTGTTTCCGTTCATATGCTGTGTGTCACGTAATAATATTTGCAGATGATTTGTAAAATTTGTAAAATTTTTATGATCACATTTGACCAAAAAGATCAATTGTTGAGTATCTTTCTTTTTTACCTCTTGTTTTCAGTTAATAGTATGTGGTTTAACAACTACCATTTTCTATCTAGGTCTTGTGTGTAGTTTTGAAAGAAGCACATGTCACAGAGTTAAAACAAACCTCTTTGTGCATGTTTTGCCTTCAGGTAGTTTTATACTGTACATGTTTGCTTCTTTCAAAACTGCCCGTACTGTATTAGATCTACATAGCAAAAAAGATTTGTACAACAATTATTGTATCAGCTATAAGCACTCTGTGATGTAAGATCTTCTGTTCGTTGTCGCTTTAGCATGCCTGTGCATTAATGTATAAAATGCTGACAAGCAGCAGCTCTCATCTGCAGGGCAGCACTCCCTGTTTTTCCAGTTGTTCTGCATAGTGTAAAATAAACCCAGCTAACTAGTTTCTCTGTGCTTTAGGCCAGATTGTAACTGGCACACACAATGCAACACAGACAGTCTCCAGTAGTTTGTTGATTTAAAATAAATCATTGAATGAAATGTGTACTGAATTAAGTACTACTTTTAGGTTCTACTTGTTTAGTACAGTATAAAGTTTGTGTTGTCAGGAAGTACAAGGGCAAATCACAAGCTAAGTGACTTGACTTTGAAAAAAAGCATGAAATGCTAGATGAAACAAACATGTATTTGTCCTATTGTTCCAGATGGCAGCATTCGGTCTGTTATAACCTACGACAGGGGAGGAGAGTGGAATCCCTTAAACAAGCCAGCTGATGTTAAATGTGCATCAGATAGCAAGAGGGTTAGTAGTATATTGGGATACTATGCACTTACCGTCAGTTCATATAATGAAAGTCCTCTGTGGCTACATCTAATCATGTTCAAAGTGGTTTCTCACACTATCCTTGTGGTTGTTGACCTGTGAGCAAAGCCATCACTTTGAAGACTGTTTTGATGACTGAATTGTTTATTTTTCTGCCTTACACACTTACACCTTATACAGAATAGCACAACATGACCACTGACAATCCAAACAGTAATACAATTAGTAGTTGTTTTCAGAATACTGCAACAGCTTTGGGACAGTGTCCAAATAAATGCCAGTGGGTGGGGTGTAAGCTTTACTGTAACTTAATACTTGGTTATGGTTGACTCATTTAAATAAAATATAGGAATGTGCATCTTTAAGATTATCACTGTATCTAGGGGATTTCTCAGATACAAATATGTTTTTGTCATTTAAAGTCTGCAAAATGAATAGATAAGAAATGAATTAATTAAATAAATGCATGGAATAGTCTACCAGGTGAAGTAGTAGGATCTAAAACACAGAGAACATTTAAAAAACATCTGGATTCGGTCCTATTAAATGATATCCACGTTGTAGAAGCGAATGGTGTGCTAACGAAGGAAGAACCTGGATGGGCTGCATGACCTCTTCTAGTTCCCAAACCGTTCTTATGTGTTTATGTTCTAATACTGAAGAGGGGAAAAAAAATCTTTCATAAGATAAAAACAATTACTTACAACTGCAACTGATTAATATGAATATTATTCATTTTTCACTTCAGTGCAGCCTTCACATACATGGGGAGTACAGCATATCTAATCAGTTGGCTCCTATGCTTCCGCTTTCTGATCCAAGCGCTGTTGGTTTGATAATTGCACATGGTGAGTTATAGTGACAGTTGTTAATGAATTTAAACAAGTTTAGAAGGATTTCATGTATGTCTTCGAAGCTCTTACATTTGTAAGGTTTTTGCTTGTGTAGGTAGCGTTGGAGATTCCATCACAGCAGTAAAATCCGATGTTTACATCTCTGATGATGGAGGGTATAGCTGGATGAAGACTCTGGAGGGCCCTCACCATTACACCCTTCTAGATTCTGGAGGACTCATTGTAGCAGTGGAATATTACACAGACATACCTATCAAAACAGTCAAGTAAGATTTTTAGATTTGTTTTATTGCCTTTGAAATTCTCTAAATATACCTTAACCGGGTTTGCTAGGATAATATGCAACTTTCGCTTACAATGCTAGAAACAACTGTTTGGGGTCTATTTAAATTATATGATCAGTGGTGGATATTAATAATGTTTAAACCTGTTCTTTGGTGGAACTCATTCCTTTGTATTTGTATTGCATTTAGTGATGTAAATAACTAGTAGACACACTTCTGTCAGAATAAAATAAACCAGTAAAAAAGGTTTCAAGCTACAGTATCTGGGTATTTGACACAGCTACCACTTTTCCTTTTCCATACTTATACATTGGCCGCACTAACCGACTATCTTTCAGAAAAGTCTTTTCTTAAAAATGTTTGCATTTGTATTGGGGTAAAACTCCATTAGTAGTAGACTTCAGTCATTGGATGCAGTTTTTTTTTTCTTCTTCTCATTGGTATATATTCAGGTTTTCAACTGACGAAGGACAGTGTTGGCAGTTGTATAATTTCACAGATAAGCCAATTATCTTTGCTGGTCTGGCATCAGAACCAGGGACCAAAACAATGAACATCAGCATCTGGGGTTACATGCCAGAGGCTGGTTACAAAGCCACATGGGTTTCAGTCACCATCGACTTTGAGCAGCTCCTGACAAGAGACTGTAAGTCTGAGCTCAATAACAAAGTAAAACCTTTAGGGTAAAACTTCTAAAATATACTTACAAAGAATCCAGCAATTCAATTATTACTGTTTTATTACTAGACTCCCAAGTTGTAAACAAGCCTGTTCTGTACAGACTCCATTTTGCAGGTTTAACTCTCACATGACCGTTGCTGCACTCATTAAGACAATGGGATGGCTGGTGAGGGCTGCTGTTTTATATGGCAATGTAATGTTGGTATACTATGAGATGGTAAAAGGAAAGCCCCATTTGTATGATTATTCCTAGATGTTATTTCATGCACTTTTACTATTTTGCTTTGCCCAGGTGAAGATGATGACTATGTAAATTGGTTAGCCCACTCCACAGATGAAGGGGATATAGCGAATGATGGGTGTGTTCTTGGGTACAAAGAAACTTTCAGGAGGCTCAAGAAAAAATCTGTCTGCATAAATGGAAGGGATTACATTGTAGAGAAAGAGCAGAACCCCTGTCTGTGCACCAAACTAGATTACATGTGGTAAGTTCTAAACAAAGATATGCTAATAATGCATAATAACCATGTTTCTCTCATACTTACTGTCATTGGCCTACTGCTTTAAAGAAACAATTTATCAGCTCATAAACTAAACATGGATCTCTGGTTTTTAGGGCTGACAGATTTATAGTTTACTGTGGAGACATGGAATAAGCAAACAGGGTATCCATCTATTATAACAGGCTTGTTTGTGAAAAAGTAAATAGAATTACAGTAGTCCCAAATTTCTGTAATTGTTAAACCACTGTACTTATTCTGCTCGTGTGTAATGATACTGTATCACAGTTACTTTTGTTAGAGGAAGTTTGTTATGCGTACACACAGTATGGTATACTTTTGCCAGTATATCTGGAGAAATGTTTCTGATGCAGCATTGGCTTATCAAATAGTAAACCCTTATTTTCTGTAAATGTAAATAACGTGTTGTATTTTTTTCCCCAGTGATTATGGATACTATCGTCAAGAGAACAGTTCAGAGTGTGTTGAACAACCAGATTTTAAGGACCGTCAACTTGAATTCTGTTTACTAGGAAACGAAGAGCTGCTCATGACAACAGGGTAATGTAATTCGGGGGAAAACTAAAAGTGAACAAACAACTGCAGCAGTGCCTTTATTATAACATGCTTTCAATCTGCTTTACACAAGAGCAATGCAAATCTTAAAACATTGTAATGTTTAGCCTGTCACATAACCCCCAAACTGCTATAGTCATTGCCACTAAAGAAAAAACAAAAACAAAATAAAACCGAGAATCTTCATGAGGTCATTAAACAGTGGTACAAAGATACAAGTTTACTGGATATCCAGGGTGCAATAGATGTATTCTTAAAGCCCCACCTTTACTGTGGGGACAGTAGGCTAAATATCACCATACTTATGTAAAAAAAAGAACAAACCTGGCATTTTACTTACATTTAAGACAAAATACAATAAAGAGACTCAGACACACAAATTATAATAATCTTATAATGATTTAAACAATGGCGTTATTTAGATGAATTAAATAGACCCCACTATAAGAACATAAGCACATATTAAAGTTTCCTTAATTTCCTTAACAAATACTATAAATATTCTAAGAATTTACAGTCGTCTTTAATTAAAATTGTTTAATTAATGTTAATGTTAGCTGCGAAATAAACAACCAAGACCTTGAATTATATTATTCAGTTGTTTGGTTCTAGTTTTGTAAAATTAACAGATACTGTTTTTTTTTTTTAAATGCTTAAAATATAATAATAATAATAATAATAATAATAATAATAATAATAATAATAATAATAATTCCGGCACCTCCTCAAGACTCACCTCTTCAGAAAGCACCTGTAGAACTCCTCTGTTCTTTCCCTGGGACACTTATCACCCTTCCTTAAATGCGCTTTACTTGCTCTTATCTGCCCCCTATTTTACTGCATTTAAACCTGTACTTCAGAGTACTGTAATCTGCCAAGTGTTTAATCTGTAGTATTTTGTATTTAATCATATCCTGATGTAACTATCACTGACACTTATCTGCTGTATTATTGAATTGTATTTTGTCACACTTGTACTTGCTTGAACCAAAGTCATTGTATTTATCTTGCTCTTAATTGTATTATTACTTGTACTATGATACTTGAAATGTATTTGCTTACGTTTGTAAGTCGCCCTGGATAAGGGCGTCTGCTAAGAAATAAATAATAATAATAATAATAATAATAATCAAGCCCTCCTCACAACTTCCCACACAACACAAACCTTCTCTCCTGTGTGTGTATATGTGTGGGTGGGTCATGTGAGTAGTCCAGACCTAATGATAAACTATCATTATCTATGGAATATAAAAATCAAAACATTAAACATGTCTACTGGTGCCAGAATTTAATGTTGCTGGCACTATATGCACCAAATTTGCAGCCTTGCAAGAGATATCCACCACATTTTATTTCTACATTATTACAGATTTCATCAAAATATTTAGAAATTATGAGACATTTGATCAAAAATGCAAGATACAGGAGAAAACAGAATTTGCAAACTCTGCCAAGGAAATATTTCATTCAAAGGAGGACGCACACTTACTGAATGTGCTCCACATTATTTTATTTTTATTTATTTGCTTATTTATTTTTAAATAAAGGCTACTTATGTTATCTTTTTGGTAAGAAACTGTATCTGCGCAATAACTGTAGATAAGCATTCCATATTAGAAGCCACACGGTTATTATTAATGGATCACAGAGTTATCACTGACGTAAACCCAACAGGATGTTGTTTTGTTTCTGATTTAGTTCCTGAGAAGAATAGTCGCCACAGTTATTATTATTGAGGTGTACTTGCTGCTCGCTGTGTGTTATTGTTTTCAATAAAACATTGATATCCTGTCAGTTAAGAAAAGGCTTAATGCAAAGGTTGTTTTAACATTGTCTTTATTACGCTGGCCAGGGACCCGCACATACAACTGTATTGTCATTTTCTTTAAATTCTCAAATTAATAAATCGATACCTGGGTAGTAAAAAGAGACCCGGGTAGCGTCGGGGAGTTTAAAACTCGACGGTACCCATCTCTCTCTCTCTCTCTCTCTCTCTCTCTCTCTCTCTCTCTCTCTCTCTCTCTCTCTCTCTCTATATATATATATATATATATATATATATATATATAAAATCACATTTTAGGGTTTTACCTAATTATAGACAAATGTAATAGTCAAATTACATTTTTAAATAGCAGTTTTACCCTCCTAAAATGCAAAAAAGTATTAACTTAACAAATTCCTTCAGTATTATTTGTAAGCTATAATAATCAATAATATGTTACTTTAATCTGATATTATGCAGAAAATATGTTTTTTGATTGATTTATTCAACAATGCACATGTTTCTGCGGTGCAGAACAATACAACACCTTTTTATTTAAAATTTCCATCATAAATTCTGATAACATACCACCACATATGTCTTGCATACTTTTTTTATGTGAGGTGTCAGGCACTCAACACTGAAAAAAAAATCTATGGCTTGTCATTTGGAGTCATCTATTATCTGTTATTTTTGGAATTATATGTGTATAACTGTATTTTCATCTGTGAACAAGACAAGGATGTGTCTACTAATAGATTCTAAAGTATTGTTAATACTGACATGTTTTTTTTTTTTAATGCTGCAGTTATCGAAAGATTCCTGGCGATAAATGTGCTGGTGGGTTTACACCTAAGAGGACCGAGGAGCAGATGAATAAAAGATGTGGAACAGCAGAACAAATTCAAACTTCAAAATCTGTGAGTAAACTCACACAGTGATCAATCAAGTGACTTGTATTTTTCTACTGTACTGGAAATGTAATAAAGTGACTCATTTTTTTCTTTTCAGAAAGAGACAACCATTATGCTTGCTGTCAGTGCTGTGGTTATGATGATAGCATTAGTCACAGGGGTATTTCTAATCGTCAGAAAATATGTGTGTGGCGGAAGGCAAGTAAATGATTTGAAATATCAAGTGCAAAGTATTGGTAATGTTTGTCCAAACCTTTAGATTCTTTTTTTTATTTTTTTTTTTACTTGCTGTTCTTAATTCACGTCTGCCTTATCACAATGATTGTATTTTTTGATTATGACATACAGTTTTTCTGATTCATTTTTACATTCCACAGTATTCCACAGTGGACTTTTCTGCTTGTATTGTTCCCTCCATAGCGTTATATAATATTATCCTCTCTCACTCGTGCTGATTACATGTCCTGGGCAGTCTTCAAGGTCTTCCAGCTTATGCTCATGGACTGAGCCAAATATGTGCTCAATCCTGTCAGCTGCTTGAAGATTATGTTAAGATTAGGTTAAGGACATATAGGTTCTCATGTTGCATTTTAATTTGCTTTTGTTCTATACACAACATGGGTGGTGTAATAAAACCGGTGGAAGTAATACAAGCTTTTTTTTTTTTTAAATAACAGAAACAAGCACACTAGTGTTACATTTTATACACTAGAGTGAATTATACAAATATGATTCTGAAATTAGTTCTCATCCTTTTTGTAGGATCCTAGCATATCGCTATTCTTCTCTACGAGAAGATGACGATCGCTGTATTGATGGTGAACTGGTGGCTAATGAAACAAATGCTGGAAGAGGTTTTCGTGATGACTCGGATGAAGTGAGAGCTTTGATCTATTTTATTATTAATTTCTAGGAGGGCAAATTATTTTTTTTTTAACACGTTGTTGTTATAAGAAGTCTCTATTTTGTCTGTATAAGAATACAGTAGGCCTAGCAGTCAGACATGTAGGTTTCTTCAAACCTGTTAGCTTGGTTCTTGAAGCAAGTATCTTGATAATTTAAATAAACTAAGACTCTAGGCTTTTGTAATTCCTTTTAGGACCCACATTTCCAGTCAATCATATATATTATTCTGAAACATACCACATTGAGTGCCAGACTTAATACGTTTGTAACAAATCTTCTTTTTCTGTTTGTTTGTATGTAGGATCTCATTGAATGACTGTCTAAAACCACGGAGTAAAGGGTCTGAAGAAGTTCTCCAGAGACTTTAAGCTGAAGCAAAACTTAGAGATTTTGTTCCAAATCAGTGTGCCTTGAAGTTTTCTGTCTCAGGCTGTACATTTTAATGTGACTTATATGATATATGCGATTGTTGCTTTTATTTACAGCGTATTTGGTTTTTAAAACATTTTAATTTAATACAAAAACAGGTAAAGGGGTGAAATTATGTTTTAAAACTTTTTTTGCTGCTCAGATAAATAATGAAGACGACTTCATGTATAATTTTATATGAAAATGTGCTTAATGCAAAGCAGCAACTGAATTATATAAACCAAAACTGTTTTAAAGTCATCACTGGAAGCACAGTGAAGCTGGTTCCTCAAGTAAATTCTCATGGTATATTGCAGTGCATTTAGTAGCATTTTTTTTTTGTTTATTTTAATATGTACTTAAATGTAAAATGTGTAAAATGTGGTGAATAATGTGCATATAAGCATTGATTGACTTATGTACAAAATTGGAAGTACGCATCATATATGGCAATTGACCTTTCTTTATTAAGCACTAATACTTATTGCACACAGCCTTACTTTTCACGATATTTGCACTTTTTTTGTAATGCTGTACAATGTTGATAAAACCATTGTTGGCAAATCAATCTTGAAATATCTTTGCAAAATATAGGGGCAAAGCTTCTTTTTTTAGTTTGAAATGAGTTGCATTGTGGATGTGTTTTGAATGTGTTGTAAAAATAGTATCATGTAACGGCTATAAGCTTCGTGTTCTTTAATCCACAGGAAATGGTGTTAATTGATTCACAAATAAAACATCAACACAGCAGTATAGTGTAGGTTTTTGGAATATTTTAACAAAGGCCCAATCAGTCACAATTTAAATAAAAAAATGGATCAGAGATTTCCTTTAATCTGATTGGTCAATACGAGGGCCTTAATCTCCGGTAAAGGACCTTGAATGTTATCTTTCAAATTATGTTTAATCACTGTACCAAATCAATGCGCCAGAAAATATGTAAATACAGTATGTGTGTATTTTACCTTTTTTCTGTCAGCTTCCTCGCTGTCCTATATGCTCAATCTATATGCTAATAAAGTAAAAAAGAAAAAAAAAACAGTGTCAGCAGCCATACGTTAACCACAATAGCAACTAGTCTTCGGTTTGAATGACGAGTAGAAGAAATCAAACAACTGGATGCAGTCTAATTACTTTCAGCAGCTTTATTTCAGCATATCACAATGATAACAGAAGCACGGTGCTCTTTTCTCTACCAAAGATAGGAAGAGGCTTTGAATAAACTTTATGAACACACTCTGGATAAGTTACTGAACAAACAGCATGAACAGCATTAACAAATACACTAGACATTTTAGACTTACTTTTTCTTACAAATCTCTTTATGTCATTTTGATCCTACAATGCCCTTTTCCAGAGCCCTGGGTTCAAGTGGGCCCTTTTCTACTGTGCTGAACACATTTCATTTCTCCACTAGTATTGAAAAGCCTTTCCTTTGCTGCATGAGTCCTAGTCCGATTGCAGTTTAAACTAGCATGCAGACTATCATCAGTACTGTCCTCTGTACTAACTACAGGGTCATCCCCAGTTAGTATGCTACTTCTAGTTCATTGTAATTAACTGATTGTGTTTGCCTATGTAGTCACTTCACCTGGTTCTGTCTTACCCCTTAAAGGAGCTTATAGTGTAGGCACTTTTCAATATCTCCAGAACCAATTGAGATGCTGCCTTTATATTTTCAGTGTCACAGAAAACCCTAAGATGGCTGTCATACTGTGGTCATGTGACTTTTTTGTTTCTGGATGCTAAAGACTGCTTTGAGCTTGTGCCAGTGCCTCACCTCTTAAAGAACATTTGAGGTAATGACTTCATATTGCTGGGATATCTACACAATGAATGCTAAATGTGTTGGTGATCATGACATAGACCTCAGATCTTATATGGCAGCCATATTGAGGTCAGGTGGCTTTTAAGTTTAGTCTTAAAAGGGGTAAGGAGACAGAATACTTTGTTTAATATTTGGTACACAGCTGCTCTATGATTTTCTGAATTAATCTAAATTCCATTACTGGCACTGTCCAGCAAGAACTGTTTCACTGACACATTGTTTAGCCTCTGACCCATAGCAATGATACAACCCTTTACATACCATATATAAGTAATTCATGTTCACAAACCATTAGATCAGATATGCCATTTCCTTTTTTTTAGTGTCCTGGGATGTTTTGCTTTTGTTCATAAAAACTCCCATTTATAATGACAACAATGAGTTAACTTTACAAATTTACCATAAAGGGACTTGAAATCTATTGTGTGTGTTCAGTACTGCTCGGATTTCCAACATAACGACTGGTGTGGTGTGGTTTCTGACAATGCAGTGAGTCATCCAAGACAGGGGGCAGCAGTGTTGGGAAAAGAGTCAGGGTAGTTTTGCAGTTGAATCTAATCTGCTCTTGGGTTGGACTAAAAATCCTCTGTTTTCAAAAGAACATCTTGGATTGGACGTTTGATACATTTCCTGGTTTTCTAGAAAAAGACGCTTAGTGAAACCTTAGATAACGTAATACCTTCGCCGTGGCACTGATCAGGTAAAATGAGTTGGATTTTGCATATTCATTTTTGAGGTTTTAAAACATTGCATTGTTTTGAATTTACAAAATGATTGTGTACGCTCAGCAGTAGCCTAGCTTATGTCATATGATAACAAGGCATTATTTAAATCACGTGTGAATTTATTTATACGTACATTCGATATTTAATTTTGTATTGCCTAAAAAAAACAAAAAAAATCCCCAGACGATATTAGGTTTTTAAAAATAACGACTTAAATTAAAAATGTACTGTACTTTCTTTATAACGCAGGACAGTGTGTGATGGATTTGCGATTTTCTCGATACAATACGGTAGTTTAGTAACTTGTTTTTCTGCTTACGGAACACGGAACACGGAACAACGTCTGTGCTAAATGGTCATTGGTATTCTAATACTGCTTCTCTCCTAGTAGGCTGTATGTGGTGGTGGTGCATTTTGTTGAATATGAACGCGATTTATATATTTATATAATGATATATGTCCTGCTACTTGTTCTAAAGAGAACGTTACAATTACAGTACAAATATGAGACACAAGGAAGGGTTATATACAATCCGTTTAGCAGTCTATCAGGTATGACCTGTACGCTCTGGTCACCTGGTGTTGACCTTCTTAGGAATAATCGTTTTCATTAGTGGGGCTTGCAAAGCAAGAGTCCCCCACTTTAAATCTTCTTCTTCTTTGGCACGCTACTCCTCTTACACCGTTTATGCTACAAACGTCGTTCAAACTTTAAAACGTGTAGACCGGTCTGGAATAGTGTGCTTGTATACAACTTTTTGATATTTGTTATACTTTTTAAACTATTAAGCTTTTTGTCCTTTTTTTGTCCATCTTCATTCACTTTAATGGGACTTTTTTCAACATTCTAAAGCTCCCCATCTAAAAACTCCCAGACTTCCAACATTCTATTTACTGTAAACGATGTAACTTTTGACACAAATCAGCTACTTTGACCACTTTCCCAAAAATAAGACAATACTCTGCTATTCAAATCTGAAATCAAAACAGAAATAACTTTTACCAATCAAGAGGTACAGCTGTTTTAGTAACCGCATCAACTATCTAACTTTTTATAAACAACGGACATTTTGACCACTTTCCCAACAAGCTAGACAAAAAGTTAGAGGGTATGACATCTTCCTCTACTTCTCAGCTATTCAAATATGAAATCAAAACAGGAATGACGTCTACCAATCAAGAGGTACAGCTGTTTTAGTAACCGCATCAACTTCTTTCAGTAGGCTACTTCCCACTGTTGAATTAACTGTCCTAGAACTTTGAGAAATTTCAAATTATAGCACATTCTAAGCATGAGACAATTAGTAAACAATGTGACTTTTGACACAAATCAGCTACTTTGACCACTTTCCCAATAAAGCAAGCCCCACAACTTGTAAAGTTACCATCTAGTTGTAAGTAATGCTTCGTCACAAATGGTCAGACAAAAAAACAGGAAATCAGGTAGCCGTTGAAATAGTAATGCTCTTAAGCACTTTTATTTAAAAAAACAAAACAAGTGTCATAGTTTAAAACAACCAATATCAATACACGGGCTTGCTTTTTGCAGCAGGGGGGGGTAGGGTGTGCGACCGCCCCCCACTCCCGAAA
Source organism: Acipenser oxyrinchus oxyrinchus (assembly GCA_030684275.1). Classification (NCBI taxonomy): domain Eukaryota; kingdom Metazoa; phylum Chordata; class Actinopteri; order Acipenseriformes; family Acipenseridae; genus Acipenser; species Acipenser oxyrinchus. Next base: position 18,218,905 of record CM060256.1, on the reverse strand, counting down.
ATGAAGGTTGGTGGGCCGCTCTCGACTGCCCAAACACACAGAAAAATTACACACCTACACCTCCACACACAGGCTTGAAAACATGCCGTCATATGCTTAACTCTATAATTGAGTGTTGCTTTTAGAATGTACGGGCCGATCTAATCGGCCCAACTGCGCACACTGTCTTTACCGCTGTTATTCTCCTGTTAAAAACAATGGATAGCTTTGAAAACTACACTACCCAGAAGCCCAGCAATTACGCTTGTATGTGACGTTTTTGTATCTGTATTTATCCATTGGATAACGAGAAATCGGGTGGGCGTTGCGCTGTTGGTCTGTCTGCTGCAGGCGGTATCGCGCAGAATTTTGCAGTACTTGAGATACGTGCATGTGTGAGTATTTAGTTGAAGTTTTGGCCGTGTGATTACTTTTGTTATTAATTTATTCATCACCATGGTTTACCGTGAACTTTCAGTATTACAAGTTAAATGTTTCATTTTTGACAGCAAAACAGTATAAAAACATAAAACACAACATAGCTTGTAAGTCAATTTCCTCACATTACGTTTCTTTGAAACGGACCAGAACAGAAGACATTTTTATTTTAATGTTATACTCTAAAGGCCTGGACACAGCAGCGCTCAGCATTTTTTTTTTGTTGATACCACCTGTATGCCACACCAGCGAGTCTATACCCAAGCGTCAATTCCCTTTCCCGGGTTTAAAAAAAAAACAAACAAACAAAAAAAAAATCTTTAAGCATTCCATGTAATTGTCCTATTAATTGTGCAATGCGAACATCGTTACCTGAATCAACTGTATATGCTAGGTTTCAGATCTACCTCTAACTTCTAAGCCAATGCATAAGACATTTTGCAATGCTAACATATACTCGCTATATTTCGTACACATAGAGTGAAAAAGACGATCCTACGTAGAAAACAGGTTGTTTAAAAACAACAACAACAAAAAAAACGTGTAAAATTTCATAACTGCTGTACGGTTACTGACTGGGGTATATAATTGTACAGGTATGTGATCCTCTGTGCCAGAAATGTAGAGAGGGAAAATAGTTTTACAAAGGAATTCATTTGAACCAGGATGTATTTATATGTAATTTATGTTAAAAAAATAAATAAATAAAAAAAAGTGTACAGAACACTAAGGAATAGAGTCTATGTTAACCTAAATAATAATTCACTGTAGTGACTGATTTTATTGTTTTTTGTTTTTTTTATTACTTATAGCAGCAATAGCATGATAGCAATTTTTCAGTTTTAACACACGCTTCAATGTCTCATTTCATAGGATTGCAATACAGTGTTTACAGGCATTAGTGTTAGCTGTGTTTGTGGATTATAGAGGGCAGTTGACTGGACAAAACCCCATTCAATTTCCCCAAGTACAGTAATCCATCGCATTTCCGACTGCGGTGGGACCAGAGTAAGGGTGGGTATGTAAAAAGTCAAGGACTGTCTACCTGGAATTTCCTGGTTCTGTTGTGTTTACCCTAGGCTGCAGCCACTTCCATATAAGTGAGCATTCTGACGAAGCTGTATTCAAAAGCCTGCCAAGGGAATGTATGTCGCAACAACATACCTGTTCCAAGTTACATCAGCATCCTGGTTCTGTAGTTACTACCCTGTGCAAACAACAAGGGATTGCTGTACTATGTAAGAAGGTTTAGTTCATCATAGATACAGTACAGCATTGTTTAGGGAGTCTGTGTAAATGTGTCCTGCCCTGCTGATCACCACCACAGGCTGCTTATAATAATAAACCTTGTTAAGATTCAGTACATGAGCATTTGCATTTCAGATGTTGAGAACATAAATACGATTCACATTTATAATGCCTATGCCTAAAGTTATTAAATACAGTTTACACTTTATTGTGTAATATATATATATATATATATATATATATATATATATATTATTAATTACACACACACACACACACACACCATATCAAAACGTTGGGCAGCTGGCTCTTTGAGCTAAAATATATATTATCTTTGAATGATTTTATAACATGTATTTCTAATTCAGATACTTCAACATAGCAATCTCTTTTATAAATTGTAGTTTTATTTTACTTCATTGATATACACAGAAGGCAAGAGGTTCATTTTTAATTAGGCACCTGCTTGGCAGCAAATGCAACCTTGAATATTAAAACCTAGGACTGCTCATATATTTACTTAATGTTATTATATTAGGTTTCTTATTTAAGTACTTTAGTTTTTTCTTACTATAATCAAACCTAGTTCGAGTGCTTCTGGCATATTAACTCTGTTCTATATAGTTTGCCATTCTGCTCTCACTGGATCAGAATGTTTTAAGGCTCTGAGTCTAATTAAAAAAGATGCTACTAACTTGGCTTGTGTTTTTCAGGCACAATAAAAGCAGATCGAACTTGTATCAAAAACACAAGCCAAGTTAGCAGAAACAATTGGGGCAGCCTTGACCCCCACCGCTTTTACAGTTGTGCCTATTTGCTTGGTGCTGGGCAAGGTTGCCCCAATGGTTTCTTGAAACTTGGCTTGCGTTTTTGATATCTCCACTTTAAATGGCTGGCCTCTTTTGATCACTTGTTGTTTTTTCACATTTTTTTGTTTCAGATTTTAAACACAAAAAAGAGTTTTCCTAAAATTGAAGTATCAAAAAGGGGGGAGTGACTTTTACGCCAGTGCGACGTACAAAACATTTTTTTACGGTAATACAGAGCTGCGGAGAATCTGCAGACAGTACTGTACTAGCTACTGTAGCTGTAGCTACTGTAGTACTCAACTTAGTACAGAATAAGGGCTACATTCTCAAGTTTGTTGCAGTTGGCTGTGTGTCCTTGGTAGGTTACGCTAATAAAATAATTGTCAACAATATTAATAAAAATAAAAGCTAGTTTATCCCAGGTTTTCATTGCTTTTTATTCAGGGCTTGAATTTCAGCGCGGGATTGCCGGAATCGCGCATTTTCCAAGTTACTCCCGCATATCTGCAACTTTCAGTGCGGGAAAATCCTGCAGAGATATTTTAAGACACCAATCTACTGTATTTTTCACCCAATTTAGAATGCCTGAAACGCTACAACAATCTATAGGGAAGTGGGCGTCAGTGACGAAAGCACTATGAGCCGCATTCTGAGTAGTTCTGGTTAAAATAAAAGTAGTGCTGCTATCTTTTAAGGATTATAGAAACTCGGTACACTGCGGTAAGTAAACAGTTTTGAAAAAAAAAAGACGATATTTAGTCTATCTAGGTGTTATTTTGCAAGCGGTGACTTTCGCTTTAAAACTCAGCCCCGTTCATTTTGGGGTGCCAGCGCACCGAAGGTTACGCACATATTACTCGGGCACCATAAAAGCCACCTACCATTGCTTGTTTAAAAGTACAGACTCGGGGCTTTCCAAATACGTTTTCAGTGTGTGTGTGCGGTACTCCTAGCCGGAACTATGATCGCCTGAAGTTAAGCCTCTCCTCATGTAACAGAGTTCACAGCTTGGGTTTCGTTTTGAGCCTATTGCTCTGTCATTGTAGCGGCTAGACTGAAAGAGGCGGTATAGTTGGAAAGCTTCCCCCCCCCCCATGTTAATTTCATATTGAGGTTCAATGGTGCAGTGTTGTTGGTTTTTTTAAATGATTATTCTTTTTTTTAAGACATCTTTGATTACTATATATATATATATATATAGCAGTGACCAAACATGATTATTTTGGAAAAGTTTTTTTTCCCATATATTCTAATATATATATATATATATATATATATATATATTAGTTTTTTATATGCAAAAGTGCCTTTTCTTTGCCATTCCCCTAAAATTATAGAATCCCCATTGGCTGCAGCATAAGGGGGAAATCCCCCCCCAGCACACAAAAATGAAATTCAAGCTCTGAAGCTGCATAACTGTACAACATCTATTGAGGTGGTGTACTATAGATTTGCTTTACTTAATGATGATTAAAGAACCCTTGCCAAGTTAAAATACCTGTGCAACCATCTTGTTAGTAAAGCTACATCATCGGATTATGCCAACGGAATAAAAAAAAATAGTAGTCAAAAAAAATAAATAATACTGAATGACTAGTTACATTGGTGGGACCACTTAAGTATTGTAATACAGTAATAAAATCTACATTTGAATGTTACAAACTCGCAAATGTTTTTTTTTAAACCTACGATTTTGTGTTTAGGAATCAATGACGTTCAGTTCCCTTGTTTAGTACATGAATGGATCAGTTTGTGGTGAGTGAAAAAAGCAGTTATGCAGGTGCATTGTAGTCTAAAACACAAAAGGTTCAGAAATATGAAGAAAATTGGATTTAGCTTTGTTGGCACTGCAGATGAACCTCATCCTCCGTGTGTTAGTGGTTAAGTACTGGCTAATGACAGACTATTCAAAACAAGTGTAGCCGGACAAAAATAATTTGCTAAGGTGGGGTATGATTTAAAAATGTTGAGAATGTTGTGTGTGTGTGGGTGTTGTTTATTTTGTATTGTCTGTCTGTTGTTTTATGTATGTATTTGTGCACAGGTTATAGCCTGGGTTGTGTAGCATGGGTGATTTATTTGTATTTGGGTACAGGGATTGCACTATCACTTCACGTGCAGATTAAAGTGGGTGTTTGTATGGGGGCATGGGGATTACACAAATTAGTTCACGTGCAGACTGTGCCGGGATTCAAGTGAATGATTGTTTAAGCAAGCGAGTCCTGGCAAAAGTGCATAAAGAGTCAGTTTTCTTGTCATCCTGGTCACCAGAGGGTAGTGGATGTTTTTTGATCAAAAAATGAAATTCTTATATAGTTTGAAATATTCACATGCCTTTAGCCCCCAGAGATGTCAATTTTGTCAAAGTTCATGATATTTTACTTTTGGTTGAGAAAAATATGGTTTGTGGATTGTCATTTAATTTACAAAGTTTCATTTAGTATTTCTACCATTTGAGTGTTTTTTATAGCTTTGTATGCAACTGAAACTGAACAAATTGTATAATAATATCAAAGGGTAGAATTAATTTAAATGAACAATTCTAAATGTACTGTACATGTACTGTTAGCTTGATAATGATGTAACCTATAAAAAAGGCAATACATGTAGGCTACACGTTAGTTTCAAAGATACAGCTTGTATTCTGTAGAACTGTATATCTATATGAACTGCTTGCATTTCTTGCTGAGATGAATTAAATACTTTCCCATTTGAAAACCGGATCTATTAATTACCTATTTTTGAATGTCCAGTTTTTTGCTTATGATCTAATATTGAACACAAATCAATACTATAGCTGTGTACAGTATAGGTATTGGGTTTAAGAGGTTTTTCATCAGTGTTTCTTTGTCATACAAAGGTATCCAGAATCCCTCCACTGGAGCAGCAGAGAAACAAGCTGAAAGAATGAGAGTAGCCGGTAAGCAAGACGTCATGAAAGTATTGTACAACAGTATTGTTCTTCTTGGATTCAGCAAATGCAGTTATTTATGTCTTGGTTATTAATCCAGCATTACTGAAAGGGAGATTTTTTTAATTCGCCTTACATTATCCCCCACGTGAAGGTTTGCTTTTGTGAAGTTTTTATTATTATTATTATTATTATTGTTATTATTATTTCCATACATAATTGCACATACAAAAAAATCCATACATATTGGCAGGTTTTAAAAAGGACCGGCAGACTGAGGCAAATGAAAGTTACATAATTATTCAGACCACCAAAACCTTAGATGGAGCACTGAGTGCTTTAAATTGTTGCAGTTAAGCAAATTAAGTCACCTCGTTCTTGGTTTATCTTATATTTCGTCAGTAAGGGCTTGTGGCAGGACGGCTTTGTGGTGACGTACCCAGACCAGGAAGTTTATACAACACATATGCACATATCTATTAAACAAAAAATAAATCAAAGGCAGTTCTCTCTCCTTCAACACCCACCACAAACAGGCACTTTTATATACACGTAGCCTCCGAATTTGTGACAAATTAATCAATTCAGAGACGGACACATTCTGCACAAGACCATGCTGCCAAACAATAGCAAACAAAAACATTGAGTTTTAAATAAACACAAAATACATTTGAATACAATACCAGTAACATCACCCCTTTAAATACAACACAACTTTTATGGTATTCATTTCAATTGCACATTATTACGATGCCTTAACAGCAAGTAGGCTATCAAAGTATATAAACATTTTACTGAATTTTTGAAGTTTAATGATTCTTAAAGTTCTGTAATGTGTCAGTTGTTCTGAATTGTATTCTTTGAAAGTTTGGCATATGGTACGTTTTAATTACAGTACTTCATTACCTTAACTGTAGGTGTTAGTTTTAATGAATTGCAGTAATTTTATGAAATGTAAAGCTTTTTTATGCTTAATGTGATAGAATAGGTTACTAGCTATATCATCAGTAGGTACTTGTGTACTAAGCACTTGTGTGTGTTACCTTTATTCTATACATTATTAAAGGTACAATAATTTGTTGTTAATACCTGTTCGATTATCCATACAAATCGGATAATTGACCCGGCTGTATATGTATTTACAGTATTCCGTGAGGATGCTTGCTTACCAATTATTGGTTGCAATGGAATTTGTTCCATAGAAACTGATCCTTGTTTCTTTTACAGGGTTTGTAAAGCTTTCTGTGGTGGTTGTAGGATTTGTACTGGCATTTTATGTTGCTTCTCAAGTTTTTGAATTCAAAATGGATGCCAGTTTAGGGAATATGTTTGGTAAGTTTTCAAAGCTCCCAAAACTTCATAGTTTCAAGCATGTAAGTGTGTGTGTTATTTCATCATAAAATAGGTTTTGCTGAAACCTAAGCTGTTTCAGTAGTTTTTATTCAGCATGAACAGAAAGCAAATTATATAATTTGCATGTTTTGTTTTAGTGAATCATAAAATGCTAATTAAGAGCAAGATTTCTGTGACCTTACAGTGTATACAGTATATTTATATCTTACTGTAGACCAACAAAAGGCAGACTCATATAATATGCAGCAGAGTGCTCCCACTTGAGAGTTTCTTCCAGCCCCATACCAGTTGTAATCGAAGGTATGCTCATTCACTATTGAAGTCTGATTAGCTTGCAGTGTTAGCCATGCATAGTTTGTGGATGTTATGAAACCACAAATGGAGCACTATGCCTTCCTGACATGGAGTCTCGAGAGAACCTTGACATGTACAACAAATGACTTTGCCCAAAGCGCATGTATGTTTAAAGATACAGTACATATTCAAATAACATGTTAAGCCAGGTGGTTAAGAAAGGGATGCATCGTCCTTACCAACAATAAGACCTATGCGCTTCAACAAATCTAAATTATTTGCATAGAGCAAGTTTTCTCACTCGGTTTCCTAGGTTTTCCCTGCCTTTAAAAAAAAAAAAAAAGTTTGTTTGTGTTCACACTTGTACTGGGATAACTAGATCTTCAACAACAGGGACACTTTGCATTAACAGAACTAACTGCTGTATCCTAGCACTCTATGAAAAGTGAACATATATTTCTGAAGAGAGGCTCAGACCATTTAAAAGCATTGTTTAACTTTTCTGATAATGTTTGTGTGTTTTTTTGTGTTTTTTTTTACAGCAAGGTCAGCTGTGTCTCCTTCACATTGTAAGTTATTTTATTTAATTTATTTTGCTTTGCACTATGGGGTAGATGTACAGTACAGCAGTAAAATCAAATGAATACCTAGCACACTTCTTTGTACTTTAGCCTACTGGTAACACAAAATAAATCATGCTGCTGCACAGTACACATTGGTGTACAATACGAATAAAAGATTATTTTAAATTGAAACTAAATGATTTTAGGGTTTTTTATTATTTTATTATTATTATTATTATTATTATTATTATTATTATTATTATTATTATTATTATTATTTTTAACTTGGTCTACTTGGTAGCCTAGACAATTAACACACAATAGATCATGGTCCTATACAGATGCACAGAATGAGGTGCAGTCTATTGCTCCCAACAAGCTGGGAAAACCAGAAATGTCATACTTTTGTTTTCAAGGCTTATAAGTACACCCTGACTTTAGTGAAAATTAGGTACTTGGGCATTGCAATTGTTTAGTATATTTCACGCTACACGTCTGACTGGTTTGCATGTGGTTTGCAACGATTGCAACAGACACAACACTTATAATTATTATTATTTAATTCTTAGCAGACGCCCTTATCTAGGGCGACTTACAATTGTTATAAGATATCACATTATTTTTACATACAATTACATTATTTTTTACACATTAATTTTACATACAATTACCCATTTATACAGTTGGGTTTTTACTGGAGCAATCTAGGTAAAGTACCTTGCTCAAGGGTACAGCAGCAGTGTCCCCCACCTGGGATCGAACCCACGACCATCCAGTCAGGCGTCCAGAGCCCTAACCACTACTCCACACTGCTGCCTTACTTTAGTACATCTACCCCTATATGTTTTAGTAAAATCTTTCACAAACCATTTGCGATACAAATTTCATATATTGCTTTCATTTAGACTATATGGTTTGTCTTATTGAAGAGTGTTGTCTTTCAAAACACTTCTAGCAGCTGGGGACATGTCAAAATGACCAAGCTTGACATACAGTATGCATAATGTTCCTGGAAAATTGCACAGTTTTACTAAGCATCTGCTTTAATCAAATATAAAACCAAACATTTTGACTAAATTTGACTGGAGAAAAAGCTTAAAAATGAAATATGGAGATGACTTGAGTTGCATTTCTCTTTAACCTGAAGTAAGTCTTCGCTGTGGATAACATTTTGTATTTAAATGACATTTGAATTCAGTTGCCTTTTTCATACAGCTACAAAACCTCCGAGGTATAAATGTGGACTTTCAAAACCCTGTCCGGAGAAGCATTTTGCATTCAAAATGGCAAGTGGAGCAGCAAGTGTTGTTGGGCCAAAGATGTGCTTGGAAGATCATGTGTAAGTATATATTTTTCAGCTTTCCGGTTATACAGAAATACAGGGGTAATCATAGAATGGATACTGTTGTCTTGTGTATATGTTAAATCATTAATGTAGATTGGGTCTTTTTTGTTTAGTCAGCACAGTAGATGTTCTTGCTCAGCATGAAATGAAATTGAATCACAGGGGATACAATGAAGACACCCTTATATATAGAGACATACACACTTTTATATTTTTTGTCTATGTCTTGGTATCTGTTCTCCAGATGCCTTCATTTATGGTTTAGTGTTTTTTTAAAAATAAATAACAATTTGATACAGCATGTAAGAAGTGATTTTTGTTGTAGACTAGCGGAAGTGTATCTTACGTTTTGTTTCAAATGATTCCTTATTTATAAATATTCAGTGTTGACAGTGTAATAATTATACTAGTGTATCTTGTGAAAATGTTAAAGGTTCAAACAAATGCGAAATGATTTGTAATTTCTATCTGGAAATGTAATGGAAATGTAAAGTCGCAGTGTGTAACTATTCTTTTCTTTTACAGATTGATGAGTGGTGTTAAGAACAATGTTGGAAGAGGATTGAATTTAGCTTTAGTAAATGGTAAATTAGTTTTTGTGATTGGGGACCTCATTTTAACATAGCTGCACATTTTTGTGGATCATTACTGTCCTTAACATTTTGATGTTTGCAACCAGTGGTTAAAGAAAAGGGCTTGTAACCAGGAGGTCCCCGGTTCAAATCCCACCTCAGCCACTGACTCATTGTGTGACCCTGAGCAAGTCACTTCACCTCCTTGTGCTCCGTCTTTCGGGTGAGACGTAGTTGTAAGTGACTCTGCAGCTGATGCATAGTTCACACACCCTAGTCTCTGTAAGTCGCCTTGGATAAAGGCATCTGCTAAATAAATAAATAAATTCTTTACTCAAATATTGAATTTGTATTACCAAATGTAACGCAGACTGGATCATCCAAAGTGTATATACAGCAGAATTGTAAGAACCAGCACCATCTAGTGAACAGCTATTGTAATTTTTTTTTTTTTTTTTTTTTTTTTTTTTAAACTGGCAATAGACAGTGAACTCAAGTCAAAGCACCATAAAGAAAGGGTCTGAGTTACTTTATAAAGTATCATTGCAAACTTCATATAAGTGTAAAGTTCTCATTCTGGGAATATTAATGTCTGTACATACATAAAAAATGTAATTTTAATCCGTTTAAAGAAAAAAAAGATTGCCCAATTGCTCTCTTGTGGGTATAGGTGTTAATGCAAGAGTAGTTTTAGGTGAAATGAAAGACAGAATGCTGTACTGATCCTATTTTTAAACTAGACTTACAAATTACAGTGCAAAGATAGACTTGTTTTGGACAATAATTTTTCATTAAGCACTGTTTTATTTACATACAGGTAAAACTGGAGAATTAATGGATACAAAGTTTTTTGACTTGTGGGGGGGAGGTAAGTTCTTGATTGGTTGCCTTTTTTTCCAAATAAAGCTTGCAGTTTTGTTTTGAGTGTGTCCTTTTTAATGTTGATTGCTGTGCTTTCCAGATGTGAAGCCTTTAATTGAGTTTCTCAAGACCATCCAGGATGGGACAGTTGTATTAATTGCATCCTTTGATGATGGTGCAACTAAGTAAGTTGATATTGTGTGTTCCTTCATTTTGTGACTTACCATATTTACTGTTTTATGGAAACTCTAATGGCACCCTTAAGTTAGACCTGTTACCTAAGACAGCTGCTATATTGGGTCATATGACTTTTGGCTTTTTGGATTGAAAAAACACAGATATTGGCTTCATAGTTGGTAGACAGCTGTATTCTGAGAATCTTATGGTCCGGGGACTTCATATAGTGCTAAATGTATTGAAGACCATGACCTTGATGTCTGACCTTCTATGGCTGTCATATTGAGAACATGTGACTTATTCAGTTTGTGTTGTATCAATTCCAACACACACGAGGTGCTTCGTCCCAGGAAAAAAATTGAAAGAAAAAATACTTTGTATGATGTTTCCACCACTGAAGAATGAAGACGGCAACTCTCGCTTAATGTACAACTTATATCCCAAAGTGTCTCTCAATTATTCATGTTTTACTAAGAACAAATAAAACATGAATAATTGAGACACTTTGGGATATAAGTTTTCATTGCTTAGAGTTGCCTTCTTCATTCTTCAGTGGTGGACACATCATATATAATATATATGTAATGAGAAACTTGGACTGCTGCATTGTTTTAACTTCTAACCGTGTTAATGATGCAGACCATGCACTTTTACACAGTGTTTCTTTATGATTCGGTCAGTGTTCTATTACAGATGGTGTCCAGTAGAATTAAGAGTTACACTGCCACATTGTTCTAACCTCTGGAAATATGACACATTTTTCACATATCCTTTTACAGGTTTATAAACCATTGCATCTGGAATGACCTTCACCTTTTGATTATTAAATCAGTAGTGCTCATTTCTAGTTTTGCTATTGTTATAAATATAATGCTGTTCTATGCACATGTTGATAAGGAATATGGTTGTGTATTACCTTTTTTTAATCTTTGACCACATGAACTTGTATAAAGTGATTGCGCTACTTTAATATTTTGGGTTTTTTGTTTGGCAGACTTAATGATGAAGCACGGAAACTTCTCGGTGAATTAGGAAGTACAAGTGTTGCCACCCTAGGCTTTCGGGATAACTGGATTTTTGTTGGAGGAAAAGGAATTAAAACAAAGAGCCCATTTGAACAGGTACAATATGTTTAAATGCCTTGCTGGGATGCCTTGCATTTAGAATATTTACCTGCCTTGATCCACAATAGAACATGTAGTCAATATTGTGCTGCTTAAGTTTTAGTTGAAAGCAGAATCACATATGGCTATAAAATCTGGACGTACATCTGCAGTGTTACATTATATACTATACCTAGGGCTTGAGGTTTTCGAGTTTTAGTTTTGATCACGTGACGTGCCTTTAAGCTTATTTTGAGCAGATTCTGTTTCCTAATTAAACTCAGAAAAAACTGTTAATTGCAAAACAGTGTCACTTGTCAATCATTGTATTTGCATTTCTATTTGCATGCTGCATTAAGCATTATTGGCCATCCGTTTTGCATTATTTTGAGAGGTGCACATTCATTGCATTTTGTCCGTGTGATTTACTTACACTATTAATTTGTTTTTTTAAAATGTGAACTTTTGATGTTATACATGAGATGTACCTTTTTAAAACATCAAAACACACCTTAAAATAATGCAAAATTCGGCATGACAGTGTACTTAATATTTTTAGAGGTGATGTGAGTCAGCATTTATATGTAGAGCTGGTGAAGATTCAATTAGTAGAAAGTCTGTGCAGTGAAGTATAGAAAATATTTTGAGGTGGCGAATGATGGAAAAGTAAGAATATAACAAGACCTTGTTTTCTCCATGGATATTGTGAAATAAAGCACCACTAAGTTAAAGTAAGTTATTGCTTTTCATATATAAATATCTGTTATTGTGTTATTATATTTTTCAGTATTTTGGAAGACTTCGATATTGTCTATCGAAATACGTGTATGATATCGATATACAATTTTCATATCCTTGCCCACCTCTACTATATACTGTTGAGAACTATATAGTCAGCACTCACATATCTGACCCTTTTGAAATTTGTGTGATGCATATCTGATTATTTCATCTGATTTGACATGTATGTAGATGAGCACGTTAAAACCTGCCCCCTACCACCCAAACAACCCCCTGTCCTGCACACCCACACATTTCGTACAGAAAGAAAAAAAAATATGACTTGGTGTGACAGGGTGCTCGTGTCACGTGTGTGGGTAACCGCTGCTTCGGCAATACAGAGAGACATGGGAGGTGGAGTTGAAACGACAGCACAGGCGCGCAGGATTTATTAATACAAAAGTAAATAAACAAAGGGGTCATGTGACGTTACCAGCCATGGTAACGCTCAGAGGACACATACAGCAAGCTGTACAAAAGGCAAAATAAAACACAGTACAAAAACTACAAATAAAAAGGTGCCACACAGGGCGAGCGCTAGCCTTATAAAAGAGGCGTCCCACTCCAGGAACCTGCTACACTATGTAACCCTCGCTATACATTACTTGGGATCACTATCACCTAAACTAACCTACTTTTGAGCCAGTATTCTTACGACGACTCCAGCTGCTTCATACAGCCTTGGTTGGGCATTGCCTTCACAAGTACCGTGTTGCAGTTTCAGGGTTGCGTAGCTGTCGTTCCTGCAGAGCGGACTCTCTCCTCCTGAGTACACACAGTAGCATGGCGTTGCAGTCGCCCAGAGCGATCTCAACCGGATGTTTTTATGCTGACGGACATGCAATTGAGACCCGCCTACCTGCTGATTGAGGACCAGCACAGCCAATCACTCGCTGCCCTTCCTCTCAACAAAACCTAGCAGGCAGCATGTCTTAACTGAGCACCCGTCTGTAAACAATAATTTAATCACACACAACAACTCCAAAAAGCAGACAAAATAAACCAATTTCCCCATACAAGTTACACCAACCCTAATTTCCCATTGTGCAGGGCAATCGCCCTGCCACACTTGGTTTTGAGGAACTGTACAGGGAGATGTATATTTTAGTGCATATTTTTCTTTTCTTTGGCACTGTTGCTGTTTTCATTCTTATTTTTTCTTATCTGACATATCATAAGAGATGGCTCATGATGAGGGTAGATCGTTCATGGAAGATGTGATTCATAAGAAAGTTTACAAACAAGAGGAGGCCATTCGTCCCATCTTGCTCATTTGGTTGTCAGTAACTTACTGAACCCAGAATCTCATCAAGCAGCTTCTTGAAGGATCCCAGGGTGTCGGCTTCAACAACATTACTGGGGAGTTGGTTCCAAACCCTCATAATTCTCTGTGTAAAAAAGTGCCTCCTATTTTCTGTTCTGAATGCCCCTTTATCTAATCTCCATTTGTGACCTCTGGTCCTTGTGTCTTTTTTCAGGTCGAAAAAGTCCCTTGAGTTGACATTGTCAATACTTTTTTGAATTTTGAATGCTTGAATCAGATCACCACATAGTCTTCTTTGTTCAAGACTGAATAGATTCAATTATTTTGGCCTGTATGCATATGACATGCCTTTTAAACCTGGAATAATTCTGGTCACTCTTCTTTGCACTCTTTCTAGAGCAGCAATATCCTTTTTATTTATTATTATTATTATTGTTATTATTATTATTATTATTATTATTATTATTATTATTATTATTATTATTATTATTATTATTGTTATTATTTATTTCTTAGCAGACGCCCTTATCCAGGGCGACTTACAATTGTTACAAGATATCACATTATTTTTACATACAATTTACATTATTTTTTACACATTATTTTTACATACAATTACCCATTGTAGCGAGGTGACCAGAACTGACCAGAGCTGAACTTTTTGTAGCGAGGTGACCAGAACTGAACACAATATTCTAGATGAGGTCTTACTAATGCATTGTAGTTTTAACATTACTTCCCTTGATTTAAATTCAACACTTTTCACTATATATCCAAGCATTTTGTTGGCCTTTTTTTTTTTTTAGAGCTTCCCCACATTGTCTAGATGAAGATATTTCTGAGTCAACATAAACTCCTAGGTCTTTTTCATAGATTCCTTCTTCAATTTCAGTATGTCCCGTATGGTATTTATAATGGACATTTTTATTGCCTGCGTGCAGTACCTTACACTTTTCTATATTAAATGTAATTTGCCATGTGTCTGCTCAGTTCTGAATGCTGTCTTGATCATTTTGAATGACCTTGGCTGCTGCAACAGTGTTTGCCACTCCTCCTATTTTTTTTTGTACATTTTGGAATTGGTTTTGGCCCCCTTAGCAATATAGATTTATATCTCTCTCTTGGCCTTTCTAGCTTCCTTTTTGACTTGTGTTTGCAGTTCCAAGTACTCTTTCTGTGTACTTTGTTTGTTTTTGGTCCCTTTTAAACACTCTGTAAAGTGCCTTTTTTCACTGAATATTGTTTAATTGGTTTAATAGATCATTTTGGCCATTTTGTTTTAGATTTAGATTTGTCTACTTTTGGGATGTAATTGTTTTGTGCCTCTAGTACTACATTTTTAAAAAACAGCCATCCTTTTTCTGTGGATGTTTTATCTATTCTACTTCTGTTAGTATCTGTTTCATTCCCTCAGTTTGCCTTTTTAAAATTGTAAACCTTACTTTAGTCATTACTTTTTTGGGTTTTAAAAAAGTACTTCAGCTGAGACCATGTTGTGATCGGAGTTTGCCAATGGTTCTCTGACCTCTGTTTTAGTTATTCTGTCTTTGTTATTTGAAAAGACTAAGTCAAGACATGCCTCCCCTGATTCAGTAGGATCAAGGTAGGCTATTTACAGCAATCTGTCTCAAATGTATAACTATTTGAAGACGATCCTCCTGTTAGTTTTTTGTTTTTCATCCAGAGTGTCTTTCATTGATTATTTCATTGATATTTGTTAGCGCAGGTGTTGGGGGAATAACACAGCAGTAAAAGACAAACCACTTGTCTGTTTTTTCAGGGAACACAAAGATACAATGTCAAAAATACATAGCTGAAAGGACTGGGTTTTAAAATAAGTGCGCTTCTATTTAGATGTACTTTAGTTTTTGTTTTATTGGTACACGACTATTTTTAACAGAAGTAGTATTTTAATTCAGAACGATATGATCTGAAAATATCACTTGCCAAAAGAGACGACTGGACACATGGACTGTTATACAGTACATACTGCTATAATACATACCGGATTTAAAAGTATGTAAAATTCTCCATTAACGACCCAATAGCAAAATGAAATCAAAATGTTACCCATGCACAGAACTGCTTAAAACGTAAAAGCCAATACAATTTAGCAACAACACAGTTTCCAGAATTAAAACCGTATCCAAAGTCAGTCTTGAAAATTACGGAATACAGTGCTCGCTAAGGCCCTAATGTCACAGTTCACTTGCAAATGAAAATGCACAAAAGCAACTAAAGATCACAGGTTAAAACAAAATGCAATATCTAAAACTGTTTAATGATTTAACTTTTACATTGCCGTACCTTGTCTCGTTCTCGTTGTTTTTGGAAGAAGCGCTGTGTAACTGCAGTGCACAATAAAGAGACTGATTTGCTGTGCCAGAAAAAACAAAAAAACAAAGAAAGAATGTGCTGTGATGGTTAAACAAGTCATTTGTAACATTGAAGAGATGGGTTTTGTATCAGAAAACTGGTGACGGAGTCGGAAATCGACGGATAAGTGCATGTATTTGTTACATATATATATATATATATATATAATGGGAATTGATTTTATTCTTAATGTGAGGACAGTAAAACATGGCTGTATCTGAGTGTCATATCCGAGTGCTGACTGTATAGCAAAGTTCAACATTTTTAGTATGATCTGTATAGATATAGATAATGTACTTAATCCTGAAGCATTGTTGTTATTCAATTACCATTACCTATACCTAATGTAGAGGCACCTCCTGGTTTTTCCTGCTAATGGTATGTGGATGATTCTTGTCATTTGCAGCACATGAAGAATAACAAGGATACCAATAAATATGAAGGCTGGCCTGAGGTCTTGGAAATGGAAGGATGCATTCCCCAGAAATCTGATTAAATTAAGAATATAAGAATTATATCTCTTTTTTTGTTGTATATTTATATAGACTGGGTATTGGTTTAGGTATTATTAATTCTAGCAGAAATCTTTACTGCAGGGGTTTTAACCAAACGCATGAACGTTGCTGTGACAATTCTGAGCGTTTTCTATGTAGGACCAGAAATAATCAAGACCTTAATCCAATCCGACTGCATGTCTTTGTATCTAACTTTTTAATTGTGTTTTTGTTTTTATTTTAATTCTCTTTTTGTATCTCCTCTTTTAATCTGTGACCAAAAATGATCAACTTTGTGAAAGTGTGTAGCAATCTTAGTTTAGCTAAATTTTTTGTTTTATATAAATTATACAACTTTAAAGCAATGTATCAATGTAACAACTGTAGATATAAGGGGGCTGTAACATTTCAAACACATACAGGTAAAGCACCAAGCTAGGAACTGGCCAGACAGTGTGATTAATTAGCTGCTACTGTACCTGTGTTCCTCTGGCAAAACAGCTCAAGACTTATCTGCTAAATAGCAATTCAGCAGCAATAACAAAGACTCGGGGCCCAATGGGTTCTGATGTAAACATTTCACAATGTTTATCAGTTGTGTTAAAGATGGAGCAAAATTTAACACCCTTAATATGTTCCCTCTTCCATCTTCTATTTGTTATAGTGTGTGTGTGTGTTTGTATTGTTTAACAGCTTAGGACAATCATGGTAGCCCAATCTCTGTTAAATTATTTAAATTGTTTTTATATTTCCCTCCATGTCATCCACTGATACTCCACTGGGAAAGGAATACGTCTCTTCTTGCATGGCAGTTGCATTAGCCACCTGCAAGTTGATTGTCTGATTTAGGCTTGTATTGGGGGAAAACATGCAAGGGATTAAACTGCATTTCTTGAGGTGCTGCACAAGGGAAGGGAGACCCCTAAAAGCACATTATTGCGACATGTTTTTGATAGCGCTAGTCATGAAACTTACTTTATATGTTTTCCAATTATTTAAACGTCTCATATTTGTATTGTTTATTAAAATACAGGGTGTGAATTAGAGTTTACTGGAATAAAACCATGTTAATATGCCATTTTTAATTTATTTTGACGATGTTTTGTTTTCTTTACAACTCCCTTTATACTTATGAAATGCAATCACTTAACATTTGTTGAAATATATTCCTTTTTAATTTAAAGTTACAGATGAAGTTCTGCCAAAATATGAATGTTATGTACATGTATTGTAATATTACCAGGTTTCAGGTTAGCCTGTAGGGAGGCGGCTGCTTCTTCAGTTCCCCTCCCTCTGCTCAGCAGCGATGATGGGGCAAAGGAGGGAGGCGTCACCATTGTAAATGATATATGTGGCTCTCTTTTCAGTTCCCTTCATGCATCAGTTGCCATGAAACCTCATGAATTCACTAAAAACGAGTCCAGTCCTTGGTAACTGTACCAGAAGCTCAAATCAGTATCGCTCTACAATAAGTAGGCATTTCCCCTATAGTATTTGCAATTCAACAAAAAAGAAGAATGAATGATTCCCATTGCCGTGTTTGCTATATTTATTTGTGGCACATTGTATTGCCTAAATAAAGAACGCAACCAAATATATCACTGAACCTCCAACACAACAGTATTTTATGTTGGCGACATCAAAATGATCACACCCACTGCAGGGGCTACAGGGCCCTATTCACCAAATCTGTTTTTATGACTAAAATGCAGTGATATTCCGTTTGATGAAGGTTCCAGACTACTTTTAGGTTTAACTGCAGCCTGGAGCAGTTTTGTCAATATAAAACTGATATTAATAAATCAGGTTTTGAGAATTAAGAGAACACGGTATAACACGGATTAAATGTGTGTGTGTGTGTGTGTGTGTGTGTGTGTGTGTGTGTGTGTGTGTGTGTGTGTGTGTATATATATACAGTACTGTGCAAAAGTTTTAGGCAGGTGTGAAAAAATGTTGTAAAGTAAGAATGCTTTCAAAAATAGACATGTTAATAGATTATATTTATCAATTAACTAAATGCAAAGTGAGTGAACAGAAGAAAAATCTAAATCAAATCCATATTTGGTGTGACCACCCTTTGCCTTCAAAACAGCATCAATTCTTCTAGGTACACTTGCACAAAGTCAGGGATTTTGTAGGCATATAGTCAGGTGTATGATTAAACAATTATACCAAACAGGTGCTAATGATCATCAATTCAATATGTAGGTTGAAACACAATCATTAACTGAAACAGAAACAGCTGTGTAGGAGGAATAAAACTGGGTGAGGAACAGCCAAACTCAGCTAACAAGGTGAGGTTGCTGAAGACAGTTTACTGTCAAAAGTCATACACCATGGCAAGACTGAGCACAGCAACAAGACACAAGGTAGTTATACTGCATCAGCAAGGTCTCTCCCAGGCAGAAATTTCAAGGCTGACAGGGGTTTCCAGATGTGCTGTCCAAGCTCTTTTGAAGAAGCACAAAGAAACGGGCAACGTTGAGGACCGTAGACGCAGTGGTCGACCAAGGAAACTTACTGCAGCAGATGAAAGACACATCATGCTTACTTCCCTTCGCAATCAGAAGATGTCCAGCAGTGCCATCAGCTCAGAATTGGCAGAAAACAGTGGGACCCTGGTACACCCATCTACTGTCCGAGAAGTCTGGTCAGAAGTGGCCTTCATGGAAGACTTGCGGCCAAAAAGCCATACCTCCGGCGTGGAAACAAGGCCAAGCGACTCAACTATGCACGAAAACACAGGAACTGGGGTGCAGAAAAATGGCAGCAGGTGCTCTGGACTGATGAGTCAAAATTTGAAATATTTGGCTGTAGCAGAAGGCAGTTTGTTCGCCGAAGGGCTGGAGAGCGGTACACGAATGAGTGTCTGCAGGCAACAGTGAAGCATGGTGGAGGTT
This sequence comes from Acipenser oxyrinchus oxyrinchus, assembly GCA_030684275.1. NCBI lineage: Eukaryota > Metazoa > Chordata > Actinopteri > Acipenseriformes > Acipenseridae > Acipenser > Acipenser oxyrinchus. Next base: position 18,199,438 of record CM060256.1, on the reverse strand, counting down.
CCTTGCAAGTTTGGGGCTGCATTTCTGCAAATGGAGTTGGGGATTTGGTCAGAATTAATGGTCTCCTCAATGCTGAGAAGTACATGCAGATACTTATCCATCATGCAATACCATCAGGGAGGCATCTGATTGGCCCCAAATTTATTCTGCAGTGTTAGGTTTGCGCCACACCTAGCTCTTTGAGTTTTGACCAAAAAGCTCTATCTTGGTCTCATCTGACCACAAAACTTTTTCCCACATCGCAGCTGGGTCACTCTCATGCTTTCTGGCAAACTCCAGACGTGCTTTCAGATGGTACTTTTTGAGTAACAGCTTCTTTCTTGCCACCCTCCCATACATGCCAGTAGCTGTAGCTCCTTCAAAGTGATTGTTGGCCTCTCTGTGGCTTCTCTCACAAGTCTCCTTGTTTGAGCGCTGAGTTTTGAGGGACGGCCTTTTCTTGGCAGTGCCTGGGTGGTGTGATGCAGCTTCCACTTCCTGATTATTGATCCAACTGTGCTCACTGGGATATCCAAACACTTGGATATTATTTTGTACCCTTTCCCTAATCTATGCATTTGTATTACTTTACCTCTAACTTCTGTAGAATGCTCTTTGGTCTTCATTTTCCTTCAGATTCACAGCCTGACCAATGATCCTTCAACAGTGGGGTTTTTATCCAGAAAATGTGACAGCAACTTTAATGGTTCACAAGTGGAGGCCAATGGTAAGGTAATTGTGTCCTCGTTAGGGCAATTTCTTTCAGCGGTGTAAACGGGGAGCTTCCCCAGCACAGGGGTTGAATACTTATGCAAGCAAGATATTTCCGTTTTTTATTTTTCTTAAATATTTCCCAACATAAAACCAATGTCACCTTACAATAATTGATTTTGAGTTTCAGTGTTTTAAAATAAAATATCAAACAGAACGAAATTTCAATGTACCATTTGTAATTCAGTAATATGAGAGAATTGGTCAGGGGTCTGAATACTTTTGCAAGGCACTGTATATATAATATATATATATATGAGAGAGAGGCTTCCTTGCACTTGGTACACAAGACAATAATTTAAATAATTATTGATACATATATTTAATGCCTGGCAACCCCTTTACCCTGTAATTACTGCTCAGCTGCAACCATTGCTTTATGCTGTGAATTACATTTTATTTGGGGGTTGTTGGGATCAATTTATAGTGGTGACCAGTAGAATGCTAATTAAGTTCATGTTGAAGTATACATTTTGTGGATTTTTTTTCTTCCATTTATACTTTTTTTAAGAGACATATGGTAAAAGGAATCTGCATCTACTGATTAAGACTAACACAAGTTAGTCTTTTGTATTATACCAGATGGTGAAGTCTTGGCAAGCTAGATCCCTCGGTTATTGTAGAAACACACATCATTTATAATGGGCATTGTTTGCACGAATGACAAATGATTTAAGGAGTACTTTCTGTTGTAATGACATTAAAAATACATTCATGTCAAGGTCTTTGGCATAAAGAAAAATAAAGCTTAATTGCTTCTTCTCCTTTTGTCTCCACTTTTCATTTACAGTAAAATACCAAACTATCACAGTGTAGTACGGTATGTTACTGCCTAGTTCTGGGAATATTGTCGCTAGGTGAGTGTTTTATATGGTGTAGCAGTTCTTCTTGTGGATTTTCTGTTTTATACGGCATTATGAACTTGTTTATTATCTAGTGAATACTGGTCTATATATATATATATATATATATATATATATAGATATATATATAGATATATATATAGATATATATAGATATAGATATATATATATATATATATCAGAAATTGTGTCAAGCATGTAATTGACATTCAATCATTACTATATCCATCTTTAGCATTCAGTGGAATATTTTAATAATTCATACTCACTTCTTATTAAATATGCCATGACTGAAGATACATTTTCTGTATATACCAAGAAATGCTTAGTCTGCCTATAGTATATGGTATAGTAGGATTTAAATAAGAATGTGAATTGTGTTTTCTCCCCCTTCACATTGTCAACAGCGTTGCCAGAGTTCCCAGGCTTTTTAAAGTTTATGGTTTGGAACTGTTGCTAATATTTATTGCCAGCACACAATGTGATTCCAATAAAATGCCATTCCACTTCCTTTACAACTCCTAAGGGTAATATTTTCCTGAACATAGACCAGTATTGATACCTCACATTCTAAATATATTAAGTCAAAATGTATTTATGTTTGTTAAATGCATTTTTGAGTAAGTGCTGCTTGACTGGATACAATTTAGAAAGCTACAAGACAAGTACCATATTGCTTTCCAGAGCAAGGAAATTATACATTGGTCACTAACTGCAATAGAATGCATTGTTCTGCCCTGGTGTGTTTTGCTGCCTTTCCAGATAATGTAACAAACCACCAGCCTTGTGGAAGTGAGTAACTCTAAACCACATCCACTGCTGCTCATAATTTGATTTAAGACAATAAGACCACCGGTTGACTAGAGACCCCAAAGCACTTTTATTAAAAAGAAAAGCTACTTTAACCCTTACAGACTGAGTCCAACTCACCTCTGAATTTAGAAGCAGTTGAATGATGGAAAAATTACATTTTTAAGCACCAGTTTATCGGCAGTAATGCTTTTTGTAAATAGTATGATGCCGATATTACATTTTTATGTATTTATTTTAGCTGACCCATGCTTGTTTGTAGCTATGGAAACAGTTTCTGAGGCAACATGCTCCAAACAGTCCCTTGTAAATGTTTACCAAGGTAAATTTGCACAGTAATGCTTTTCCCATACTTCAGTAGTGAAGCATACCTATAAAATTTGTTTTAGAAAATGTTTTGGATTTTCATAATTTGATTTAATAAATAACTATGCAAAAGGATAACCCATACTATTCAGTGTCTAATATGGAAAAAATATATCTGGGGAATTTAATATTCACAGACCTAAGCATGTTCCAAGCACTGTAGGCATTGCAACAGGTAGGGAGTTATGAATTAGATGAACTGGGATTTCATCTCTGTTTTACAGATGGATTCTGATTGCCTTGCCATTGACAGAATGGATTCCCTTTAAAACAAATGTTATAAATACTGGGATTCCAACGTCCTTACTTACTAAGTTACATCCTTTTATATTACTAAATTACTGAAAGCAAAAGTACTTTGCAGTAAGGATGTTACATTTTGATCTTTTTATGACCTTTTTTTTAATTGACCTTTAAATAATAGTAATTGGTCCCATATAAAAGAACCAGGTGCATTGATATACTGTATATATGCCATTTTATAAGAACCATAATACACTTTGAAGGTTTGCAGTTAAGACAAACACATATCTCCTAGTATATAAACAGGTAATTTACAAACCTTTTCCTTTTCCATCTCGCATCCAAGAAAGTTTAATACTGACTGGTTGTGATTTTAACAAAATTAATCCTATTACTTGAAAAAGCTTGTTTCAGCAATTTAGTACTAGAACATTGTAATTAGATGAGAATCTACTTCTGAATCCTTTATGAGCTTTGGCTGGCTTCCTTTGATTCTGCAAAAAAGAAAAAACCTTGTTGCTGTGTAATTTCTTGGCGTGCACATTCCCCAGCCTTTTTGCTTTTTATAAATTATACTTTTTCAATCAGTACATGAGGTTGTAATATTTGTAGATGTTTCATTAGTAAAATCTAATTGATTCCAATGTGATTTATTATGAATAAGTTTTTAACACATTTTAATTACTTACAAACTATAAAATTAAAGCATTACTGCTTTTCGCTTGATTGAATGGGGAAAAAACAGTAATGCTTTGCATAGTAATATATAATTGCCACTATATTTGGAATTTACTATTACAAGTAACTGAGAAAACAAACAAGTCTACTAAATATGTTGCATTCCATTAGCAGCTATTATCTAATAAAGATTTGTAGCAAAGAAAATAAAGTTCTTTCTATGTCCCTTTTTTTCAATTGACTGCAGACTAAGAAAAACAGCCTGCAGTTTAATTTGTGTTGTAGTATTGCGTGATTTAGAACTCTTGGGCAATATAAAAAAATGTTTTCTATCCTTTTTCCAGGTCTTTCTTAGAAAGGAGTCTTTGTTCAAATTTTTGTAACCAAACTTTTATCATTCTGTTTAATGATTTTATTTTTTTTTGTTTGTTGGTCTACTCTTAAACCTAATAAATCATTTCCTGCCTTAAAGCCCCAGTGTCTTTGAAACTTAGGGTCAAAGTTAACCTTAAACCCTCCTAAAGACTGGACTTGTGGTATTTTTCACAGGTTTGTCACATTTCACACATCACTGCTCCACACTCGCAGAGAAGATACAGATTTCTGCAATGTGACTAAGGAAGTGCTTCTGTTTTCATTCTTTTTTTTTTTTTTTTTAAACAAACATAATTTTAAAGGTTAGTTATACTAATAGCCCTTTTTTTTTTTTTGTCCCCAAAAGAAAGATCTTGGGGAACGTTATATGGCATAGACTGCTTGAAGGTTTTTTTTCATTTCCGAAAAAAAGGGGGTTTATACAATCACGAAAAAAAATATCACATAATTTTAAACAAATCAAATAAAAGAAAGAATCATCACATACATAAACTAAGTAAGACAGTTCCACTGTCATTCAGTATTTAAAAAAGAACGGAGAGCTACATAATAAAGATACAGAAATACAGAAACTGGATACTCCCCAGGATTTAAATTGTACACAATACCCATAACAAATGCAAGCCTTTTAACAAATGTTGCATAATTTAAATATTTACAAAATATAAACAATTTGTTTACTTATAAAATACTGCTTCCATTTTTACATACAAAACCATTCTTTGTTAGTTATGTTTTTGAAGCAATAGTCAAACCCTGATGAACCTTCTTTCTGAATAGTTCCAGTCAGAAGTTAAATGTTTATTATTATTTAAACAAAACCTGTCTCATTATGTGTAAAATGTAACCATTTATGGTTAAAAATTACATTTTCTCTGTTCCACATACATGTTTTATCAGGGCATGACACTCATTTTTTTTTTAATTTATTGTTTTTTAAATCCCTATCTTAAATCGTCTGTTTTGGCTATTTAATTCTATTATCATGTAGTTTGAAATGTAATTTTCTGGAAATTGGCATTCGTTTTCTTTTAATACTGAAAGTCTAAGTACATTTCTTATGGCAATACATTCTTTTTATAGATTTTTTAAAATATATACTCTGAGTTACAATTAAAACAATACTTTTTAAATATAATAATAAGGCATTTTGTATAATATAGTGAAGTACTGTAGTATGGACTTTTATACTCTTTTAAAGAAACTACATTTGTCTTCTTTCTGTTTGAATATTCTTGCTTTTGCCCAATGGTCGGTTTTGTTTCACAAAACCTTTTTTTTTAAATCTCTTTGCTCTGCTGTGGGTCCACATTCCCTTTGCATCCCCCTGTGTGTAATTCCAGTGAATAATAAAACTTAATGCATGTTGAAATTACTTTTTTATATTTGTGTAATTCTTTTGTGCTTATTCTCTTTTGAAGGCTGGGGTGATGTTTGCAGGAGGCATATGTAGTCAGCCATTTTGTTTTCAACAAAGTGCCAGTCTTGATTCCTTGCGGGTTGTTTTATGTAAACGTTCTTTGTGTTGGATGCTTCTTGTGGTTGTGGTGGTGTGTTAACTCTCCAGACCATAGTGCTGTTTTATTCAGGAGTGTTTCCTTGTTTTATGCCTCTGTGCATCTTTTGCAAACGGTTGCTAATTTTCCTGAGTTTACGCCAGAAAGCCTCATGACCACCTTTTTACCCTTTTTATTCTGTTCGGTCCCCATGTTTGGTTCTTTTCTAATAGATAATAACTGTGTCTGGGTGTCGGGCTGCTATTTGCAGGTGTGCACGTCAGTTATACTTTCGCACCGTCTGCAGCGCACATAGCAACACCACACAAATTTGCACTCGCACCTCTCCACGTGTCTGACCACGTGAGTATTATAGCCCTGGCCACAGCACAGCAGATTACACCCACCTGGCCCAGTGGAGGTGCGGTTACACTCTCTACCACGAGTCCCAGCAATCCCTAGTTTCTTGTCTTCAAGACAGTAGTTCGGGGACTTGTTCACAAAGATCAGCTCTTCCTTGCTGACGGCTATTCTGCGGTGGTCCTTCTCTTTCCTCCGCACCTTCTTTTTTGACCTGTCAAGGACCTGAATGCTGTTTTCATATCTGTCCTTCAGGAAACGACCAACCCTCTCAAAAGAGGACATGGTTTTCCAACAGGTCTTCACTGCACAAGACCCAGACACTCCATGGCAGCGACAGTCAGTAGACATCATCTTCCCAATGGCCTGAGGAAGGAGAGAAGTCTTTTACTCGGGGGAATTCTACGTAACAAGATAAATGCTTGTGCTTATCAAAATCACAACAAAAGCCAATCTCCAATGAGTAACTTCATAAAAGTATTATTATTATTATTATTATATTATTATTATTATTATTATTATTATTATTATTATTATTATTATTATTATTATTATTATTAATCGGTGACTGCAAATGCAGAAATGTTTTTAGGACTTTGTCAGAATCGATATGTTTTGATGTTTGTCTTGTATTTTGTTTTCTATTACAAGATACAGCTTTAAAGGAGGTTATTGTTTATTCCAGTGACTGCAAAAAATAGTGTGTACCCCACTAAGCAAGAAAGCTCCCATACAATGCATGCTATGTAAGTCCAGTGTGGAAAACTAGTATGTCTGTGCAATAGTGCATGAACACTGATAGACACTAAAGCTGACTTCTTTTTTCTTGCCCCGCTGCTGTTATCTTGTTAGGTTTTAACTGTATTGTAAACTAAACCCAGAGTTCACCCTCCTCTGACTCGGATGTGAAATTTGCTTTAGGAAGATCTATTGGAGTTTCTGTCACATTAGTGTCACTTTGTGTCAAGATGCCGTGTGTATTTTCCACTGACGATACTGTGGGGGCGCTTTACACAAAACTTCCCTTTAAAATTCGAGGGTTATTTTAAGACTGCATGATAATAGTGCAACAGGGTGCATCTGCTGGCTAAACCATTATACTACAACTTTTAAGAAATATTTGACCTAAATCATGACTAAAGAACTTATTTAAAATCAGATTATTTGACAGATTCCTGGCATTCAATGTGCCTGCAAGGTTTTTGCCTAATACTTACCTTGCCTACAATCTAAAACCTATCAAGTATGTCAAAAGCATACATTAAAATACTTTCTCGTTGTACTTTTCTATATTGTTTTTATCCACCTAAAGCAAATATTTTGCATTGTCTTGAATTGTACTGGCATATAATTCAATATATTAAGCCACTTAGACTTATTCTGTTTAGTGACATTTTTGTCTACTTTGGTATCTTAAAAAATAACGGATACAACCAAAAAACCTTTGAACGAGACCCTGATGCCTGAGGGACGAATACACATTTAGAAACTGCCTTCTACTTCAACTCTAATGAGTGATTTAATTACAATACTGACTGTTCACTGAGTGCTACTTAATAAAATAGCTGTGCCTATAATATCCCAGGTCATTAGCATCTTTTACAAAAACATCTGTTTTATCACAATATATAAAAACAAAGAGAAAGGTCAAATTTACCTGTAGCATACTAGTAAGTTACATGGTGTGTTTTAAGAAGATGATAGTCTTAGTGAAACTACTCTGTCTACCAGTGTGATATGGGAACTGTTTCTATACATTGAGAAACTGTGAAGTATAAGAAAAGAAAAGTTAAACATTTAAAATAAGTTAAGTTGTTCCTGACTAATGTCTTCTTTTTCAATATCCATCAATATTCTAATAACTTGGATTTCTACCTTAGGGAAACGTAAAACACAGTATACAATTCGCAGAATATTTTGTAGTCTATTATTGTTTTTTCAGTGACACACACAAACCAGTTACAGAGTTCCTGGATTAAGATCTATGTAAAAAGGTATTACATTTACATTTAAACAAACTAGCGTGGATTTCAATTAAATCCAAGGAATTTCTTATCTTTTTTTTTTCTTTTTCTTATTGCTGTTTATAACATATACTGGTTGCTGTGGTTCACTCTGCTTTCTAAATTAGTAAGCATTTGATGCACACAAAGAGGACTGGTATTACTATGTTCTGAACATCTACTTACATGATTTCTCATTACTGTTACAGGATGTTTTAAATAACATAACTCTTCTTACCTGCCTGCCAGCCTCGCTGTTGTGTTGATTCATGGTTAAAAGGGCATCTCCCCCTTTGATAGAGATGTTCTTCACCGCATTGTCAATAAACTTCCGACTAAACCCCATTCCATACTGGATGTGATCGGAGCAGCCCCCCCAGTGCCAGCCCTCACTGGGTGAGCCCCCTCCTTGCAGGCTGGTATCACACGAGCACTCGGTCATATTTCCTGCGCTGCATGAGCGGGTCACCGCATGCACCAGGCCTGCTGCAGTCACTGCGTAAATAAATGCAGACTCCTTTGTTCCTGGAAAGTATTCAAAGAGAAGGTTTTTTTTTTTAAATAATCACATGCAGTGACGGTAAGTCAGCGACAGATGCCCCCCACCCACCCCAACTTTGTCTGCTTTCAGACAGTTCAGCTGCTTTTATTTCACCAGTGTACGCAAACCACCTTTCGCAACCTGTATTTTATTGAGACTGGCTGAAACAAATCAGTATTGGGAAACACTATAAAAAGTGCATTACTTTTATTTTGTTTAACAACATTTCTAAATTATAGAACATAGAGTTTTCTGTTATGTATGTCATTATATATATATATATATATATATATATATATATATATATATATATATATATATATATATATATATGTTTAAGTTAAATATCTCAAGTTAAGGGACAATATGAAAATAAAAGTAATTTAAGAGTAAAACAGAAATATGAAACAAAGGTAATTACAGAAAGTGGGATATTAACACGACAGATAAGTCATGTCTTATAACTACAGTACAGTGAAAAATAAAGCCCCACGGTTTCATGCCAAAACTGTGAAATGTATACAGTATATATATCATCTCAAATGGCATTTCTTCCTTTAATCATTATAGATCTTGTTTCTTTTTAGAGACTGATTGTGCACCAGCGTAACTGTAAAATGAACCATTGTGTTTTTGAACTATTATCTTAAAATATTCCGGTCAACAATTCATCATGGGTTACACTTATAGCGATAAAAGTATAATTGTCATTTGGTTTCTGTGACTATTTCTGAATGAAGTTTTGTTTTTAAGTGTTGAATTGAGTAGTTCCAAACTGTTCAACCCTGCTTAATCTGTAAACCCTGTAATATCTAAAGCACAGGCACTGGTGTTGTTAGGGGGATGAATACACCTGCTTCATTGCCATGCTAGTGTAATGATCCAAGGCAAGTCCAGAAACACCTACTATAGGTGGTCCACATCCTGTAAAAAGGTTGGGATCCACTGCTGTAGCATACTAGAAAAATTAAACATGATTTTAAATGACAGTATTCTCTGTGAACTTTGGCTTGATTCTTATCTTTTGGATCTATCCCAAAATTCCCTCTCAGCCTTTTATTGTTTTATTATTTTTTGTCATACTTTTATTGATATCTATTATTACTCTAACATTGTATGCTTTAAATTGTATAATGTAGCTAGTATTCAATTAAACTAAAATAGTACCTCAAATTAGCAAATGGGGGTGTACAAAAAAATTAAACTTTACATTTAATTTAAAAAAAAACTTATAAAGGACATGAAAGGTACTATTGTTTATACATCTGTAGTAGCTATATTTGATGCACCACACTACTTAATACAACGTGCAATGATCCCCAAATTATTTGTTATTTCAACATCTTATTTCTCTTATACAAGAAAATACATCTACTATTTATCTGTTTTTTTTTTTAAATTTCCAGAAGATAACTCATATGGTTATTATAGTATATGAAACGCAATTTCAGTGAACACCATGTTTATTTACAGTAAATCGCTCGTTATTTGTAATAAATAAATATATAATTAGGTCCTAATTCATTCTGCGTTTAACGTGAGAAGTCAAACGCATTGATTTGGCCAAAATAGAAAGTTTGAAGAGATTGGGACCATTGATAAAACAATGACCACAGCCACGTCAATTTACGCTACCTATCAAATGTTTCTACCTTGCTACTGTGCAGGCCCAGACTATTTTCACCCTGTACTGTGCATGCCCAGACTATTTTCACCCTGCACTGTGCATGCCCAGAGCAAATTTTGTACATAGAAGCGTAGCGTTTACTCGACACCATAACTAACCCTTAAGTACACCTTTGTAAAATTGTTTTGCGAAGGTATTATTATTATTATTATTATTATTATTATTATTATTATTATTATTATTATTATTATTATTAATAATAATAATAATAATAATAATAATAAGCTGGTGTGAATCCCGATCATGTTGTTGATAACAGTTTAAAAATACGTTATGTTAATTGTATTACATTATTTTAGTTCTGCTATATCACACTACTCTATAACCACCAACGTGAATTGTTGGATTGTTTTAAATTGACCCCAAAAAAAACCCTTTATAGCTACAGGTGACAGGTAGATTTTGACAAGGTAGCAAAATTTGACGCTTTATACGTGTCACATTTTGCTATCGGTAGCAAATTTTGACAAAATAGCTCAAATTGACGTGACACCGATAAATGGTGTAACAAGCACGGACTGCAGACACCCGCGTCTATCAGGTTATTTATCCTTTGGATCACAATGTAAAAATGTTGAATTTAGCAATAAAAACGACATGGCATGCTAACACTATATTGGTTGTAAATGCATATCAAAACGACTATAATCCTAAATTTAAAATATGATAGCGGACGAGTCCCTTCTTCAAAGCACATACTTGACCATAGCAAACTGGTTTGCAATGATAGTAAAATCAAAGCAGATGTGAACATTCTCAATAGACAACACAATGAGGATTCCACAGCTGTTCTCTAAATTAAAAATCAATATAACCCCTAAAGAAAAAATGTAGTTCAACTATTGAAGTCGGAGAATTCTTCAACTAAATCGGGTAAGTAGTAAACTCACTGGGATACAGTAGCCTAATAATTTACTAGGCTACTACTAAACTTTGAAGTGTTTTCAAAACATTATTTGCTGCATATTACATGTATAGGCTACTACTGCAACGAAATGCACTGTCTCTCTTGATTGTTACTTTCAATGGTGCTCCTGGACTAAAATTAATATAACGCAAATCAAAAAACTATTATGGGGTTGTTTAAAACACACACACATTTACATCCTGAGGATTTAGTAAACACGTTTCTCAGATTTGCCAATCCATCAGTTACTTTGAGGCAGTTAACGTATTGACAGTCACACTCCTATTTCCCACACTCTCTTAATTTACACGTTGAAATGTATAATTACTTACCGCTGGTAAGCTCGTATCCAAATACCGATCGTTCTGATGTCGTGGAGCAGTTCCACCGCTCGTTTTTGAACTGACTCTGGCACTCGTGTATCCCCAGCCGAGCTCCCTCTTTGATGCTGGGCAAAAGGTACGGTTTTCTTTTGCAAAGATCTTTCTGTTTATTTGTCAGAGGTAGATTTGCACATCCCATCTTTTCAGGGATTCCCAAGGCTGTAATGCCCAGCCACCTGTAGTATATGTGCACGTACAATTAATGTTTAAACACATGTTTGAGATATATAATGGAAAATGTTTTTTTTTGTATTATTATTTATTTCACACTAAAAAAAATACATAAATAGAATGGCACTTCAGGAATGACCTATATTTTCTATTATGTACTATGTTAAATGTCTAAGTATTATGTTCAAACTTCTGGTAAGAATGAAGCATACTGTACTTACGTCCAGCTTCCTTTGGAATAGGGAAAAGCAGATAGAATCAAAATCAAGACAACGCAAAGTCGATGTAATCCAAAAGCAGTTTTTTTCTCCATGGCCAAAACATTTATGATTCAGCATCAGTTTAGTTTGTACCGAGTCTAAAACCTGTTACAGATTACGAATAGGAACTTGAGACTGCTTCAGTCCAAAAATGTGACAGGCATCTTGCGAATACCCCTTGGAACGCAAATAAACTCAGTGAGCGCTGACAGATTTCAAAACTGCATAAGGAGATGAGCAATGCGATTCGTTTTTTAAATTTTTTTATTGATATCCTCTAGATTAGAAACATTCAGTTTGATCTTCACCTTCCAGTGTCTGAGAGAGCTTTCCTACAATAGGCTATACCACACCCAGCTTCTGATTGGTCAGGCGCACGGGTAGTATGCAATAGATATTGTACAATTGAAAAGGAATTGGCTAGGAGCTCAGGGCTTTGTAAAGGTGGCACAGCAGTGTACGTGGGTGAATAGCACTGTCAGTATTACTAAAACAATAGCCTATGTGTAACTGGTACAAGAAATTTAGCAGATTAAATCGTGCATTGTTACATATTATTGACCGACATTTTACAGAAAACATGTAATCTCAGTACAATATGGAAATACCACTTTCTACCTACTCGAGTGCCCTTTCCGAGCACATTTACTAGGCTTTAGTGCCAATTATGGGAATTACATATATATATATATATATATATATATATATATATATATATATATATATATATATATATATATATATATATATATATATATATTAATGGACCCTACATATTACATCATACTTTTTATACTATTGAAACAATAGAGTATTCCTTTTTGCTAATCTGTATAGACTACTACTGTATGCGTATATGCAATATCGTAGAAAATTCAAAGATAATGTCAACAACTGTTTGAACACACTGGGTATTTTCTGGTGTTTTTCTTTTTTGTGGTTTTAATTTATTTATTTTTTTAATAATTATTTATGATTTTTTTTGTATTAGTCATGTCGTTTGTTGATTTTTGCACCTAAATGATTTACTTTTTATTTTCTCCACATTGTGACTGTTCACGTTTATCATTTTGTGTTGTGTGATACTTGTTTGGATTGTGTTTGGACACGGGATTAATGGCGTAAGTGGTATACAGTTGAAGGCGTTGCAGGTGCTAATTGTCAGCTTTCCCCTCGAGTGTAGCAATTGAGCGCACCTGAAGGAGAACAATTGTATGAGACCCGCTTTATATATATATATATATATATATATATATATATATATATATATATATATATATATATATATATATATATATATATTACCGGTGAAACGCACGGTTTTTCGCAATTTTGAGTCTCATGGTTGTGCAATGGATTCTCACTTGTGCAGAAGTTTGTTATTGTTTGTGAGGCTGCGAAACCCTTTATACATGATACAGCGGTAAATCCAATACAACTGTCCAAGCGTATTATTTCATTTTGGGGGCGGGGGCCGGGGGGTCAAACTCCCCTTAGATACAATTACCTTGTTGTCTCAAACTGACTTTGTCTGCTTGAGCCTTCTGTTTCTGTAGTACACAACACGTCATTACACGGGCAGAGTCGAAGGAGAGGCTGTCAGACTGTCACTGTCTTGTTCACGCAGAAATTAACACAGAAAAAAAAGAGAAATTGATATCAATGAGAAATAAAGTCGAAAAATATAATGTTCTTTATGATGCCAAGAAATTAACACATAAATAAGAGAAATTGATATCAATAAGAAATAAAGTCGAAAAATATAATGTTCTTTATGATGCCAGTGTCATTGGTTTTAAAGACAGTACAAAGAAAGATGCCATATGGTAAGAAATAACAGAACAACTGGACATTGTTGGTATGTTTATCTCTCTATTTCACCTTAAGTTTAGTTGTCACACTGGTTTCCTATTTCTGTAAAATGACGTTTCTTTGTTTTAATAATGTTGACCAATAATAATAATCACATTTACACACAAACTGAAGATTTTATTAAAACTGAAAATCAATTTAAAAAAAAAAAGTATATTAAACGAATTCTCCGTATTTACAAAGAAATATGTGTAAACCAGATCATATAAACATTCACTGTTAAATGTCTTTTTTTTGTATTTGGTGTACCCAGACTATTTCTTTTGTTTTTATTTATGTTATTTTGTCTCCACAAAGCAGACAGTTGTGTGTGTCTAGGTAGGTTAAGGTTTTTCAGCAGGGGTCTCACTGATATGAACACTTAGGGGTTGACATGTATGTTACTATATATTCACAATGTTGTATATACTTGATATCCATTTTCATAGTGTTCCAAGTCCTGTGAGTGCTGTTCTTTGTTCAGCTTCTTTTTTGATGACAAGCTCCGGTCTGGTTCTGTTTTGAGAAAATCCTTTCAAGAGGAGCATTATAAAATGGTATCTGCATCAAACTGAAAGCTGGCTCTTCTGAGCAAAAGAGTAGAAAACTCTGATATTCTTTCCTGAACTATTGCAACACAGAACACCACCCAATATGTAGTCCTGCCACAAAACAAGCCCAGTGTATATCAGCCAATTCTTTATCATTATGCTGTAAGAAAAAAAGTTTGTTTCTTTCTAGTTTAGTAGATCATTTTAATGTATTAAACAAATGTGGACAAGCCAGTCATTTTATTTTTTTTTTATTTTAGAATTCATAGTAACACAATCTTACCAGGGAGCAGACACAAAACTAATTCAATTTTGTTGTGCGTTTCAATTTGATAAACTACTTATGAGCTAGTCCAAGTAGATGATTATAATTTTAATAGACATGCAACTCTTATTCAGGTCAGCAAAGGATCACATAATGTGTGCCTTTGTTAAAGCCAAATACATTTATTTATTTTTCAGACACGAGTTAGGTATTTGATGTATTATGTCATTATAATAATAACATGCAGCAGGATTAGTTCAAAGTTAGTAATCTGCCAAAGTAAAATAACATAAAGAGGCTTATTAATCGACCATAGCTTGCTTCAAAATATTAAACTTTTTGCTGGGATTACATGGAGTTTGATTTGACAATCTTATTCTGATTCACATGATAGATTAAATATCTTATACACATTTACTTTAAGTTAAAGGTGTAAGACAGTGTAGTTAATGTGCCTGTATTTTGAAGTGTAACCCTAATGTCTATAACGTGATATTATTATCCCCTAAATGAATTGACTGTGTATTGTGTTTTATTGCTACTGTTGACAATATTTTTGAAAAGGTAAGTGTTTGTAATGTACTGTGAGGTATGTCTTTTATGCTGAGAGAATTAAGTAATTTTAAATGTATAAACATTTTAGTTAAATATGTTACATGTTTGTAAACTATCTATACACAAATTGTGTATTATAAGGTGTGTTTGTATAACGGTCTGCATTCTAAAGCTTTTAACAATTTAGTACAATTCTTTTTGCCAAGCATTTCAACTAGTCCTTCTCAATGACTTTAATGGTGAAATAAGTTAGCATTACTAGATACTTAAGCATATATACAGGGTGTAAGAATAGTATTTAATTGTCCTAACGAAGATCAGTAGAGATCAAAACATTGTGTCTTCGTTCATGTAATTGAGATACTAAAATGTTGTATTTAAGAAGTGCGCAAGTTCAAATTGTAGGTGATGTTGAAGCATGTAAACTGCAAAATTATTGTGGCTTTGACTGCCCATAAGTGATCAGCAAGTGAAAAAAAGGATATTCTAGTATTGTCCCCTTTCCTTTGTGTAACAATAGCACATTTTCTTATCTTGTATGTCTCTTGATGTGGCCTCTATCCATGAGAGAGGAGAACACAGCTACTATGAATATTCTTCTTTAGGAACTTAAGCTTGTTTTACTGTAATCCACATGAATCTCATCATCACATATCACAAAGTAAAAGAACATACTTAAGACCGCCAGTGCATGGAGCTGTACATGTACCTTTACTTTAATAGATACTGGGATAAAAGTGTTTGGCGTGGTGCAAGCTTTAAAATAGGAGACAACAACAAATGGTGCAGTTCTTAAACATATTTATATAATTCAAATGCATTCAGAAATTTAATATAATATTGCACCAGCATGACTTAAAAAGATTGTTTAAAGCTATGCTATATAATGCTTGAGAAAGAAAATGAACAGTATTACTGAACCGGTTATACAATGCATTTGCAAGAGCTAGGGTTTGTTTTTTCTCAAGTGCAAAGTGAAATAAAAACTAGAAAGCCTGGGTGTTTTCAATTTGTGTCATGCAAGTTAACAGTATTTTATAACACTTTTTTTTCCCAAAAACTAGAGCAAACTTTTAAAGAATGAAAAAGCTTAAACGTGTCCCTGAGTATGTGATCAAAGAAAATACATGTGTTAAATCTGTGAGGAAGAACAGCACAGTTTGTTACACTTTTTTAAATCACAAACTGTATTAAACAGATTCAGAGGAGTATATTCAATTGAACTAAGCAACAGGAAATTAAACATCTAACAGTGCTTATAAGTGTATTTAGTCTATTTCTGTCTCTAAAAATATGTAACTTTAATGACAATGGCAATTAGATCCACCACTGTACTATAGATCAATTGAATAGACCACATTGTTTTGACTTTGAGTGTATTTAGAAGATACATGTTTAACTACTTATAAAGTATTTTATTTCAAAACAATTACTTTTGAGTGCAGATCCTAGAGAATAGACAAAATGTATTTCATACAGCACATTCATTTTCTCAATGTGTAGCAATATAAAAAATACAATATTGAACAAGTGAGACTGGGTGACAAACTTCAAATTTAGAAGTGAACGCTTTTCAATTCTGTTTCAATGCAAGAATGTGATGCATATTATTACTTCAGATATGAATCTTAATTCTAGTTACAATGTATCAGAAATAATTTAAAAAAAATAGAATGATGATTTTAAATTCTAAATTCAACAACAATTTCTCTATATAATGTCACAAATATAAAAACAGGGCACATACTTGAAGCTTACAAAATGGTCTTTAGCTTATCAGCAACCTTTCAGTTGGTCTCTAGTTTCTTATCTAACTTGCAAGAAGCATAGAAATCTTACAAAACCTTGGCATTAAATGCATTTATCACATTACCAAAAATTAAATTAACAACATACAAAATACATACTTCAATGGCCTGAAAAATATGAGCTTTGAAATATCTCATCTCAAGAAAATCTGTATAAAAATATAACACTTCTGTTGCACACTTGGTGGATAAAAAAATACGTTAGGCTTTTGGCATAAGAATTTGGCTTGAAATTAGAAGGAAAATGTATAAACTCAGTGAGGTACAGTATAGAAACATTAGCAGAAACGTTATCTCTTTTGCTGCACCTTTTAAACAATCAATAGATTAGTTTAGCAGAATGTCATCGCCCAGATTACTGAAAACTGTAACAGTCCTTAAAAGTCATAAAAACCCATAACTACTTTACAGGGCATATCAAATAATTCATGGGGCTCAATAAAAAATACAACTCCCCCCTTTTTTTTATAACCACCTAAAAAAAGTATCTCCATAGCAGCTTGATATGGGTCATCAAATCTATCACTGTCTACATCACTTTGTGTGAAGTATTTTGCTTTGTCTGCAGCTGTTTTATTCAGTTTTGGCAAGACATCAAGTCACATTGGTTTTCTGTCTCTCTCTCTCCATCTGCCATTCTGAAACCACAGATCTAGAGGGGCACATCTTGATCTCATAAAGCCAAAAATGTGTCACATGTCTTTGGTTGTGCTGCTTGCGGCCAATCACAGTCGAATGGAACAGAGTCAATGTGGTTCTTGGACTGATCTCGAGGGAAACAGGGAGTCTTAGTCTTTGCAGTAGACTTTATCTTACTGAGGTTATGTGCTTGTATGTCTCCTTTTATTCATGCAGATCCTGCTGAGAAGGATTTCAGAATAAACTTGATTTACTGGACCTTTGACATGATAAGGCGAGTTAGAAATGGACAAAAAGTCTTGCAGTCCTGGTAGCTTGCTGTTCCTGCTGAAACCTTTCCCAGAGTGTCTGGAGAGCTTCATTTTTCTGTGAATAGTCGGTTTAGAAAATGTAAGCTTCCCTACCTGCAAAAAAAAAAAAAAATAATGATATGAAATGAGCTTTGGTCAGTGAACATTAATAAATTTGGACTTAAAAAAAACAAAGACTGCATCGTTGACTTGTAGCGTGAGGTTTTACAGATTATCTGTAAAATACTGCATATGCATGCCAAAAACTCAAAATAAGCATAAAAAAGCAGTTACCAGGTTTTTACAATTCTTTACTATGGTTAGCTATCTTTGTTTTTACCATACATACTGTATATGTTATTTATCCATAACTGAAGCACACAATTGTGATGGATTTAGAAATACTAAAAGCAACATAATACATGACAAATGTTTTGACAAAGTATTTTTTCATTATTATTATTATTATTATTGTTATAGTTATTAGTAGCAGGCAGCAGCTTGCAGTTTAACCTGCTGTACAACGAATTGAAACGTGATGGATACAGTTCCTATATTTAAATTATACCGAAGTTGATATATACGTATTTAAAAAAACAACTCAGAGGACTTGTTGTTATTTATAACAAGTTTGAATTCTACAGTTCAAGACAACACATATACAGTTGGTTCACTTTTAATTTGCTTACTGTCTTAGTAAAATAAAAGTTAGTAAAATGATTATTCTGATTTGTGATTATTTTTCAAAGTTCTGACCGGATTTACCTCTGATTTCACTATAATCTGAGTTGACTTTTGTCCGATTTGACTTCGGTTCTAAATCATTTAATTCTGACTTGTTTTGTGACGAGTTGACTGGTACCTTTCCCTGCACATTGGTATGCTTTTACCATGGAATATTGTAGTAATCATTTATAAGGTGGTGCAGTCAAGCTAATGTCATTCACCTCGGAGGCCTGAAGGTCACAGGTTAAGAAAAACAATTCATTCACACTGGGTCCTGGACACCTTGCTTTGATGAAATACTACACCTTTCTTAAGCATCAAAAGAAATATAAATAAATAATAAAACAGTTAACAGCTTCAATTTCAAATCTCCTCATTATAGAAACAAGCAGAAACAATTTCAAATTTCCTCATTATAGAAACAAGCAGAAACACTTTATCAGCTGTCAAATATTTTTAGTTTTCCAGTGTTCTGAATCAGGTGGGAGCAAAGAAACAAACCGGCTACTTATTTCCAGATCAATTAGCTGCAGTTAAGCCATGATGAATGTTTTTGCATGCCAGTGGTATCTAACCAATTATTATGGTTTAATGTTTCTGAGATCAAATCACTGTACGCATAGAAATGATACCACTTCAGAGAAAACATCTGCTACCAACATGCAGTTTTCTCAAAACCAGAATCGGCATACAAAACCTTGCTAATTACTGATTAAGTAAGACTGGAAGAATTACAAGGCCTACTGATTTACTTGTATTTTTATGCATCTCTAAGAGGCTGAGCCCAGTACTGGGTTGTATTTTTTTTTTTACATTTAAAAAACTACTAGTAATGCTTTTAAAGAAATGCATAAAGTTAAATGACAAATATTTAGATTGTGTTGAACATTCAAAATATGTCATTTGAATTTTATGTTTCTTTTGGTATTAATACAAAAACAACCGTTGAGTGTTTAATAATTACGGAAGAACATTTAAAGTACAGAGCTGGTAGAAATATACAAATTGGACAAAGGATCCTCCTGGTTTTGTCAGTGCAGCTGAATATCAGCAAGACATTCCAGATGCAGTCAGAGTGAGATTAATGTTATCTTGTATAGTATCTCACTTTAAAAGCAATCATGAACACAGGTTTTAATCTATTGATTAAACCTGTCTCATGAAGAAAGTGTTGCTTACCTCGTGAAAGTGGCAGGCACATCTCCCCTGAAGGAACTCCTTGTAGCGACCCATTGTAATACTGAAGGTATCAATGACTTCATAGCCACACTTCTTTGCAGCAATGAGGATTTGGGTATTTTCACTAAAAAGATTCTTAACACCATTCTGAAATCAAAACCGATCAGATTGTCAGTGCTATTTGTTTATATAAAGTAGTGCTTGACGAAAATATATTTTCAGAAAAATATTCAAAACATAAGCAGGAATATCTAATACAATTGTTATTCGTATCATTGTATTAATGTTTTATTAGAATATTATAATCAATTAAATTATTATAAAGAGAGCTGTAAGTAGGTTTGCTTTTTTAATGTATGCACACTGCATAGGGCTTTTCATAATAGAAATGGCTATAAAAAAAAAGCATTATATTTACAGTCCAGGGAAAAACATACAGCATAAAGTACAATATGGCAAGGCAGGTATTGACCCAAGACACTAGTGCAGCATGCAAAAAACATTCAGTTAACAAACACCACTAATTAAATCTATCCAATGCATACATAGATGTGTATATAATATTAAAGCTTTTGTGTTATATGTTATTAAACCTAAAACACATCTGCAAGCTTTATATTGTTAAATATATAATATCATCAACTTTATGACAAAGGAACAAACTCACATGTGCACATAGCAAAATCATTCACTCCACCAGAGATACAGTTCAGAATTTATTACCCGTTTATATATATATATATATATATATATATATATATATATATATATATATATATATATATATATATATATATATATATATATATATATATATATATATATATATATATATATATATATATATATATATATATATATATATATACAGTGCCTTGAAAGTATTCGCCCCTTGAACTTTGCGACCTTTTGCCACATTTCAGGCTTCAAACATAAAGATATGAAACTGTAATTTTTGTGAAGAATCAACAACAAGTGGGACACAATCATGAAGTGGAACGAAATTTATTGGATATTTCAAACTTTTTAACAAATAAAAACTGAAAAATTGGGCGCAAAATTATTCAGCCCCTTTACTTTCAGTGCAGCAAACTCTCTCCAGAAGTTCAGTGAGGATCTCTGAATGATCCAATGTTGACCTAAATGACTAATGATGATAAATAGAATCCACCTGTGTGTAATCAAGTCTCCGTATAAATGCACCTGCTGTGATAGTCTCAGAGGTCCGTTTAAAGCGCAGAGAGCATCATGAAGAACAAGGAACACACCAGGCAGGTCCGAGATACTGTTGTGGAGAAGTTTAAAGCCGGATTTGGATACAAAAAGATTTCCCAAGCTTTAAACATCCCAAGGAGCACTGTGCAAGCGATAATATTGAAATGGAAGGAGTATCAGACCACTGCAAATCTATACAGGACCATTCTGGAAGAAAACCTGATGGAGTCTGCAAAAGACCTGAGACTGGGACGGAGATTTGTCTTCCAACAAGACAATGATCCAAAACATAAAGCAAAATCTACAATGGAATGGTTCACAAATAAACATATCCAGGTGTTAGAATGGCCAAGTCAAAGTCCAGACCTGAATCCAATCGAGAATCTGTGGAAAGAACTGAAAACTGCTGTTCACAAATGCTCTCCATCCAACCTCACTGAGCTCGAGCTGTTTTGCAAGGAGGAATGGGCAAAAATTTCAGTCTCTCGATGTGCAAAACTGATAGAGACATACCCCAAGCGACTTACAGCTGTAATCGCAGCAAAAGGTGGCGCTACAAAGTATTAACTTAAGGGGCTGAATAATTTTACACTCAATTTTTCAGTTTTTATTTGTTAAAAAAGTTTGAAATATCCAATAAATTTCGTTCCACTTCATGATTGTGTCCCACTTGTTGTTGATTCTTCACAAAAAATTACAGTTTCATATCTTTATGTTTGAAGCCTGAAATGTGGCAAAAGGTCGCAAAGTTCAAGGGGGCCGAATACTTTCGCAAGGCACTGTATATATATATATACGTATATATATTTTTTTTGCATGATCTGGAAGGCAGATTTTTATTTATGTGCATTAAAGGAAATATTTTTGCATCATTGTTCTCTAAAGCTTAAAGCATTTAACACCTTCATGTGGAACAACCTGTTTAATCGTTATCCGTTATGTTATTTTACCAGTTTATTTTGGTTTCTTCTTTCATTGTTTTTCTTTTTTTTTTCTTTTGATATTTCTTTTGGTAGTTTGAGGAGTGGCCTCAGGGGATAGGAAAGGAAAGAGGTTCCCGACCGGCGGGAGCTTGCTTGGCCAGAGGGGAGAGAGCGGTCTCGAAGGCAGGCTGTTATGCAGCCTAGGGAATCAGAAAACACATAAGATAGATTGGCTCGGCGGAGCCCACGACATGTTGTGCGGAGCGGCAGTCATGTAGGAGGAATAGGCTCTTGCGCTGAAGAACCTGGAAAAGGAATGATAGAAGAGGGAGCTGGAAATAGAGCCGTCTCAATTTGAAAAAGATAAAGAGCAGGAGCTGCTAAAGAATAGATCATGTGGCCGGGGGTCCCCTCTGACCCACGCAGTTAGAACCCCCCTCCTCGACGGAGGCATGGATGGTGGCGGCCATAGAGGTCGGGGAAGTGAGCCTCACTTATCCCCAAAGGCTGGACCCCCGGCTCCCCACATAACCCCACACCCGTGGGACAAACAGTAGTTCATGTGCCAATGCATAAAAGGAGGAAAAGACATACTAGACAAACAAGAGGGATGATTTTTTTTTTTTTTTTGGACAAAAGAATGGGTAGAGTGGAATTATGTGTTTACCTGCCGCACAGTGGAGAGGGAAAAAAACTATTAGGGGAAAACCTCTGGTAGACCCGGTGGATCAGGTAGCCCCCACTCCAGACATGCTAACAATTTTTTGGTGAGCTGCAGCTATATCGGAAACAGATGTATGTATGATTCTTGGCTCTTAATTAGATGCTGATTGATGTTGACTTTTGCTGCTGAGGTGGCTGCTCCAATTCTAAAGGAGTGAGGACTGTAGAACTGAGGAGAAAGGCCTGCTTTGGAGATGAGAGAGGCAAAGTGAGTTGAGAACCAATGTCTTAACTACTGCACGGGAGGAGCTGGTGAACAGGAAAGGCTTCTTGCTGTAGATGTATCTAGACAGGGAGGTGTAGGGACATAATGGAGAATAAATCTTCGACAGCTGTATAAATAAATTGAACCTGACGAAGTTGATCTATCTTAGAGATGCGAAGCATAATTAGGAAATGAGAATCTAGAACTAGGAGATGTTGTTTGGAATGGGTACCGAGAGAAGGGAAGCTGGAAAGGGATGGGACTGTATAGTTAGAGCATCTGAGGAATCCAAAGAAAGCAGTTAAGCACATGAGGAGGTAGTCGAAGGGGTTAAAACAGCCTTTTCGCAAGACTGATATGAGCAACTGTAGAATATCTGAAGATATAGGAAGTCGAGATGGGGAAGTAGGAGGGGAACTCTTAAATATGCCACTGAGAGTCGGGTATATTGCTGGAATGGCCAGAAGAATCGGAGAGGACACTGACATGAGACGGTAATGAAACTGAATTCCGGAGATGTAAGATTTGATTGTGGAAGAGGAGAGGTGTAGAATGTATTGTGCGTGGACGATAAAGGCTAGAATCCAGTCTTGATTAAATGGAACGGGCTGATTTTTTTTGTTTTTTTGCACAAAAGGAGAAAAATCAGCCTGTAGAGTAGGATGATCTTGTTGATGGGGCTAGGGCAGCGGACATGTCATTTCTAGCAGATTGGAGAAGGATGAAGACAGGAGAGCTGGAAAGAATACTAGGTGCTGGTTTTGTGGAATTTGGAGAGATGTTGGAGATGCTGTGGGAACCAACTGCTGAAATCTGGCGATCTGTAGGCGAGAAAGAGCATCAGCTGCATTATGTGGACTGGGAATGTAACATGCTTGAATGAAGAAATTAAAAGACACCTGAAATCCAAACAAGGCGACGTGGTAACTGCATTAGAAGGGGAGAGGAAGATCTTCCTTTATTGATGATATGGATTGGACGGCCATTCGCTAGAGAACCATTCAGTCCCAAGGTAACCCCCAAATGCTAAGAATGCAGCATCAGTAAAGAGATTCAAATCATAAGGAGCTGAAATCAGGTCTTCATAAAATAAGGTCAGGCTGTTCCAGTGACTAATTAAAGTAGTCCACATCTTTTAATATCCTTTCTTGCTTTGGTTGGTATATTGATGTAGGAGTCGAGATGTTTTGTTGTGGTTGACAGATGCAGAAGACGAGATACGAAGGTTCTGCCCTGTGGAATGATGCAGATAACATAGTTGAAATGGCCGAGAAGGAATAGGAGGTTAATTAGAAGGCGGATGCGGTCTAGTTTGGATGGAGGAAGACAAGCTTCAGATTTCAAAGTGTCTAGAGTAATGCAGAGGAATTCAATGGAGTTGACTGGACGGATGGTTTTATCCTCGGAAAGCAGGACACCGATTGAAAAATAAGGGTTTCAGGTTAGAACATGCTTGAGCTGGAGGGTCTGAAGGAGGAGATATTAGCAGGAAGTCAGAGGAGATGCAGAAGGAATGGAACCCGGCGAGAGTTGAGAAGTAACCAGCAGACAGCTTCGGAGAGAGTCGAAAATCTTTGATTAACATCTTTACCTTCTATGATATTGCGGCAAATCTGCGTGGAAAAAGAAGGACGGTGGATGGAAGTAGGAGCTGTAGGGGATGCAGCGGGGAGTCCAGGGGAAGGAGCTGGGGCTAAGGCTGTGGCTGCTGTTGATAAAGCGGTTATCAATATCATCGGGCCTGGTATTAATGGAGGAGATAGCTACTGGCTGCATCAGAGTTCTCATGTTGTCAAAAAATTCCTGGTGAATTATCAGCGGCTGGTTGTGAGAAGGGAACTGACTGGTGTGCGGCTACTCTATGAGTTGAAGCAGGGACGGGAGCGGTGGAGGGAGGATTGCAGGCAGCCTGAACAGCGGCATACAGGCTGGAAGGAATGATAGGCTCAGCTGAAACAGCCTGGCAATAAAAACAAAAAGAGCGAGCCAATACAAGCCAGACGGTATGATGACTCATTTTTTATAAAGGTCTCTTATTAGTTTGGTGATGGGTCAGTCTTTATAATGAAGTTGTATTGGATTGTTGGAGCAGGTCCGCTTGGAGCAGCGCAGCTGCTGGGTTTGCGGAGTTACTGTAGAAGCTACAGGGTCTGGATTGCAAGAAGCTGAATGGCCTGCGAGATCATCAGAGCAGGTAAGCAAAGCAGAGGCAAACTCGGAATCGTTAGAGTCACAGGAAAAAACTATTGCATGAAATTTTGACACTGCAAAGCAACAGAGTCGAAGGTTTGCAGAAAACAGACTGAAAACGCTCGACAGCGAGATGTGTGAGATTCAGACCTAAATAGGAGAAGATTGACCGGGAAAGCAGGGTGGAGCCCAGGATCCTATCCTCCGAAATAGGCCTATAGCCTATCACTTATTCATTTTCTAACAAATGCCTCAGTTGAATATTATAACATAGGATTGCTATATAGTTCATTATTATTTTCAACTCTAATGTTTATAACATACTTTATCACACTCAATCACTAGATGCACTATTGATTGTTCTTGAAGGATCTGTAAGCTAAACTGTTTCCAGTACATGTGGAAACAAGCCCTGAGTAAACAAAGTGAAAACCCACCAGAGAAAGAGATCGGACCCCATCTGCTGGGAAATGAAATCCCATTCCTAATGACTTAATCAGAACAAGGATGCTTGAAAGATTTTCCCTGAGGAAGAAACATCAATACAATTAGAAATCATCTTAAAAATTATTTTATAAAGGCATAGGCAGATTTAGACAAAATATAGACAAAACATCCACCGCAGGCAAATAACTAAACTAATATGTACACGCCTGAAATACAAAGGATAAGATCTTTAATCTAATGCTATAGTAGTAAACAAAAAAAGCCTTCTACATACAACACCTTCTAAATCTGGTGACATATATATATATATATATATATATATATATATATATATATATATATATATATATATATATATATATATATATATATAATGTGTATATATATGTATGTATATATATATATATATAATGTGTATATATATGTATGTATGTGTGTTTTATATTTCCCACATGCAATAACTCAGTGTTAAGACAGGTATTATTCTCCTTTTCTCAGTTACCTTTTCAGGACCTTCTGTATAATTTGCAGGTGATTGGTATTAAGCCACTGAACACCTCCTACAACGAGCACGGTCTGGTCTGTATTTTCTAGAGGTCGGGATCTAAGAGACAACGGGAGGAACACATGTAATTCTGGGGGAGAACAGATGGCAAACATTTATATAAGCTGTACATTTAATCCCAGTCCATCACTTCTGGCATGATGTTCAGAGAAACTGTTTTCCATTTTCTACTCTTGTCCTGCCACATGTATCCGTCATTGTGGCTTTAGATACTGTTTATTGTAATTAGAAACATGAACTTGTTAAATCTTTTTTAAAACATTGCATAAAAACATTTTAACCACAAGAGCAAAAATTAATAAGTGTCTTAAGAGCAAATGGACATCCATTTAAGTGTGCCTATTACAGAAAAAAGTTGTTACCTTTGTATAAGCTGCTCTAAAGCCTTTTCAAATGTTGGTCTTTGGTCTTTGCTGAGCCAGAACTGAGGGTAATAGGAATAGCTGAGGAAAGTGTTTTCACCGTTGACATTGTGATAGAGTTTAGTGTCATGAGCCTTGTCCCATTCCTCAAGAGTCTCATTCACACGTTCCATGAGGTAGTACATCATCCCTCTGTTTGTTGAATCACCGATAAAAATAACCTTATCATTGAAAAGAAAAAAATACATTGTACATAAGCAACACATAGCATCACTTCTTTCTATTTTTCTAACACAGCTGCTAAAAACTGCAATAATCATTACAGTACCTTGTAGATGGCTCCCAGTTAATTATGTCAAAACGTTATCTTTAAAAATCTTACTTTTTAAAATGCTTTGATTTAAAAAGATACAGTAAAAAACACACACAGAGGTACCTTTTGTAGCACTTTGGCATGTAAGTTCACTTTTATGAATCTAACTGCTGTACAATACTTTGAATAAACCTTCTGTTTCTATCACAAAGCTGCTCAGCAGACAGACAGCACAAAAAAGCCAATCCAAGAGGGTCACCATTGCCTCAGGTGTTGGAGAGGAACACTGGGTTAGAGTTCAAGCACACTACATTAAAGTAATATACACCTTTTTTACATCATTGCCTCAGTGGGACACCCAAACATTTATGGATAGAGTCTTTTTTTTCCAGCACTGCCTTTAGTTTCTCCCACAAGTTGATTTATTAAGCAGATCAGCATTAAACCGTGGACGGTAGATCTTTACGCTACTTGGCACACAGATGTTAGAAGAATTAGAACATTTTTCAAACTGTAAATTTACTTTTGCATAACTTCTCTACCTTAGCTTTTGTATACAATGTCAGTAGCTCACCCTCTGCCTCTTGCTCTCTTTCTACAGGTGTCCCCCAAGGCTCAGTCCTGGGACCCCTCCTGTTTTCTCTCTACACCCGCTCCCTGGGTCCCCTAATTTCCCATGGCTTATTGTATCATTTCTATGCTGATGATGCCCAGATATTCCTCTCCTTTCCCCCCTCTGACTCCCACATTTCCTCCCATATCTCTACCTGTCTCTCAGCCATCTCCCAGTGGATGCACTCATATCCTCTTTTAAACTCAACCTCTCCAAATCAGTCCTAATTTTCTTCCCCTCCCTTTTTCCTCCCCACCGATGATCTCTCTATCTCTTTTCCTCTTGAATCCACCACCATTTACTCTAAAAGGTAACCGTATTCATGTTTTTTTGTACTTGCTCATTTTAAAACCGTTCTTATCCATTTATTGTACTTACTATTTGCTCTTACTGGAATTTACTCTTATAAGTAAATACCTTTACTACAAGTTTAACTGCTCTTAGTCGAATTCACATTTAAATGTAATTATTTACTTTTCTCTTTGTTTTGCTCTTATTTGAATTTGCTCTCATTTTATTGCATTATCGGTAATGTGATTTTGTAATGTGATACTTTGCATTGTGACATTTTGTAACAACTAAGTCACTCTGGATAAGGGCATCTGCTAAGAAATAAATAATAATAATTTAACTTGCTTGTTCAGCATTTTATTTTTATTTATTTTTTTTAAATTGAAAGCAGTTTTTTCAGTGTTTTCTCAATAATTGCACTGTATCTATTTTTTGTTCATGGCTTCTC
Organism: Acipenser oxyrinchus oxyrinchus; assembly: GCA_030684275.1. Taxonomy (NCBI): domain Eukaryota; kingdom Metazoa; phylum Chordata; class Actinopteri; order Acipenseriformes; family Acipenseridae; genus Acipenser; species Acipenser oxyrinchus. Next base: position 18,171,386 of record CM060256.1, on the reverse strand, counting down.
TGTCTGCCTGGGAAAGTAATTTTCCCCCAAGGGAAAACTAAGGAAGGATAGAGGACGAACTATGGTCTCCCTGGTTTACTGAGATATCTAAAAATTGAGAGAGGTCAGATGCTCCGAGGTTGCATAAGAGAGCCTCGCAATCTTTGCAGGTAGAACAAAAGTTCTGGAAAAGAGAATAAAGAAATAAACACAAAGAGGGCCAGGGGTCTCTTCCCCCCCCCCCCCCCCAGCTGTAAGAGCCACCTCTTAGTCAATGACTAGCTTGAAAGTTGGGAGCAAGCTTTGTTCGACAAAGGGGGAGACTGGCACGGGTGCAAATGAATAGATTTTAAGTGAGAGAATGGAAAACAAAATGTAGTTAGAAAAGTTATTTGGCTGGGGGTCCCCTCTGTCCAGCGGGAACCTTCCTCTCGGAGGATGAGACAACACTTTCGGCCTTTAAGGTTGGGAAGTGAGCTTGACTTGCAGCTAAGTGCAGCTTAAGACAGTAGAATAAATAAAACCCTAAACATGCAAACCAAGTTTTATACACCCTAATTACAGTTTTACAATTGCTTTCAATTCGTGTGTTTTTTTTTTTTTAAAGAAAGCATATTTTTATATTTCTTTATAACTTTCATCACTATTATATTTTATTGCATTTTAGGCCAACCAAAACCACAATTCTCAGTGACAGACAGTCACACTTTATTGAGTTTGGGTTTAAATCCTAAGTGCCACAAACTGGATGCTTGGCTACCTTTTCTGTCTTGTAAGGCAATTAAATGTTTCTGGCTTGCTGGCTAATATAGTGCATGAAACCCATAGGGTATCAGAAACAAAATCTGCCAAAACAGTATTTACAAATTTGAGTTCAGCTGATGTATCTTTGTATTAGATTACCCTTTTCTGTAGTTAAATTATAAACTTCATCCACAAACCAGGAAGATTCATTTGCAGGCCCTTTCTCACATGGTAGCGGAATGCTGGAACATTCAGTCGCAATCTTTTACTTTACTTAAAATAACTGAATGCCTGAGTGTGTTTTTTAAATAGTTACCATCCGTAACCACTGACATCAATACTGCTTTTGCACCCAACTGCAGATACAGTAGGAAAAGCAGGGATCAAGACTTTGTTTGGGAAGAGCTCAGTGCTCACTTTTATATGATTCCAAAAGTCTTTTTCAATGTCTTTTTAAAAAAGTCATAGTTTACATAATTGCAGTAAAACTCTGATTATTGGACATTACTTTGGAAGCAAACCCTGTTTGGTAACTGAACTGAACACTGTCAAATACCAGACGATAATACATTCTAATCAGAGTTCTATTGCTTCATTAAATTTCCATATAAAATACATTATATTGAATGTAATCCAGTGCTTTGAAATGCCAATACTCATAAATGAAGTGGGATGCAGATTTATCTTTCTTATGCTGAGCATTTGAAACACTGGAAAATGTAATTATTTTCATATAAATTATAAAATTCCTATAGTATATTGCTTTGACTTGAGGCCACTTTGCTTTTTCATTGTTGTTTTGCTGATAATACTGAAACAGAAAAAGAAGCAGTGTACACGGACGGCAGTGTCCAACTGTGTAAATGATTTGAGACCACATTGAACATTTCAGTTGTTTCACAGCCTATACACACATTAAGCTTACATTAGGAACAAGGAACAACACCAGCTTACTCCACCTTCTTAAGATAACAGATGTTATTTATTTTCGGTTAATATGGGAGCGAAGAATAAACTATACTTTAGCCATTCAAATAAAAATGTCTTCCTCCTTAACTCTTACGTTGAGGTATAGAGAACTCCACTTTTGCATAACCTACGAATAAATATTCAATTCACAACCGCCTACCTTGCCATTCATGAACTCATTAGTCGATTTCAGGTCAAGCCAACTCTCATTCAAATGTTACCTGGCCTAGATTTGTATTGCCTTATTCTACAAAGGCACAGTGATCTTGATAATGCCTAAGACGAAATGGTCTCCACTTCACACTTTATTGCTATTAAAGTCAGATGCGAGGAATACGTTTCTGTGGTTGCCAAGGGACAGGTTAATGGTTACATTCTGGTTTAACTGGATAGACAGGATTCTGAGAGCTATACTGAGGCCACAGGGGTGCTTAAACTTAAACTACTGAAACAGAGAGTGATATAAAGTATAAAACAAGAACAATACATTCATTAAGATAACAAAGATATCCCCTACCCACGCCAAAATGCTCTTTAAATCCAAGCAGCTTGTTTATGATGAATATTTACATATACAAAAGAGTTTTAATAAATAAATAAAATCGCTTTAGTGATTTTTTTTAAAAATTAGTATTCATTGTACCAAGAAATCCACAGTAAACAGAACAGTCATGAATGGCTTTTGCGTTTAGTTACCAGTTACTGGAAATGTACTTTATACTTTAAACCAGGAGCGTTGAAGGTTGAACCCTCATTAATAATGTACATACATGTACTGTAGCTTTGTGGTTGTTAGCTGCCTAGATATTCCAAAATGTAAATTTAAATGCCTTGCAGCACAAATGTAATTTGTATTGCATCTTTCCCACACTTTTTTTCTTCATACTTCCTGTACAGTACTGACTGTATCTCATACAATACTTATAACTTGACAGCCTATTGACTTTTTAGTGTTTCTGTTAATTTAAAAGATCTGGCCTTTCAAATTATCAACAATACTAAAGCAATAACTGAAAGCAAATCTTGCTCAGGATGATACGCCTGGTTTCACTGGTTTCCCTTAATGGGGAAGTTTGTCCCTTGTTAAAATACGTAAGCTTTTACAGGACTTTTTTGCTGATTCAGAATGGAATTTCCTCTGTTCTATGTATTGCATTTAAATTGCTTTGTTTAGCTCTTAAAGGGAGTGGCAGATCTAAATACTGCTACAGTTTAAATATAAAAAATAGGTCTCAACCTGGCATTTTACTTATTTTTAAAAACAAAAAGAACCTCAAAGACACATACGCTAGAGATGTTGGGTTTTACAGAGTCCGCTTCTTTTAATGATTTAACTATTTAGATCTACCGCCCTTTAGATCAATTGAATAGACCCCAGTGTGTGTTTCTCCTTGCCTTCTGTCCAGCTGGTCTCTTGTCAGCAAGGAACAATAAACCCCTAGATGTTTTATAAAACAAATGTTTAAAAAAGACCACCATGACCCTGACCACAGTGTTCAAAGAATATGTGACTCTGTATATCTAATCCTGCTGTTATGTACTGAACACCTTTTTTCAGTTGTAAAGCTGTCTGTTTTCTGTTGTGTAGCCAGTACCTGTATGCATGTTTAGTGTTTCCAAGACATCCATGAAAATGGACAGTCACATCAGACTAGGATTGCTGTTATTACAATAAATTAAAAAGCACATGGAATTCACCAAATATAAAATGAATATAAATACACAGTTAGAGAAAAAGTAAAAAAAAACAAAAAAAAAAAAACAGGGTACATTGTGGGAAGAAAAGAAATACCAATCTTCACCCAAAGTGAAGAAAAACTAATGACTTCAATAACATCAAAAACACAAATCAGTGAAACTGGAAGACTTCATTCTTACATAAAGAAACAGGATATCTACCCACATAATTGCCACTGAACTGATGACATATTTCAGTATATTTAAACAGAAAACAGACAGTGCCATGCACAAGCACAAATGTCCATTCTGGAAGGATGAGAAACTTAGTTAAGCAATATATGCATATGCATTTTGCCTTTAGGATTTGCACTCATTATCTTATTGTTTGATTGGTTTGACACAGAATAAAAGACAGGTGCAGTAGCATGAGTCGTCTCAGTTCCTGGTATAAATACCTTAGCTGGCTTTAATAATATCACATTTAAAATCACATTTTTCAGTGAGGCATGTGCAACAGAAATGACTTACTTCATGGTGGCATGTTACACACAATGGTTACCTTTTTTCCTTCCATGCATGTTTGGAGCTGAGACCTGTTTAACACGGGATGGTAACAGTTTTCTGGTTGCCAAGATACCTCTCTCCAATCACAGGTTCTGTTATCAGTGCAGCTCAGACATGGAACAATCCAACGGCCTTTGGAAAAAACAAAAAATGAAAAACAAGGGTAAAGGTATAGCATACGTATAGGGAAAGGATGGTAAATTACAGTGCATTTACCGTGAGTGAAAAGACAACATTGTTTTTATGCAAAGAAAATATAATGTAGCCATTATTAGGTCTTTGGAGACAGCTTTACTGACAGTATTGTATTAAATTCTATACCTCACCTGAATGAATGGCACATTCTTTCAGTAAGTGAAACTGGAAAGAACTATAACTTGATATATATCAACAGATAAAACAATCAATACACCCAGGTCTGCACCTCATAAGAACTACAGTACAAGGCTCCATACATACTTTGCTTTACTGACTCCCTGGCTTGATAAATAAATCTTAAATACAGAACAGTATCCTGTACAGTTTAACAAAAAAAAACAGCAAGATTCGTCTCTCTACTACAGCTGTTTGTCAGCATGTTACCCAGCAAGAGCCTACACCTTAAGATGAAAAAAGGTTTGCTTGGATTTAAGATATTGAAATTAAGACTCAATCTGCTCTCAATTATTGTACTGTCTGTTATTTTGACTATAAATTGGAAACATAAGAGCTTAGACCTGTGGGACCTTTTCTCAACTTTAGAAATAGGGTGCTACATTTTTTTCATTGTAAGCATGTTTCTTCACTAAATATTGGTTATGGTTGGTGAGGCAGCATTATCAATAGTCTGACCACCTTGCATTAACAATTGTGTATATTATCACTGAAATGAATCAATTATATTCCAAACTTCTCTGTGCAAGACAATCCAGTTTATTGATAGTTCTGGATTAGACTAGGACAGAAATTGCCTGCTGCTATGGAAGGACTTAAAAAGAAGTATAGTTATCAGGGAACATAAGAGTATAGATTACTGATTTTAAGCAATCATCTCTGTGAGCTGACTTTTTTCCAGTTTCAATTAAAACAGGACGTTTTACACTAGAAGAATGACGCTCAGATCGCAGTGTACCAGCAACCCACTAATGCTTTCCATTTGTGTTGCAACATTTATACTGTCTGTAAGACACTGTAATTGCTCCTTCCTTCCTCAGGATATGAATGATGATGTGTAAATTTCTCTGTATTATTTATACCCCTGCTAGGAAAACATTATGCAGACCCAGTAGCAATACTAAAACACTGTAAAACTGTGACAAAACTGTACTTATCTGTCTGTCTTATATAGAAAATGATCTTAGTTAACCTGACAGTTATTGTGTTACCATCATACAGCATGGCCTTTCCTATGGAATACCAACTGTTTCAAAGACAGCACACAGAGGAACATTAGGAAACACTTGACTGCACCGTAGCTGTAAGTGTGTGTGTAAAGGACTAACCTTTGGCATCTCCAGAGTTGCAGGCCTGTACCTGACCCTGGGAACCCAGAGAGAGGTGGCTGCTGGGGAGAGTCTCCAAGCCACAGGGCTCCTCAGGCTGAATTACCAAACCGCAGTCCTGCACGAACACACACACAAAAAAATGAATAATGAAATGAAAGTTCAACGCAGGATGATAGATGATATGTCAAAACACTGTACAAAACCAAGCCCAAGATTTTTCTTAGTCCCATAACCGAATCCAATATAGAGGTTGTTGTTATTATTTTAAATAGATACAGAACACAATGCTTGTGTGCCAACACTATAGGATTCCGAAAAGAACTGTAAGTTATAGTATTATTAATTCCATCTGAAGTAGGGCAACTCTGAAGCTCTCTTTAGCTGTCAGCACTGTAATGTGGGTATGATAAAGTCACCTCTTCAGGTTATAAAGTCAGAGATTTAAATTATGCTTACAGCTACCAACAGGACTGGTACAGGGTAAAAATAAAGTCATAGTCAGCTTTAATGTGATGTCCTAACCCAGACTGACATCTGAAAAGTTAAAACTGTTTCATACTTCAAGTTCATTTCATTGAATCTTACTTTTATACACTTGGGGCTTTGCTGTACGTGTGTAGGAATATTCAAATGAACATGTGGAATTCTAAATGAAAGCATGATGGATCTGCAGGCAAATAAAAATGATAGAATGCTTTAACCTTAAAAAAAAGTTTGTACAAAATTAAAAACAGCCATTTAGTGTGGAACAGAGACTGGGGCTGTTTAAAAAACAGCAACAAAAAAAACTACCCATTTAACAGTGTCCTGTTATGTATTCAAAACGTTTACTGTAGTGTGTTTTACATGGTAAACCAGAACAACAGCTTTTGAAAACCTATTCCCCAGGAATGGCCTGTCAGTGTGGTTCCGAAGCACACAGCTGGTGTTTCCCAGAGCTTCCAAACTCTCCGGCAGTACTTTTTAACAGGAGTTGAGGGTATTGAGGAATGCTTTACCTTAGTCATTATAAAATTGCCACAATGTACACAAAGATAATGATCACATTCCTTTTCCAGGGTTCTTCAGACTGTGTGGTACTGAATCAGAAAACCTTTGAACTGCAAACTCTCTTGGCTGTTTCTCCAAAGACTTCCACTGATTCATATGTGTTTAACAGGTATCAAAGTGTCTCCCTGGCACCAGGCCCTCTCGGCATAGCGTTAGTTGTACAGGTCAGACAAATATAACAAGATGAATGACACTGAGAATCTCTAGTGTCAAACTGCAATGTCCACTTGGAGCCTTAGGGTCTGGATATACTGTGGAACTATTTGGCGGCATTACTGAAACTAACACCAAGATCAGAAAGCCCCTGCCTTGCAGCACAGCAATTTGCACAGGGCTTCACACAGCAGCACCAAATTCCTGAATGATACGCGACTGCTGTCAACAAAGTGCAACAAGACAACTTAACAGGGATTTTCTTGTTCATACTTGTGCACAGTGTATGAGGATAAACACAGCATCACTTTTGATTTTGAGAATATAAATAAATTAGCTCTAACCAAACAGAAATGTTTCGGCTGACTGTTTATTGTACATCTATATAAACCTGGCTTCAAAATGAGTTTTTAAAAACACATCAGCATAAGTATAATCACTTTATAATAAACTTTTTTTTTATTATTATTATTTTTAAATACTCCTTTTCGTTGAAATGGTAATGGTATGAAATTAAAATGTCTTTTAATGCATGGAAAAAAAGATTTATTAACTACTGGTACAGAGATCAAACTATTTAATCATAAAATAATTCATCTGGAAGGTAACCAAGACCTAATGTGAAGCCAGGTTCTCTGGATTAAAACTACATTCGAATGGTTTCAAGAATATACTTTACAGCAATGTATTTGTTTTATCCCAATAAAATAAAATAAACCTGTAGGAAACTTATGCGTTTTTATACAAACATTGGTGTCCACATGTGCTGCTTCCAGATGTATCCATCTTATATTAACACAGTTATAATATGTTTTGATCAAGAGAACACTAACTTATCCTGATAAAAGCCTAACTGAAAAAGCTATCGAGAAAGGTCAGGGAGCCTAATTTACAGTTCCACAGACTTACATTGTGGGTTTTGCTAGCTGTTTGTAGATTTATCAAGTCCTGTAAAGGAGCTAAGTTGCCTGGCCTTAGCTTTCCTAAATACTGTATGTTTACAAACTATCAGTGACTTTGGACATTAGAGGCAAGTCAAGTAAACTGATGTAATCATTATCCTCCTCAGTGACTGATCAAACATAATTATTTATACAAATGATATACATTTATACTGTATGTAATAAAACAACTGTAGTCTGCTAAGCCAGCACACAAGTTCATAAAAAAGTACTGATGACACAACTGCAGATGGAAAACTTGCCAACTCTATAGCTTTAGGTCACAGACTATGGCATTATCACTTTCTTTCCATTGGGCTTCTTTCCCAAGTAAGTGTCTCTGATTTAGGGAATCTACTCTATCTAATTATTTATTGGTTTCATTTTAGTTCTATATGTTTTTTTTTTTTTAAACTGTATTCTGGACTACGGTATAGAGTATTACATTGTATTTCTATTACAACAGGTATATGTTTTTGGAGAGGCATTTTGTTTCACTGTATAAATTATTGAAGATGTTCAGCTTGGTAAGTTATTATTAGTTTCAAATATTGCTGGAGGAATGTTGCTTGAGTGTCATCAAAATTTATGGCACTTTGTTTCCAAAATGTTGGCAGGTATGGGATATTGATCACATAGGTATATTATTTTAATGTAACCATAACATTTCATGTATGGGATATGTTCCCCTCTAGCAACATGAAGGCTGATGTTTTTTTAATATTTTAAAAATACATATTTTACGGAAATGTAATTACATGGCTTCATTCTCAAACAAGCAGAGTGAAATATTTTAACCATACGTCAACAGGAGGAAACATGGAATGTGCACTAGACTGGGTGAACCTGGCTGCTAACACAATACATACTCAAAACTCAAAGCAAGAGTATACCGTGTAAATACAGAGGATGCCTTTCGGAATGATGAAATGCTTAGTGCAGTGAAACCTACGCATGCCAGACTAACTGACCAGAACAATCTCTTACCTTAACAGCTCAGCCCTTAACTTCAAATCAATTTGAATGCATCATAAAGCATTTGTTCACAAGGCCAGAAATTAGTAATGGAACAACTTTATCCATAAAGTAACTAAAATTGAAAGACAAACTTTTCGACAAATGTCTTCCCTTCTCCTTTTATTTTTCTAATATCGCCCCAGTCCTTTTATTTTAAAACACCAATTTACTGTACACCTGATTTAACCGTTTTTAAGTTTCTCACATGCACCAAACAGAGTATTTAGCCTATTTTATTGTGCTGTGAATTTATAATACTGTACTGTCAAGAATGCTCCATGAAGTACCCTTTCCTCAACTTGCTACAGTATCGTGAATAGTTCAATTAAGGACTTGGTACTTTATAGATTTACTTTGGCAACACTCCATGTGGCAATGGAAAACACGAAGGACTGAAACTCATAATCCTTTTACTCATTATCCTGTTAAATTATTGGGTCTAAAGTTCACAGACCAAAAGGAATGCTATCAGCACCAAAAATGTATGCATGAATATAAATATACTTTCCAACAGACCACACAAAGCACAGTACTGCACATCAGAGTATTTTGCAATGCCTCTTGGGAATGGTAGTTGTGTACAATATACACATTCATTTAATTGAATAATATACTGTATGTATTTTTGTAGCCAAGTGTTGCAGAAATCAAATTGAAATCTGGCAGGAAAATGAAAATGATTGTGAAAGTATGAATTGTAATACAGCAGTGTTTTAAATCTGTTTGACCAAGGGTGAGGGTGCAGCAATCATCAAAGTTGATGAATTATAAGCAAGCACTCAAGCTGAGTTGTCTAAATCAGTCCTACTGTAAGTGCTTTACTTAGTATTGATTTAAATGTAAAATATGATTAGATTAGTGTAGGCATTCTATATGTAGCCTATAACCACAAATCACATGTTTACAACACCTTTCAGCAAACCAGAACAGTGCGCTTTCTTTCCATTGTGCACTATGTTGTCACCCCAAGAAGGGGGCTTCCAGGCTGTTTTGGCTTCATAAACAGTGCACTGTACCATTCACTTTGTCATATGGTAGGGACAAGAAAATGTAATTAATATTTAGTTTATTTAAAGAGTCACTGCTCCTTGGCATAACAAGAAACAGGCTTTAAACTCAGCTTGCAGACAATTTAAGGTAATTATGTTCTGATGTCTTTATTCTTCTCCATGATGTGAAAATGCTTAAAAATATATCAGTAAGATGTTGCCAGACAGTTCATGTTTTATGAAAAGGATGTCAACCAGCATCTTGAAATGTAAGCACCCAGACATAAAGCCCTAATTTAGTACAACATAACATAATGTACCCGCAAATTAAAGCTAAAACTGTTTTAGTTGGAATGATGCCTGGTAAAGATACACGCACACTGTTTTTTGTAGATCTGCCACTAGGGATGAACAAGGCCTAAGAGATAGGATTCAGAAAGTGATAGCGACTACATTATCCCCACTCCACTGCTGGAGATTATATACAATAGCATGAGGGCCTGGGAGCCATATTTGAGCCTGCTTTGTTTTATTAATGGTTGTGAACAAGACTTAATGCAATGAGAGTTGTGTCAGCGTAAGACAAACATAGAAAGATGATGTTGAAAAGGAAACAAAAGAAGAAAACCCTCATGAATAATACTAAATATGTTTCATTATATGAAATGTGTATAATTAACACTAAACTGCTTTAATTTGATCCCAAATTAGTTACATTAATATTCTTTATTCTTTCATTAACTTTCATTAAACTCAACCCTTCAATAATCTAAATTGTACCATTATCTTTGTTTTATGAATTTACTATATTTATTACAACAGTTTAAAAGCTTGACGAGCATGATAAAGAATAGATGTATTCACTTCCTTATACAGTAAGTACTGCAACAAGTGGGATGGCAAGTGCCCTGTGTTCCTGGATTATTGATAGCAGTATAGGCTTTGTCACAAAAGTCAGAAGCACACGTCTGGTAAATAAAGTACAACAGCTCTTGAGCAAAAGATAACTTGTGTTGCCACGGTTATGTCAAAAGATATTTGAAGAACACCCTGTGTTGCTGCTTAGGTATTTTCTAAAGCAACCACAGCAATCAGAATTACAGTACTGCACAGATGATTGCTACTGTAGGAGTATTAGTATTCTGAGGACCTTACTTGGTCAAAGATACCCATGGAATGGTATGATTTACAAAATGTTATGTTCAATTTATTTTGACTACATCAAACAGTACACCAATCATTACGGCGGTTATTCCTTTAGATACATAAGAACAGTTGTTCCTGCTCAGTGCTTGGTAGTCTTGCATGAAACTTTTTATCGTCAAACTAATTTACTAAATTTGATTATAGCAGGACCTTGAGGTTTTGAACGTGAAACTTGAAACTGGGCTTAATTTTAGTTTCTCGTGTCTAATTTCTTCTAAATTGGCAGCATAAAAATAGCACAGGGAAGATATCCGTGACAACAGCACATAGCAAACAAGACAAAACTAGCGGAAACTCTGAGACAACTGGAAACCATTCCTTTATAAATAAATAAATAAATATACTATATCCTTATAGTTTTGTTTTCCACACATGTGTATATAAATGTAAACACATTTGTCGCACATTTGAAAGGCTATTGGGGGAAAAAAGACATCATGTGAAAATGATTAATCGTGATTCCATTCAAAAGGTACTGATTAAAGGTTTGCTTAAGAGCCCAGGGCAGACTAAGAACGGCCGTTTTCCAGCTTAATGGCATACAGTGGAGCAGACTGCAGGCTGCCTCAACACTTGGACAGAAACAGCAGTTTGCAAGTAGACAGTGCCAAGAGAACAGACTGAAGCTAGAACAAGCAACCCCCTCCACCACCAACGCCGTGTCAGACAGCACAGACCATGCTCCCTTAGCATTTTCAGTTCTCACACAAAATACTTGAGCAGCAAATAGCTGCACCATTCCAACATCACAAAGCAGACAAATTTTTCTTGAAATCTGAATAATGTGATTGTTGAAAGAAACTATTATACCAGAGAGACAGTACCATTCGATCCTATTTCAGTGTGCTTGTAGAAACTGCTTATGACCTGATACCCTGAATATCACCACTGTATTGTTTGAAATAAAGATGTGTGTGAATCATTGGGCTTAAAGAATCTTTCTCTTACGAGCAATAAGAAAACACCACTAAACTAAATGACTTATATCCAGATTTTAGAAGAATACAAAAACAGAAAATCAACAACATCTCACCAACACATTCAAGGAACATTTTCTGTTAGAGGATTTTCAGATTATTGCCGCTAAATGAATATGTCTCATTAAATATATGTCACTGTTCCATGTTTGGCTGCCTATGTTCACAGCAGCAGAAGCAAGGTAAGGGTGAGCAACTGCATGTTAAGTGATGTATCTGATCCGTCATGCAAGAATCTATAAGTATAGCATGCAGAGCCCTATTTCTTTAAAACGCAAGCCTATTGCACAAAACCATTCATTCATTTGTTTCCATAATAGTCATTTATATCAGGGTATATCTTAAGCTCAACCAACCTGTTTACATTAGAGAGTGACATTAGGACGGGACTCCCGCGATTCCCGCGGGCCCACAGGATTCCGACGGTATGGGAATACATTTCTCTTTATGTTTGCGGGAATGGCTGAAAACGGAAACGAAACTGGCAGGAACAGGTGGGACTGGGAATAAAGAGTTTTAAATCTCACCGGCATGGATGGGAACTGAACTGAAGGCTGCGGGAAGAGCAGTACCAAACTTGTGAGATGAGCTACAAAAACTTTATATGTTGTAATATTAAACCAATCAATATGAGATGTTGTAAAATTGAACCAATCAAATGCATACTCAGACTTCTGGGTATCCATATATTTACCAAGACAGACACTATAACCCATGTATCAACAACACTCATTTAATTGACACACCCCATTTAGTGATGTCACTAGCCCACCCATTCAATTCAACCTTGCTTGCTTCAAGACCATTAAAAAAGATGTAAAAGACCTAAACTAATTTTAAATATGTCAACTTCAGCAAATAAAATGGATTAAATAAACTTATTGGGAGTTAAAGTTGGAGTGAAACTCAAAAAAGACTATGGCCCTCAAGTTTTTTTTTTCTTCCTGTTATCAACACGTTATGCATAATAAAATGGATGAAGTAGGTTTGTGTGGTTCTTGTTATTCTTGTGTTGGGTAATATGGCAGTAGTGAATGAAATTTTAAAAATTAAACTAGGAACAGGATGAGAATGAAAAACACAAGAAAAAAAGGGTAACCTGAAACATATCCTGCCTGAAAGGTATGCCATACAGCGAGAGCTTAAAATAAATTAGTCTCTCATATTTTTCTTAAATATTACAGAATGGGATGGGACAGGAAATGTTTTGACAAGACAGGATGGGACAGGAATGAAAAAAAAATTATATGTACGGACAGTACAAATGGGATGGGGCAGGATGGGACAGAACTCAAGTTTCATTCCTGTGTCACTCTCTAGTTTACACAAAGCATCTCAGTACAGCAGCACATAAATGGAAATGTGACCCGTCATTAACGCATCATAATGAGAGGATATTGCATTTTTTTATTATTATTTTGTTCTTCCAGGATTTACTTCTTAATTTAAATCAGTTGTCTTGGTAGCAAGAAAACTTGGATGGCAAGTCAACCCAATTGATACAGTAAAATACTATTTTTAGTTTTTGGTGCAGGAGGTATCAGGGAACATCTCTGTTTGCCAACAGAGGAAAATAAGATGATTCTTCTCAACCCCCCCCTCCACTCCATTTCAAAAATCTTATTTTAACTGCATTACGCACAGTCACACTGGGAGCAGTAGCACTATTGCAGCACTATTGAGCTGCAGCACTATTGTGCATTGATGTTCTCTCAAAAAATAAAAGGGCCTGTTTCTTATCTCTTATAATTCTGCACTATTGTCAAACTGCCTTTATCATTTATTTCAAAGTCAGTTTTATTATTCATTTTCTTTCATGTTTTTTATAAACATGTTTTTTCTATTGAATTTTTTATTGGTTATTACATTTCGGGTAACCTAAACCTCTGTTTCTTTCTAGTTTGCAACACAGATTAAGCCGATCCTCCCCGCTTTTTTTTGGCACAAAAGAGCTTCTTAGCAGACCAGCTATTTAAAATGTTTAGGCTTTCAGTAAGGTGGAAAGGGACAAAAAACGTGTTTTCTTTTCTAAAACTTTACTCTCTTGATTTAACAATCCACCATAGATGTCTGCACTTCAGTCACAACACACTAAAGAGGTAAAAGCTTTATTAGCAATTGAACAAAGCTCACTAACTTTTCAAAATTACATTCTCTTTTGTATTATCCTCTATAGTAAGGTAACCAAAAAAAAAAAAAACAACTCGGCAGCATTTGCATAATGTATATTGAAAGACTATTGGGTATGCTGACTAACCAAAAAAACAAAGCACATATTACAGTCATTTTCGTTATTCAAAAATGTTTTATTGAATTAGTAGTAGTGGTAGTATGGTGAACTTTAGCAGAGCACATTAAGGAGTCCCTTTTGTGCTGAGGGAATCATAATAGAAACCTTTAACAAATGATTACATTTCACCATCCTTAGAGATATATATATATATAAAAAAACAGAGATGACCAGTAGAACGCTCCAGTTACATCTGTTGTAAACCTGGATGGCCATGTAAAATCTGGATGGCAAGTAAAATTTGAACATTTGAACATTTCTGTAATATCATTCTAAATCTTACAAAATCGTTGTGAACACCCTTTTTAATGCAATGTGCATTTAATTATTGGTATGTTCTTATGATACGAACGTACTATATTAAATATTAGCCTAGCCCCTCCTTGATTACTATAAAATGACACCCAATGGCACGGGCCTTAGAAGTTTGTTGTAAACCTGTGTCAAAATAAAAAAAAGTACAGGGTCAAGGGATTTTTTTTATTTTTTATTCAGGAATAATAGCACGACAATCACAGCACGTTACCTCTATTTTCGAGTACAAGTATCAGCACACCTATAATTTGAACCACGTTCTTTAAAAAAAAAACGATTTGGTTACTTGAGAAAAGAGCCACTTATGATTCATTCAAACGTCCTACCTCACTTTCACAGGGATAAAATAGTTACATTCATAACTACAAATTGCTGTTTACCCCCTGATCCAAATCTGAGCGTGGATTATTTTTTTTTTTTTGGTTGATTATCTGCAGTACCTGGAAATCCACCAGAGCCTTGTAACCTACTTATCTGTTATTATAAAAACATTGAATTATGGGAACTTTGCAATCGTATAGATTTACAAAAAGAAACAAAAAGGTATATAAATTGGCCAAAAAGGTAAATGCCTGTACATAGCAACAATTACCTGAAACTCCTAAGTTACTTATTACCAGTAGAGATGACAATTTAGATTCTGTGAAGTTCAGTTACCTCCGGTTTGAGTGGTTGTGGTGGGTTTGATCTGTGGCCAAGGTTTCTGAATTCAGCCAAGACATGAAGTCTGACGACTGAGCACACAATGCCAAGCTGCTCACCTATTAGTGCATCATAATATTGACATGGGCAGGATGCTCCACCACACACTGCAAAGTAAAGTGAAATGGTACCGAAAACATAACACAGGTACTTTTCCTGTCTCCGTCCTATCAATTTTTTCTAGCCAGTTTTTAATCAACTAGTTGTAAGAGAAGTTTTACACATGAGCTTTCCCTGTGTTAAGAGGTAAAGCAACAACATCAAAATAGCCTTGAGCAATATTTTGATAATTGCTTAAAAATGTAAAACTCAGCTAGTTAGCTGAGCTTTTCACATAAGCCTGTCAAATAATAGAAACAAATAAATAAATAAAAAGTCCTAGATGTCGGGAAGATGACTCGGAAACTAAAACCCTGCATTTCAGTGGGTCTATCAAAATCACATATTTATTTTAATAAAGAAATGTGACTTATGACGTGCATGTCTAATTAAACCCACAAAAAGGGACTGATGCTGACTGATGTGGATATGGGCCTTAAGTTTGAATGTTGTGGCATATGTTGTTTACTGTTAAAAGATAAGCCTGTTTTTAATAAAACAATAGTTATCACATTGGCATCATTCTTGATTTCCGATGTATCAGTTTCAAGTCTCTATAGAAATCAAATGTCTGCTTTTTGTGGCAGGAAATGTAGGATCATTAAAACTGAAAGAGCCTAGGCTCTTTTATTTATGTGTTTGGCTTAACTCTGGAGTGAATGTTCAATGGCAAAGTGGCTTTTTCTTTTATTTTTCTGATTTCTGTTTAAGGAAACAGAAATGGTTTACAAACTGTGAAAATATATTTCTTGCATTTTATGTTGCTGTTACCTTTGAAGGCGAAGAAGTAAACATGTGTGACACAGCTGATGGTTAACAAAGAAAATACTTAATGTAATTTTCCTATTTTTGTTTTAAACAGATGTTTTGCCTTTTCTCTCTCCTGATACCAGCCACTTCCTACAACATTATGCAGCAGGAAATGGGCTCACAGCTGTGGTTGAACTAATTGCAAAAACAGAAAGGTATGGTACCACACAAATTACATTAAACTTCTGCGGGGATTAACTGACTAGGGAGGAAAATCTAATTTCAGATTGTTTAATGCCTAGTCCTTAAAACACAAGTTTGAAGACATCAATCACTGTCTAGTAGTTCACCCTGTACATTGGAACCCTTTGATTTGAGTCATCAATGTATACAACTGAAACAAACCAGACACCTGGTGGTGATGTACTGTAAATTAATCTGAACTGCTCTGCAATAAAACTCAGAGGGATGAGACATACTGTAATATGCGTTTTATTTTCTTGTTTGATAGATACTGTGACACCCAGGATTTCTGAAGACGCAGACTGTACTGCGATGATACTGTCTCAGTCCCTGCTGGATCCGATCAGTTAAGATGCTTGTAAAATCTTGACTCTATAGTCTTTGCCAGTAGAGTATACCACTATCTTCTTGTACTGCCAACACACACTCTCACACACTGACAAAGCAAAACTAAAAAAACATCCTATTCACTATGCTGTAAAGGTCAAGCTATAGTCTTTCCCTGTATCCATAATAAAATAGTTTCTAAATGGATTTGGTCACATTAAGTCTTATAATTAGGCGGTAACAAAGGACACACTGAATAAGTAGTTTATTTTGTGAAATGACAAAGCTTAATTAATTTGCTTCATTTGAACCCCTGTATAGCTTACTGTGCTCTGTGAAAATCAACTTCCTTAAGAGAGGAGTCAGACAATAAATGACTAGAGGGTTTATTTGCAAAGCTTTTAATCCAGTCTTCAATTCACTCACATTTTTAAAGGAGAAAATTTTTACTTAGTTCGTTTTCTGTTATAGCTTGGAAAAATTCTCCCGGAGTAAACACATTGTAAACCAAAAAAAACTGTCAAATGCGATATTGCTAATTTGATTTCAATTGTAAATGAATGCCAATTCAATTGTCATTACTTGCCACACTAGTAAATATAATCCCTACAGATTCTTCTCTTGACTCCTTCTAAACATCATTATAATGATTTAGGTGCCTGTGGAAGGGTGGTGGGCAATTCACTGACACACAGGAGACAGAACTGTAGTTGAAACGCCACTCCGGCGCACTGATTTATTTTGGCCTGCAGAGGGTGCTATTATCCGTGGCCTTTATACCGGCAACGGTAATCAGGACCACAGAGTTAGCAACACATGTATACAGTCAGGTTGATGCTGGAGGACTCTCAGGTGCTAAAAATAATAATGAAAACAAAAAGCGAAATGAAAAGGGAAAATAAAACACAGTAATAAAACTGCAAAATAAAGGTGCTGCTTACGCAGTGTCCCCACTGCTGCTAAGCCGGTCAGCTTGGGTCTCCGTCCTACACTTGGTTATGCACTATACTCTGGGGTGGCCAAGGTTCCCCTTCTAGTTACACATGTTCCCTCGGGTACGTAACAAGTTATTTTATTTATTATTTTCTTTCTCTGAACTGGCTGCTTGCCTCTTTTGTTCTCTCGCTCCAACCACTGGCGTTCCTGCCTAGTGTTTGTTTACACTGGCCTTCACAGCCAGCGTCTCTGGGTATCCACAATCATGGCCACCCGAATGCATAACCAAGCACAGTACTTATGGGCCGAGCAATCCCCCAAGGCCCGCCTCTCAGCCACAGAGAGAGGGAAAGCCAACACACCCTCTTCCCCACCTCTCTGTGTCACCGCCATAACTGACAGGCGCATTTTACGAGGCTGCTGCCCACTTCCTGCAGAACCATGCATGCACCAGATAGTCAGCACAGATCTCCCCTGTTACAGTGTAATTTTGAAACATACCAGACCTCACTTCCTAATACCACCTGTGTTACTTTCTATTATGGTATGTCAGTAAATCATTGCTCACTTTATTTTAAGTGTTTAAAGTATTGACTCTATGCACATATCAAAGGGTAATGCCTTGTACATGGCCTTATCTCAACATTATGCTATGTAGAATTTTCTGTTTCATCTGTTTACTTTTCTAAACCACATGCCGGGTATCAAACCTATAGCCCATAAAGACACAACACCTGTTTTGTTTCAAACAGATACTGGAATACTTTTACAGCAAGAGGACAAAGCATCCAGCAACTGAATTAATAATACAAAAAAAAAGATTGAAAAGATAATCTGCTGCAATAATTAGGTTTGCAAGGAGAGGGCAGTAAGTAATGGTTTTCTTTACACTGCCTTAAGGCTTGCAGGGTGGCAAGCGTGTGTTTTCCTTTTAAACAGCCATTTTGTAGCAGGGAGACAAATCAGGATTCATAAACATTGACATGCAATAGCTGTTTCAACTACAATTCAATATAATGTTCACTCGTGAGCTCAACAGCAAGAATTAGGCTGGAATTTATTTGTACAGCTATGGCTAAAAAGTTGAATTAACACATTTTGTTTCATAAAGTCGAATGAAACCTTTTTAAAGAAAAACTGACAAAAACTGAAACATTTCGAAATCTAATACTGTACTACTATTATGGCTTCCGGTAGACTTTTGCGATATAATTTTGTAGTTTATTTGATTACATGATGTTAAATAAAATATCTAAATTATGTTCATATAGTTGTTTTTTTTTGTTTTTTTTAAATTATGTCTCGATCCTAAAATTCTAGCTGCAGTATTAAAAAAAACAAACATTTTTTTGTTATTGTCACTAACTATTGTTTTTTTATTGATTCAAATCTTTTTTGTAATGAAATGTCTAAGAAAGTGCCTCAATGCTAGAGAAAGCATCACCTTCTTTCTATTTAAGGCATGAATGAGTGAGGGATTCGATTTGTCCAGTGTCCAGCATTAAAGTCTCTTTTCACCAAACAAATATAAGTAACCTACTGGAGATTTTCAAAAGTAAATACATGTTAAGGTGTTTGTAACTACAAGGTGGAATTTTATTTAATTTTCTACTATAATTCTTTTGATTGAATTAAAGAAAAGGCATTAGGCAAGATCATGGTCTGTAAGATAATTATGCAATTATTATGGAATTCAGCTGTGAAACTCCTTTGTCAGGGTGCACCATGCAGACACAGCTTGACCATCTTCGTAGGCTGTTTTTCCACAGAACATAAGCTTGAGTAGCTCTCAGATTTTTATGATAGATTTAACATTATACAATAAATATTATCAAAGACATGGTACCTGTTACCACACATTTTTTGAATAAAAAATGTAAAGTTATGATTTTTTGCTAATGTTCTACGCTTCAAGAATGGTACACATGCTGACAGTCAGGGCTTCAGGCAAACCTTCTGAAAGAAAGAAACCGAGGAAGCCCTGAAGATTTACCTAATACTGGTATATCATCGAACACAAACACATTTGTTGAAAAGGTGAAGTCTAAACTGTAAACTCAGATGCTCAGCACAACTTCTAAATATTATTTCCAACCAAGTGAAATTCAAACTGGTCATGCAGGGATCAGATTCTGTCAAGAAAAGACCTACGACTGATTGACTGTAGGTAAGTTATGGAAAGGTATGTCAATGGCTCTATAAGTTAGACTGCAAGGTCAGACTAGCCTTCTTCTGAAACCCAGGCCCGACCCCCTGCCAGAGCTTAAACATCAATTCATGCATTCCAATCACCGTTTTTCATAATGAATCCCATCCTTTCACTGCAGATCGAGTTTGAACTGGTGAATAGTTCCATTACAACATTATGGTTCACAAGGTTAATACAAACCATTTTTTAAAGAAAAAGTGTGTTTGTGGGAGGGGGGGGGGGATTTAATATTGCTGTAGCTTCCTTGATAGAGAATTAAATTATACGCAAGATTTGTTTTTTTGGAAATCTATATCATAAAATCACACACAGTTTCCAAACAGCACAATGGTACTGTGAAATGCTTGCAACAGACAATGCTTGCAGTCAAATGGCTATTGCTTTAATCAGCTGAATTGAAGTTTATAGCACAATGCACACCTGTATTTACTGTTCACCTTTCAAAATATTTTGACAGACATCTGTGTTCTCCTTAGAATCCATAAACATGTTGAACAGCTATAAAATTACTGTTTATTTAATACATGACCCTTTCTAGTGTCCAGTTCTGAGAAAATTAGAACAAAACAAATGGGAATCATACATTCACACTGTGTCTTGCAGAAAATGCAGTCATACTGGTACATAAAAATTTAAAATGTGTAGTCAACACCAGTATAGGCCTGGTTTTCCTGTGTGAATGGGGGTCAGTAAGGGTTCAGCAGCCAAAGGAAACATATCACTTATATTTGGATACAATTCACTAGATGTGATCGAAAAATGACAAACTCTGTTTTAGAGCTTGTGCAGTGATTTTTTATTGTGCTGATTGACGTCACAAAGGTGCTGCAAAATGATCTGTCGATCTTAGGCAGGTGTTGCGACTCTTGGTCTCCCAGTTCGTGGCCTGTCATTGACAGAGTGTGTCTGGTTATACCGTCTCGCCAGGTTTGAAATTGCTGGCTGTGAGCACCCAAGACGGCGAGCCACAGTACACTGCCCTAGTTCAGCCTCCAACATGCCGTTTGCACGAAGGCGCTGCTGTCTTGACAGATGTGGCATATTGTTTTT
Source organism: Acipenser oxyrinchus oxyrinchus (assembly GCA_030684275.1). Lineage (NCBI taxonomy): Eukaryota > Metazoa > Chordata > Actinopteri > Acipenseriformes > Acipenseridae > Acipenser > Acipenser oxyrinchus. The sequence goes on along the minus strand of CM060256.1, from coordinate 18,150,712 downwards.
TTTTCTGTGATTTTCTTTATTGCTTTTATTCAAGCTTGCAATTCAACAGCTGAAATCACTCCATATCCAGTGTCCAATCAACTGTCTCACTAATTAGGTGATTAAGTGAATATGCTTCAGTCATAGTCACTCAAGTGTGTCATGGTCAAGGATGAATGATTGAGTGATTAAAAAGCCAAAAACATTTCATCAATGTCCATCATTTATATACCTTATTTCTTTCAAAAATAAATGTGTTATAATAGTGATATGTTTATTTTGATGCTCTGTATATTAAGGAATACTTTGTTTTCTGTGCTCTTAATCATCATGTTTAACTGTTTCAGTCTATTCGGCATGTTTAATAAAGTTACCAGCACATTTAACCTTTGGGGCCGTCTCTGAGGAAACCTGAGCAAGGTGTCATTTCTGTAATGAGGCCAGTATAGAAATCACTACTAATTTCTTCCTGCCTGTAACAGAGTGTTTGTGAAATGTTTTCAATTGCAAATATTTCACCTTACTGAGGCTTGTTTATAGACTGCCCAAAGAAAAATATATGAAAACAAATCAATTATATATTAGTGAGGAAACAGTGATAAAGGATGATGATTAATATTGTGGGATAATAAAGAAGTATTATAGTAAAATATTCCTTTAATAAGGATAACTCAGCCCTGTATTTTTTGATGAACCACTCCTAACTTAGTCTAGAGGCTTAATCCACCCATCTTTCTTACCAAAGGACCTTTAAAATAGTAATGTATTAAGCACACATGCAGACTGAAAGTTCACATTCCAAGTACTGCATCATGCATGTTCATGACCAACAACATTATAATAAAGTCTTAAAGTATGCCAACTGAAGCCCTGAAGGACTAAACCTGCAAATTGCATCAGCCAACTATAAAGAGCCACACTACACCAAAAGGAACTAACATTCTCTTCTTTTTTTATTTAAATGCTTCACTTTCTATCACCTTTAAAACAGATTAACATTGAAATTAGGTTTGAATATAGAACATTTTAACTTGGCAGTATTATGTGCTGTACAGGAAATGCAGTTTTCTTTCTTTCTAACACATTTTTACAGTATAATTTCAGAAGCAGCAGAACAATTTGAACGTAGTTATAGCAAGATACCATCATTGCATTACATTATCGGTGCGTATTATTGTATAGTATGATGCACTCTATGATGTTTTTTTTGTTACAATAATGAGCACATTGAAATTGGTGCCCTGTTGCTTTGAGTAACCTACAAATAAACTGCTAATCATTTGTGTCTCTACTTTTATTTCTGCTTCTCTTTACCTTCCTATTACCCCCCCCTCCCCGCTGTAACTGTATCCATCAACATAGTTTCACTATCATGACTTTGAGCTGATCAAAACGCAGAGAGAGAAAACGGTCCCAGTGCTGTTTTCCCATCTTCTCTCGCTCTTCTCTGATTTCATGACCTCAAAGTTAACCTTCTATTCTTCCTATTAGCAAGTCTAAGCAGGCAGACTTCAAACAGTTTTTGCTGGGTCACAAGGTTTAACAGTCAGGGAGATAATCATCTAAATTACATTTTTGGGGCTGATGTCCCAGACAGGCCAACAAGAGTTATTTTACCAGCTTTCGCTGCTAATCAGAGGGGCCTGAGTGCCGCGGTATCGGTCGGCCGTTGCCTTTTTTTGTTTCTCTCCCCCCCCAGAGACCAGTCCTATACTGACGGATCAGGGAGAGCAGCTGCACTGCTTTCTCGCTCCCACAACGTGTGCTCTAGAGGTCCAGGAGACATGAAAGGCAATTGTGGATCAATCTCCCAGCAGTAACATTTTTTCATCTCACGGCTGTGTGACATAATCTCTTCAGCACCCATTGATGGTGGAAGTCAACATGAATGTTGCTGCCAATTTCTGCAAGCTGTGAATGGATAGTTTGAAGGAGGGGGCTACTGTAAGTAAAGGATCTTTTTATGCACTTTTATTAAAGTCCATCCTCTTGGGAAAAAGTTAATTGAACACTCTGCTTCTACACACTATTAGGCCAATAAACGACAATCATAACTTTAACAATACCAACGAATGGAAAGAAAATACATTTTTTATGACTAGATGAGAGAACTGGAACAAACAAATAACAATATTTACAGAAATAAGCCTAGGTGAGGTAATTATTATTTTGGCAATTATTGGCAATTGCATTAAGGCTATTTTTACAACCCTGTTGAGGTTAATACCTTTGATTTTTTGTTCACTGCCTTGACTCGCTAAAAGCTGTTTGTTGTCTGTTTTGTTCAGGTTATACAAGAAAACACAGCTAAGAGTAAAAACAGATATATACAGTATATATATATATAGTATATATATAGATATATACAGTAGCTCCTAAGAAAAAGCCAACATGCTGCCAAACGCTTGTTTAGTAGCAGTGACAGCTCCTCCCATGATGAGGCACTGCCTCACAAAGAATTTTCAACACATCAAAACAACGCTAAAATCAGGAATTTGCCAAACTTGCAAAAAATCTATATTAACAGTATATTTTCCTGCCCATTAGCAACACATAGCAATGAAGCATTGTTATACACTGTAAATACAAATGTTCATTCTAGAACTTACAGTAGTTGTCTGACTGCACTCTTCAGTCACAGTTGTTCTTCCCTTGTCAAAAATGTCACATGCTTATCTAAATACTGCTGTCCTTTGACTACATTGATCCTGCTACTATTTCTCCTCAGGAAGATATACATTAACTTATACAATATATACATATACAATATACAATACCTGCTAAATTTAAGAGCATTTAGGTGTTTTTAAGTTATTTCTTACTAACAGGTGTTTTCAGAACAAAATGGTGAAAATGAATGGACCAGTAAACCAAAGCTTTATGTCATATGTGCTCTGGTAAGAATACTGTGAATTTTCCAAATGTCCCATGTGCATGTGCTGAACCAGAAACCCAGACACAACACTGACAGGCATCAGGTGTTGGGAAACCCTTGTGTACTACTGTTCAGGCTTACCTTGCATATGCCATCACTATAGCCTCTATAAGGTCGCTGCACTAAGGATCAACTGCAATTTACCAGTGTTTCGTTTGCCGAAAGACCAAAACATTCCGTTATACTACTAGTCAGTGGTCAGGTCTGGCAATAATTTGTTTTGGGTTTTTAAATACCTTAATGTGTTTTGATACATTAATATATGTTATGCAGACAGCTCAAACAGAAATAGAAGGGTTATAGTGTATCTGACATTTATTAAAGAGATGGACAAAGAACAAAATGTTCAAGTAAGATTCTTATTATATTTGCATGGGTGTGGAAATTTAAAATGTTCAGTTTGAACAAAAGCAGCATATTGTTTACATGCCAAACCTGCTGTGAGCCGACTGCTGTCATGCAAATTGCCCTGGGAAAGGTTTATGTGGCTCTTTTAAAAACAAGCATAGCAGTGTCTTTTACACTGTTATTACAGATTACTTTCCCATAAACTTTTATCTACACATGATTTCAGTAGCGTTTGTAATTGAAGGTGGTCAAATGAGATATAGTATTATTGTTTTTTTTTTGGTATTTTTTGCATGTTTTGTAGGAGTGCAGTGTATACAAAAAGAAAAATAAGGTGTTTAATTTAATTTTGTTTACAGGCCTGCGACATTAAGTCTATTTAACGTGAGGTGTCCTTTGCTTTACAAATATTATGGCTCTTTGGTCTTAAAACCCTTTGAGTTGATATAAGTCTATAACATTGTAACAATCTAGATCATTGTTAGATCAAACCTAAGTTTTGCTTCAGGGAAATGTATATAGATTCATTCATCCATAGCTCAAAAATATTTGGTTTCTAAAACATATTACGTACTTAGTTAACTGTGGCTATTCCAGAACACAACAAAAAAGGCTGCATCTACAGCCCAATGTGAAAAGTTACCAGTGGTTGAAGAAGTCAATGCTATGTAACTACGCTTCATTCCTTGAATCATATTTAATAATGCTTGATAAAGTCCACCATGGCTCTCACTGGCCCTGGAAGCTCTTAGTCACTTAACCACCTTCCCATCCCTTCTCATCAACATTAACTAAAAAACTAGTGTTTCTTTATTGCATTACTTGGAGTAATGTGGGTAAAAAAAACCCAAAAAACATACAAAGTCAGGAAAGATAAAAATAACTTTATCCTCCCTGTAGTACTTATGCTACACTTTACATTTTTTCCATATATCTGGAGAACCACTTATCCAGTTGCCATGGTTATTATGTACATACTGTTGATATATGTCAGGTATATCATATTTATTATCATACTGATAGCTTGTGGTGTGGTGGGAGATGTATGTTACTGACATACTTGTTTTCATTGCAACAGCCTTCAGAGTCAAGTGCACAGGAGCCCCTAGATAGCTCCCCAGGACAGGGTTAATGCTCTTGAACGCTTTCTGTAAGTTATTCGTTAGTCTGAAGTCTGATCTGAGAATAGTCAGCCAGCTTCAGAAATATCCAGTTGCTCTGCTACAGTTAACACAATCAGACAATTTCTCTGCAGTCTCAAGCTGGATGTTTGTGCTTTCCACTGCATAGGTCTACGTATGCTGCCTTTTATAAGGTACATTATCAATTCAATACCAGATCATATCATGAAACTTTTACCAAGTAATATGACAATATTTTTAAAGCCTGTTTTGGTGAATTTGGTTTGGTATTCATAAAACTTTAGACTGTTTAAGAGGGGTTAGAACTTGTGAGTATGCTTCAAAACACTATCAAACCAAATGCAAAAATCACTTGCATTTATTGTGTTAGGTTGTCAGAGATCAGATTATCTTCCCGTTGCATCGTCATCATCACAATCTTTACCTGATAAACAAGGTGTAGAATATTAATAACTGGCTTGTGCCAATTTGAAAATGATTTGAAACAAATATTTCCATAAAACAAAATTATAAAATACAAAAGAAATAGTTGGTTTTGCTCTATTATGTGTACTGGATTGTGTGGTTTTACTAAAATTGCTGTGTTTATATCAATAAAACCACAAATGGTCCACTGTGACCCGTGTTGGAAGGTCAAAGGAATTAATATGCTGGGTGTATTGTGAAACTTGTATAACTGATAGATTTATGGAGAAAATAATACTGAATTGAATCCTGTTAGTTTTTTTGTTTTTCTAAAATGTAGTTGTAAATACAGCATGTGACTTTGTATGAGTACATGCGTTTTTGGTTTAAATGAATCAAGTTTGTGTTAAAGAATAAAAATACATATGCAATCAACTGCAAATAAATGAATAGTTTTTTCATGTTCAAATTATCTTTAAAAATGTAAATATTCAAATATACTTTCATTTTTAACTTTGAAAAAATGTATAGGCTAACTAATGCTATATTACACTAAATAATCTCTCAGGAGTAAATAAACCAAGTACCTTTTGATACATACATTCCATTACAGGAACGAATAGGAACATTTTTGCCTATGAATACATTTCAGCAGCGTTTTAATTGTGGGGAAGTAGAATTATTTTTGAAAGTATAAATACAAAAAGTTATGCTGTGTTCAAAAATGGACTTACAGCAGTCATTTGTAAATTACTGTAAGCCAAAATACATGCAAAAGAAGTACCAGTAGTTTCTAAGTCATAAAAGTACCTGCATCCAATCCTATTTACAATGGCTACCCAAATATCTACTCACATAGATGCAAACATATAACGTAGGGTCTAAACAGTCATGATTTACACAGTAATTGTATATTAAAGAGCTGGTAACAAAATCCTAAATGACACTTTTGAGTCCACAAATTAACATTCTCATTTGCGTGTTCTAATAAAAATAAAATATTTTCCAAAAAAAAAACATATGGAAATAATTTTTTGTGTGTAAAGGAGCGTAGTCTCTATAGTACATGTTACAGTAATCGACAGAGACTTTTGAAGAAAATGTATTAAAAATGAGCAAGCCAACCACCACCACTACTCCCACCCCAAGTGCTTTCTTCCACCCCATAAAACACTGCAATATATTTGCCAGCTTGAACTGCTCAACTTTCTGTTTAGTTCTGTTCTTATTAGTAAAACATAAAAGCATTAAAAACCCTGTACCCTTTAATGTATTTCTGAAAGGGCTGGGGGCTAAATTCTTCTAATGCCTCCTTTAGGTAATCGGTGAGTCATTGCTTATTGAGTCTAGAGTTTAGAGTCTGCTTTGGGATAATGTATATGTTTAAATGAGTTTAAAAGCAAGTCAAACACTTTCAAGCACCAACTTCAGAACAGACATAAAGTAAAGAAGCATTTTAAACCCATCTCCCACACTATCACTAATGACAGCAGAAACACTCAGTTGAGGAGTAGTATAGGGTCAAATCATTTTTTTAAAGTGTTTTTTTAGACCAGGCAATGCGAGCTGGAGGAGTAGACTCAGATCACTACCTGAACCCTACAATTTACTGCAAAATGTTAAAATGTTCCACCGTATCGAACAATGATGTGTTTTCTTCTGAACATCTTTTGTTTTGAATAAATAACGGATCATTGTCAATAGGGTTCAGGTTAACTGATTCCAGCCTCCAATAGTTATCTGAAATAAAAACATAGCAACCACTTCCTAAAAGGAAGGTGCGTGGTCCTGAATTTGTGCTTAATGCCCACTTCTTTCACATTCTTCATTTCTTTTGTGGGACAGATTAGTAGTAATTTAATTTTTTTTCGTTGTTTGCCAAAGTGGTTTATTACTTAGAAAAGAAATGTAACAGACCACAGACCAAGATTAGACACCACAGAGTGTTCTGCACTTTATATGGCTACAGAACATATATATTTACTGGTTCCATGATTCCCTTCCTTCCCCCACTTAGAAGAAAAATGTACATTATAATAGCCACCACATAATATCTTAGTCCGGCAGTGTGTGAATGGCAGGTTTCAATATTATGTTCCCCCCAGGGGTGATTACAGTGCTGAAAGACTTTGGAAAGAGATCTGCTTTAGAGCATTAATAGCATGTCAGTATTGAGATACAATACTGTTTCGATCAATAAAATAGTCCCCAAATGCCTAAATCATTATTTTAGGTTTTACCGGATGCAGTGTCCTGATCAAGGTGCTGTCTGGGATGCATCAGGTAAAACACTAATGAAGGCTTCAAGTGAAACATTTGTCTTACTTGACTTAATACATTTATAATTGTTTTTTAAGATGGATGAATAAATTCCTTAATGCATTCCTTCCTAATAATAATAATAATAATAATAATAATAATAATAATAATAATAATAATAATAATAATAATAATAATAAAGAAATGCAAAAAATAAATCAGAGAAAAAAGAAACAAGACAATAAAAAATGAAACTCTAAATATAATCTTTTTTTCAGACATTAGGGCAAGATGTGCTGTGATTTTTGGAAAGGACTTTAATGCTTATACAGTGCCTGTGCTTGTGGTGCATACATATTAACAGATCTGAAATGTGCAGTTGGAAAAGATTATACTGCACAAATTTCCCATCGTGGACCACCCTGTATTTCTTGCATACTTCTTAGGCCTTCATTACACTTTATTAAGTCCAGTGTTTATTCAGAGTTTTTTGGTTTTTGTTTTTGTCTGCTGTTCAGAGTACGTTACAGAATGCTAAAGAAATTTAAGCTGCTCTAGGTTTGGTCAAAATCAACATATTGTCAATATGCAATAGGGTTGAATTATGTTAATATAAAACAATCAAAACCGATTGATCATTTGTTTTTCAGGATATTAAAAAGAGTATGCTAATTTGCTAACCCTTTAATTTTTGCCACAGTTGTCATTCCAAAAACCAGGCCTCAACACGTTCCATGTAAACAATCAGCAAATATATATATACATTTAAGATAAGGGATAATAATATTCAAGACGCTGGATCAAGGTACAATAATTACACAGTTCCAGCTTCAAAGAAGAAAATAGACGCCTTACACATGGCAAATGAATGCCACTTATTTTTGTTACATTCTTGAACTTCATTTACCTTTTGAGAACTGTTTATGAGGGACTACAACTTTAAATGAATGACTCACTCCATACCTTCTCCCAAGTCCATCTATAAGTTTGCCCCATACACTCCAAGGGCACATACTCTTATGATTAAAAGATGTGCATGACCCATTCTTTAATGAATATTGAAAAGACTTCCTGGGGTTATATAAACTTTTGATTACTAATCAAATGAGATGTGTATGCATCTTTCAAAACATATTTCTTTGAAGACCCAGATTGACGGTTTCCTTATTCAATAATATGACAAGCATTCATAACACAGACTTAGATGAAGGAAGTAAGGATTGTTTTTGTTCCCAAATACAGTAGTTGTTCCAAATTTAGAGGCCAATCAAAGTGCACAGTTATAAACAAGCAATGTAAAATAATTCAACATATAACGGTTAAACATGTTTAACTTGTACAGTTAATATCAAAATGTACAATATGAAGTATTTTAGACACTTAAGCTATCTTTGGTTTTAGAGTCTAGTGGTGGGGAAGGCTGTAAAGACTTACTGTATGTTGTTGTGGAGGTGCAAAAGTAGATCTGGAATGACACAGGCAAGCACTTTGCCAACTGTACTAAAGAGCTAGGCTCCTTCTGGGGGATTACCAGCCCAGCGTTCATAAACACCATTATTTAATAAGAACATGCTCAATATTTATTTCATTGAGTTATTTCACATTTCCGCCCTTGGTACAGAACTAGCATTGCATTTTCTTCTGGCTTCCACTCTGACACATTATACAACTCCCTAATAAACACTAGAGAACAAGAAAAGCTTTCTCTATTTGTATGGTAATGCACATACTTCATTATTGTCACATTGTTCACATACAGTCCAATCCAACACTTGCGGGAGGCATATTAAAGGCTTAAAGGCTCCTTTTGCAACAGATATCTTCCAGACTACAACAGAAATTTGGGGAATATAACATGTACTGTGTGTATAACACCCACCCTGAGTATAACATGCATGACCGTGCTGCCTTGGGTAACATTCCTCATACAATATCTCCTCTTGGATACTACATTATCAAAAATAACATACTGTACTATATAGAATACTACTACTCATGTATACCACACACCTCTTTGATATGCAAATGTTTCTTAAAAAATGTCCTCCCTCTCCCCCCATCCCACTTCTTTCTCTTCCATGGTATCAGTTTGCAATGAAACCTGAATATTCAAATGGGATTAAACATGAAAGAAAGTTGGAAAAACATTTCCTGGATTAGAATCTTAAGCAAGCCCACTGTGAGGGAAGGCCACATCACTGTCGATGACCTTGTGTCAACAGTTGTGCCTAGTCAAGTGTCCAGAGAAGCATGTTTTCTTTCAGCCTGTGTTTATCATGCTGCTACTGAAACAGGTGGCCGCTTTGAGCCAGGACAGGCGTGAAAGCTGCAGGTCACTTCCCATTCCCTGCACTTTCCTTCTGCTGCATTCCTTCAGACTGGGGAATGAAAACTGCTGTTAAAACATGCTGCACAATCAAATTCCAATCAGAGACTGAATACGCACAGATTCACAGAACACCAAAGCCTGGCATGAAGCCTATATTTTCAATTATGTTAAAACAAACAAAAAAAACACATAACATAACTTAATCCATCATTATACAGAGAATTGAAACGGCTAAAGTATATCTCATTAATGAATGCTGTATTGAGTCACAATCATGTTTGGACAGTTGCCAGACTACTTAGTAGTTTCTTACTTAGATCATTGATTAAGGGTATGCTCTCTCTCAGAGAGTGAAGGTTACACTTGCTATAGGCACCATTCGTCTTTCTTATATTATGAACTCAGTCTTTATTGGCTAAATCTTTTAGTTACTCATTGAAACAGAGTTTCACCTTTAGTCTAGTATCCTGTAGTTTCTTCATAACATTCGGACAAGTTTGGGTGTCCAGTTGGAAATAATCACAGAAACTTTGATGTTCAGACATTTTTAAAGTGGAGGGTACGGTTGATCAGAACCAGAATTCTGCGTGTTGCAGCAGGAACGTTGGGCGCATTTGTGTGAAACAAACATCTCATAGTACTACTAATAAAACTCATTCAGACATGTGCAACTGTAAAACACGTGTTTGATAAACACTTCTAAAGACTTCAATAAAACATAAAGCTTTCTAGTACCCTTTGTGGAACTACCAAAAACACATTACATTTTTCATAACAACCAGATTTTCTGTTTCATATTTGGGATTCTGTTTCAAACTATGATTGTGTTCTTTCTGTAGTAATTTCAGGATTTTGGAAAATTAACCCCTTATGTATGGTTTGCTGGGAAGAAATTATAAAATGTATAAAATAATGCACATTTATGTTTAAAAAAATACATTAAAGTATTAAAATAACAGATATATAACAGTGGGTATGCAGAGTTAGTAGCTTGGTTATATTATTGCATGCAATGTATATTGTGGCAAATTGTTAACAAAGTATGTAAGCGAGATACATGATATAAAGACAGTCGTACACTATAAGAGTTAGTATTGATAAAATAGATCACCATTAACTAGACCCACTTAATGCGGAATCACCTATATGGTCATCCAGTTTGATCAAAAACATTTTTAAGTTATAGCTTGGCACTACACAGTACATATATTTTACTGCCTTAAAAAGGCAGGATCTTGATAGTACTACTCACACTAAGAAAGCAGAGATAAAAAGCACACTACATACCAAGTAGAATTCTTCAGATGTAGGGGGTAGTCAAAGTTTTATCCAACCATATTTTTTAGCATGAGTATTGGACAATAAAATAAAAATAAAAAAACTCAAGTACATTCATTTATGTAACTACACTATGTATAACATAGTGTTGCAGTAAAAGATGCAAAAGGAACAGATGCAATTAATTATATATATATATATATATATATATATATATATATATATATATATATATATATATATATATAGATTAGCTCAAAGAGATCTATTTATAATAAAAGCACAGCTACAGACATATCAAACTAATATGCAACATATGGCATTAACTCGTTTCCTGAACCAATACTAAGTGCACATCATCATAAAGTATTAGTAATAGTGTTCAATATAGTACCATGTACTTTGGGACCACAATAAAAGGCCCAAACTGCCTCATGTCCAAAACCCATACCGGCTCTTCCAGAAACCAATGGCAACCAACCATCTTGCAACCAAACTTAATATCATACAAGAGATGTAAACAAAGTTCAAAGGCCTTGGATATCACTGACTACCCGCACACTTCAGAGTTCTTTCCAGCAGGACACAGCCTGGTTTTCCCTGTGTGACTTAACACCGAGATCCTAATTCCTGACCCATGAAATCTGTATTACATGCAATCCCCTTTTATTTTTTTTTTCCATGAATCAAACCTCCAACTAATATTTTCCTATGCGGTGAAATGCATTATATTTGAGTTCAGGCAGGAAAGATTTGGCTGCATGGGTACTCTGTCCACTGCAAAATCCTCACATTGATGCTAGAGTTTAAATATAGATATTACAGAAATGTAAAAAAGAAATATACCAACCCTTTTTCAAACATTTGCGTTTCTATATACTGTAGGGATCAAGAGATTAGACTCTGGCTTGTCAAAAACACTGCATAAAGAAATCCCCTAAATTACAACTGGCAGTATAAAAAAGCTGCTAAATGAAAATCAAAGAGACCAAGAAAGCATTTTTGTTTAACTACTAACATTTGTAAGATTGTAAAACACAGCCTTACACCAGTCTTGTAAACCTACAGTAAATAACTGAAACAGGGTGAGGCCAGGTCCAGGAACTGATTTTTTTAAGCCGACGTAGCATTGGATACAAAACACAGGACATTTTACTGACAAAAATCCTGATAAAAAAATACACCAAAATACTGCAAACATTTTTTTGTACTTCTCTCACAGATTTTTTCAGAAACTTGAGATTAGACACCGTATTTTTTAAGCCATGAAAAAACAGTAAAGAAAAACTTATATAAAAACTTCCACATTTGTCAGAAATTGGAAACATAAAATTGAAAATACCTGTAGAAATCCACACATCATATATTCATCAAATATGGGCAGACTGGGCCTGTTTTCTCTGTAAATGTTGAGGGTATAGATTGTCATGACAACAGGCTCTGGCTGAGATTCGTCCACCACCAAGATATTGATTCTGCTGCTGCCAAGGCCAACTGGGTAATTAGCCATTCTGTTGAAAGCATAACCCCAATTACTTATTAGACAGTCAATTATCTATATGATTATTGAAAACAAGTTCCATAGATAACTATCTACAAGTTGTTTTTTTTATAAACCAAATATTAAAAATGATACACTCCTCACTTATTCATAATAAACTGTATCACGACTAGAGACGGCACTATGATTACAGATTCAAGGTTTCAAATATGATGAATATATTATCAATTTATGTTTTATTTCATATAAAACAAATACATTTGTATGAAATAATATGTTGGTTCATATAGTGAAAACTTTAACAGAACTTAAAAAGTACTACCCATAATACATCTAAGACATGTATCACATTACGCAGTAAACTGTAGTTATTTCTTACTCTTTTAATGCTACTGTAGTTGATTCCCAGCTGAAAATTTCTTAGCTAAACCTTGCATGAAATGTTGCAGTCCTGAAACTTGGATGACTGGATTCCGAAGGCGAATTATTACAATAGCTCTTAGGCAGCATGCTTCAATAACTAAATAGGTAGTACGTTTAAATGTGTTGTACATCATTTCATGTAAATATTAAATATTTTTCTCCAGCTGGGTAACTGAAAAGGGTTTTGGCAGGATGAATAGAACTTTAGAATTGTTTTGAATGTCTGGTGTGTCTGTTTTCAGTGAATTCATAAACCTCTGACATACCTGTGTAAGACATGGCACTTGAATTGGACAGTGATTTAATTGAATGAATTACATGGATAGTGGATGTATCATAGAGGAGGCTGTATGCTTTATTTAGTCTTGAGGAATATTCTTAGCTTTAATACCAATAGTAGTAATATTCTAGTAAGCATTGACACATAAGACAGCTGGATTAAGTAGTAAATTGTTAAGTCTATATGTGGGATGTTTATGGAAACAGGGTGTAGATAGCAGCTGTACTGTTGAGCACCTTAGCTATCCCTTCACACTTTGCATTTATAGAGCTTTAAAAAATAATTTTAAGCCATCTGGCTGGTGAATTCTATAGGAAGCTGACATGGGAAAGCTAGCTTGAGTATTAGGGCTCATGTGAAGAAGGTCTGGTCTACCTGGGTCCCTTTCTATCATCCAGGTGCACCTGGCAGCGACAGTCAACAGGCTCTGCTCTTATCTTCACTGTCACCACATCGAAAGGCACTTCAGAGTAGTAATCTTTAATCTTGGGACTAAACTGTGGTGTTAGCTCCAGTGGGGGGTCGGTGTAGATCTGTCTGATGTGGGGGAGCGTACACTTCTCTGTGGACCACAGCAGAACAAAAAAAGTGAATAACCATCCAAATAAACACATGCAATGCATATTGGCGTATTGCCCCATCTGCTAATTGCTCAGTGTAAAAAGAGAAATCCTCATGAGGGTTCAGAAATAAGGACCTGTACATCTGTGTCTCCTCCTAGCCAAGTAGAATCGCACATATTCATTCATGTGGGGATTTTGCGCTGGGAGGCTTGTTCTTTTTGTTTTCTGAGTGTGAAAAACCATTGATCATTATAATTCAGCTTTTAAAAGGAAGCCTCCACAGCGAGATAGGAAATCAACGCAGAGGCAAAGACTAGCTGGATCTGGAATGTACAGACATTCATTGCATTTCCCGTTCTTTAGTCAACAGTTTCTATATGATGCTGTTAAAAAATAATTCCTGTCACATCTGGTTGCTCGTTACATTTGCTGCTAATAATGCACTTTATCACAGTACATAATAAACATAAAAACACTCAAACCTGTCGTTCTCATTATTATTATCCTTTTGTGTGGGTTTAATGAAAGCAAACAAAGATTCCTGCTGAAATGAGGCTTGATGAGAAGTAATAATGGGTTACAGAGGGGTTTCCTGAAAGAACTGGATATCCCACAATGTTTCAGATTCAACTAATTTTGCTTAACACAGTATTACCGTTTGCTTAATACAGTATTCCTGCAAAATGAAAAAAAAAGATGTGGTTAAAAAACTCCTTAACCAACATTTATTTCAGTTTTCATTATATTATGAAAATATAAATTGTGGGTTATCAAGTTTTTCCAAGACCCTAATTTAGGAATTAATCTTACCATACAGTCAAAACAAAGAGTAAATGCTGTTTGTATTAAAAATAAAATATACTATTTTGGACTGCATTGTAGAAGGATTAGCAACCAAGGGTATGACAGCACTTAACACTGCCACTTAAAATCAATGCACTGTCAATGCACTGTCGTTCTGGTGTAGAGTAATACAAGTATTGAATGTGCATTGCGGTCACAGAAGTGTAATATCTAGCTAGTGGGATTGCAGGTCAGCTAATCCAGGACTGGTGGGAGCCCTTTGGGTTTGTTATAAAGATAGCCACTGCACCAACAAATTAATACCAGACCCATACACTTCCTGGTCAGGTGTTAACAGGGAGTTGTGGGCACAAGTGCACACATGTTTTGGGACAGCCCAGCTTTGACAGTTTTTTGGGCTTGTTGTCTTTAGTTTGTCAGTATTTCTAACTATGCGATTACTGGCTGGCCTAACAGCAACCAAAAGTGCATATTACAGTCTTGGTTATCTGCTGACCCACCCGTGGTGCGCCTCTGGTGGACTCTTGATTATTGAAATTGAAGTGGCCGCAGCAAGGGTCAATAAGCACGGCCCAATACACTGCAAAGGCAGGACTGAGGCAGCTGGTCAGCTGGCTGAACTCACTTTAATCCCTTAAGACCCAAGAGAGCTCATTTTGTTGCTATTGTTTTTATCAATGTATTCTTAGTTTTTAAAAGATATCCCGACATTCACTTGTTCATTTGTATCTTCTTCTGGTATTTTTTTTAAAGAGTCACTGAAAATGTATTCACCAAAGAAAAGACAGCTGCTGTCTAATCAACCTAACCATTACCGTAACCATAACTATTACTGCATTACCGGTATAAACTGGGAGACAAAAAGCACTGTATTTCAACTATGACACCCCACTGAAAATAGAAAGCAATTGCCTGTTTCTTACCAAGTTGTTGTTTGGTCTTTTCAAAAACACCAAAGGGCACTTTTCTGAGATTATCAGGGTCTGTGGTCCTGAAAAAATGAAAGTTTAAGATCAGCAATAATCCCATTAAGCAGCTATTGCAATTGTTCATTATTTAAAAATGAAGCCATATGACACAAGAAATAGAACAATTTAGAGATAGCATAATAAATCATAGTTCTTTCAAAATGTCTGTGATACTCAAAAACTAAACTATTTGGGCAAGAGTTTAACTCAGGGTATTGACTGCCTCTATCGATCAAGAATATGTAGTGTGTAGGAAAGAAAATACACACAGACAGACAGACGAGGGATTAGGAGGCTCCGAAACTAAAGCTCCAATCAAGAAACCAACATCACCAATTCCCACAGCACTGAATACCTTGAATGCATTACATATGTAATCATAAGCTGTTTGGGCTAAAGTTAACTGAATCCACATTCCTGTTACCTTAAAGCAATTAAGGATGTCTTACCACAAAGAGTTTATAATACTGCTTTGCAAGATGACTGGGTAGAGTGTTTGTAGTAACTCAGTGAGGAAGACATTCGTTTGAATGACAGAAGTTTCTCCTTTTTGGTGAAATCTCTTGGAAATATCCTTCAGCAGTCTTTGGAGTTTGGGAGAAGCAGACGGATAAAGCTGTAAACCGGACACCCATAATTAGTTCTACAGGTTTTCTTCTTTATCCCTTTCAGTTTCTCTTAATCCATCTCCAGATACTGTTTTGTCAGTAAACACTTTAAGGGGATTAGATATCCCATAGCACTGAGACCAATGCAATATTCTCAAAATAGTCTGAAAATGGCTACCACTGAATGCATGCCACTCCAATTAAAATACCAGTATGGATATTTCAGTGCTATGCATTCTGCACCAATGCATTGGTTAGTTAATGTTTTAAAGTAAGCTATTTATGCCACCAGCAGCTTTAAATACATATTGAGAACAAAACATTTACCCCTGTTTTTTTTTTCTTCCCAATTTAAAATACCCAATTTGAATATTGCATCATCGATGCAACCCCCTTAAAGATCAGTACTGCTTATCCCCTCTGTAAAACCAATCTCTTATCACCTGCCAAACCTAACCATCGGATGTTCCTACCTAACCCTGCAGGAGTGTAAAGGCTAAAGCAGAGCTCCCTGTTGGTTTGTCAGCCAAGATTGTCAACTTGCCACAAGCAGGGAACTGCGTTTACATGGCTTGCCCTGCACTGCTTTTGCTAGGTGATTATGAAGTCAGTTGGCCACTTTACAGCACTGCTGTGGAAACATTTTTACCGATTGGAAAGATACCATGCATGAAAAGGAGTTGTGTGTTCCAGTGAAAATGCTGCATTAAGAACCCGTCTTTAAGACACATGGTGATATTAGGCAATCAATCCAATAGGCAGTAGTACTGACAATACACTTATGATAATACCGTGGTAACCTACCAAGTTTCATTTTTCACAGCAGCGTTACAAAGTGGATACTATATAATCAGCTTCTATTATCTCCACATTCTACATTCGATATGCACAAATTCTAAACTGTTACATACAATCAAAAGTAAAATATAGTGTAAGAATTTTAACAAAAACTTGTAGTAAATTACAGTACAGTGGGGCTAAGAAACTCCTATATATATATATATATATATATATATATATATATATATATATATATATATATATATATATATATATATATATATATATATATATATATATATATATATATATATATATATATATATATATATATATATATATATATATATATATATATATATATATATATATATATATATATATATAAGGAATGGTTAAAACATAGATATAAAAAATACAGATGTTGAAATTCAATATGAAATACTGTACTAAACAAAATGTACAATAAACAGCATTTTTATCCTACATCTTGGAATTGCCAGCTGTAATTGACACACATCTAACACAAAGAAGAGCATGGAGAGACCCCTGACAACCTTAAAGGATGGTCCCTTTTGAAAATAACTTACTTATTGCTTATTGGTAATATATTAAAATAAAAACAGTGCTAAAATGCAACCAGTTAATGTAGGTGTAACTATAATTGCTGTGAGATTATATATATATATATATATATATATATATATATATATATATATATATATATATATATATATATATATATAATCTGATATAATGAACATATATACATGTTCTATGTCCATATGTCATTCACACTTGTGTGATAAAAGTTGCTATCACATACTGAACCATGAAGTATCTGCTATGTAGCATAGAACGTGCAATAATTATAAAAAAATAAATAAAACATATACCAATTCAAAAGCTCCTGGGCTTTTCAGTTTCCTTAGAAACTGAATAATTAACTCAAAGTCCTCAGAAGTAAGACACAGGCCTTGAATTTGGATGCATCCTTCATCCTTTAAAATAAAAACAAAAAATTAAAGGCATTTTAAAAATCCAAACTGAATTTAGTTTTAAAAGAAACATTTGCTTTTTGATACCATGCACAAGCTCTCCAAGATATCATTTTATTTCATCAAGCTGTGTCCTCATAAGAAAGCAATGGCTAGTGCTGAATGACTGTGGAAAAGCTTGCATGTTGCACATTTCAACAAGGTGATTGAAGAACCCAGACTTCTACTAGAGTTACAGCATTGTCAGTGATGCTTCACAGCACACTATAGAATACTTCAAAGTGCTTGGATGTGTTTGCCCACATTCTTCATATGACAGCATTAGACTGGATATCAAATGTCTCTAAACTGGATTCAGAAATTAAATTAAAAAATAGTCTACTCTACATGATCCCCTTAAGGAGCAACTAAACTGCAAGTATTTGATTCATGTATATCATTTTCTGTTTTAATCATCACATCTTGGAGACTTTATAAAACTTAAAGAACCCTAATACAGGTCTTCTGTCTAAATACAACTGGTATACCAGCGTGTAACCATTAACCTGTCCCCCTGCAACACTGCCCCAACCGGATGAAAGCATTACCATTAAATTGTACATAGAATTAACATACTATGTACAACCCCTTAGAAAAAGATTACCATGGTAAATTTGCAGGCTCATTTTGCAGTTTTCCCCCGGTTATAAGAGGTAGAGGTTTGCCATGTTTTTATTTATTTATATGCTTTACCATACATCGCTGGGCTCTACCATGTCTTCCCTATGCTTTATTGTCTTTGCTTTTTCTATGGCCAGCTTTTAAAAGGGAATGCATTTGGTATTTCTTGCATCCAGTGGGAGCAGAGAGTTGAGAGAGAAGACACGTTTGAAAGCTCTTAAGAGATCTGAGATTTAAAATTCAACAGGTTGTGGATGACTGAAACAGAAAATGATACACAAAGTGATTCTAATCAACACAAAGAACACATTGGTTGGGGGTATTTCTCAACCGTGCCAAGTTGCTCCATAGACATTTTCAGTAAAAAAACAAAACAATGTAACAAAAACAACATTTAAAAAAGGGAAATGCCATTTTCTTCATTGGTTCATTGGAGTGGTGGAAAGATATATTTCTATAAAAGTGAACATGAATGGACACTGCAGCGTCCTGTACATATTAAACCAGGGAGGGTGTGAAAAGCAGACAGAAGTAGTAACATGTGTAATCAAAAAGACTTTACCTTTCCCCCTAATTCTGTGCTCCTCTTTTGGAAGGCGTCATGTAGTCTGTCGATTTCACTGTAGCTGGGTAATACAAAGTTTAATGTATCTTCAAGGATACATTCTTTTGTGATTTGACCATCAAATCCTGGGTCTTCTAGGTCTTCAAAGTCCAATTCATCCTGTACCTGAAAAGATAACGCTTGTAAAAATACCAGTTGACACTGAATACGCTGTATGTAATACCCATTCTAATCATTCCACACTACACCTTCCCACCGATCTATGCTGGAGGGTAAGTGATGATATGGTGCCCTCTAGTGGTAATGAAACTAATGACATTTTGGAAAATAATCTTTTTTTTGTTGTTGTTCTACAATGGATTAATAAATACAGTTAAAACGGTAATGCAAATGACATTTGTTTTGTTACAATATATATATATTTTTAATGACTGGCACCAGAGGAAAAAGGTAAACGCCTTTACAAGTGCAGCAATTTGAACATGCTTTATATACCAATGTTTCATTGATAATCTCAAATACTGTATACAATTACAAAAAACAGATTAGACAGCCTCCAGTTTTCAAAAAAATGTAAATGATCTTACAATATTTTTGCAAATAAATAAATAAAATGCTGTGGTTAGGTATGGTATCAGCATTAACTAAGTACAATAGAAATAATGATTCAGGGGGGCAAAAAAAACTCTAAAATATGTAAATGTCATGTCATATCAAAACAATAATATAATTACTAATTGAATGCATATTCCACTCTCTTTAGTGTCTGGTGATACAGATCAAAACTATTGGTTTTGTTAGCATCATATTTATATTGGCTTATGCAATTTCCTTTGACCACACAGTACAAAAAAAAAAAAAAATTACCAATGTAAATCTATTTTTTCAAATCTTTTACATCTATCAGCTGATACTGCTAAGAAAAAAAACATTCTGAAAGTTCTAAGTCCAAACCAGTTTAATACTGGCATTCTGAATGATCAACTATAAAGAACTGCACTGTGGGCCATACCTGACACATATCCCAGTAAAAGATCTGAGCACTATCAATCTTCTATAGAGAATATACCATATCCACAGTTATTATAGACATAAATAAAGGGCTTTCTCACATTCCTTGCCTGTAATACATTCTTAATAATAAAGCATGTAGATGCCAGTTGTTTCAACATATGAAGCTAGGTTTACTGAGATGTTTCTGCAGTGCAAAGTCTGCAATACCTTTTTTTAGAAAAATAAGATAATATGAGCCCTACATTAATAATCGGGGTTTAATCACATCTGTGTAAATTTAAAAATACTGAAGAAAGATGTGGCACAAAAACATAATTAATGTGCTCCATATCCATGAGATCCAGTTTAAATTAATCCTGTCAATAAAAGCACAGAAAGAGCAAACTTGTAAAAAAAAAGAACAAAGCAAAGACCAGCACTGTAACCAATCAAAAATATGTCAGGAATGTTAAGGGAGGGATCTGGTCAAATGTCTTATGCGTACATTATAATCCACCTGCTAGATATTAGATTTGGCAAGGGTTCTGTGTTGTACAGTAATTTATTGTTTAGAAGTGTGGATGATTGTTTAAAATTATAGCTAATGTTCACCTTGATAACAAGCATGCCCCTCCTAAACGACCTCTCCCTGGATCCCAAGAAGAGAGAGGTAGGGGTTACCATGGATATTTTATTTAGACAAGCAATATGTGATATACTACAATAACAGAGACTGTAGGAAACATAAATGGGCAGCAGTGTGGAGAAGGGCAGCAGTGTGGAGTAGTGGTTAGGGCTCTGGACTCTTGACCGGAGGGTCGTGGGTTCAATCCCAGGTGGGGGACACTGCTGCTGTACCCTTGAGCAAGGTACTTTACCTAGATTGCTCCAATAAAAACCCAACTGTATAAATGGCTAATTGTATGTAAAAAATAATGTGTAAAAATGAATATAATTGTATGTAAAAATAATGTGATAGCTTGTAACAATTGTAAGTCGCCCTGGATAAGGGCATCTGCTAAGAAATAAATAATAATAATAACAACATCTTTCCACCTCCCAGTGATCTTCTTTCACTAGATCTTGGAGTCCTTCTTTTGGAGTGTTCAATATTACAATTGTTTGTAGTAAATTGCAAATACTGTAACAGGGTGGAGGCTGGGCAAAAGAGTCAGGCGAGTCTGCATTGGTGGTTTTAGAGCTTTTAACCTCATCTCATCTCACCGACGGGATAGGACAGAATCTGTAACGGCAGTGTATCTATCGCACAACAATGCCTGTTACAATATTATTAATGTGGCTCAGTTTCCCTCACAATTAAAATATTTTCTTTAATTTTAATGGGATTTAACTTACCACACCCAAAATGCATTTTGTTGTAAAATAACAATTGCTTTGTCTTTTTTTTTCTCTCTACTCTGGACTAAAGAGTTTGCGTAGGGCTCTAAAATAGAATTCCTGCCACCTTGTGGTCATATGTTGTAACTTTAATTGAAAGAAAAAGAAGTCTGAATAAAAAGTCAAATCGGAATATTACATTGCTCTTATTGTTTACTATTACCCTTTATATAAGCAAACATTCAATGTTTAAGCAATTAAATAATCATAGAGGCAGGGTTAAACATGTACAAAGTTATAAAGGCTTACCTTAAGAAATGTGGGGACTAAGGAATAATTAAACCCAAGGGTGAAAGTCAGCAGCTGAAAACATAATCTACATCTGGAAAGAAAGTTACAAAACAATACATTACTACAAACATAATTATCCCCAATTTCCAATCTAAATCCTCATATGTCATGCACTTGTGTTAACCCAAGGGTAAATTCTAAACAGATTACCAGGCAGTACAACCCAGGAATGGATTTCCTTGACAGTTCACAGCAATAGTTTACAACAGCAGTTCTAAGACTGCATACAACTTTGAAAGACAGCACCTCTGTCAGCTGTAGGCAATCAATATCAGTAGATGAAATATGCTTACAAAGGCAGGGTATTAACCTTTGACCTGCTGACCCATAGGCAGTCGTGCTGCCTACTGAGTTGCCAATAACCTGACTGTTAAGGATGACATTGCCTATGTAAATAAGACTGATGCTAACAAAGTCCCAGCACTGACCTCTTCAATGTCTTTGGTCCCGTGGTTGACATTTCACTTGATATATCTGCTGCCATTAACAGCTTGCCTAAGGTCTCCTTCACATTTTCCAAAGCCTGCAGTGAGGCTTCTGTTCCAAAGTATTTCTCAAAAAACGTATGCAGCTGTTAAAGATTTCACACCTAGTTAGTTCCAGAAATAACGTTCTGTAATTAAAAATTAAAAAGAGTAGCCTGATAACATTTCACTTGAAACCTATCAGTTAGTCTCAGAGATTAACACACAGGTGCTGACCAAAATAAAGACCGTACTTAATAGAAAGGAAATGATGTTAGCTCCCAACACATTATTGGTTGATAACACTACATAAAAAAGATGCTGTACTGCACTATTCATGAAGGCCACAAGGGGGCGGTGTGATCTCAGTCACTTGGACTCGAAAGCAATGTTCTCCTTTTTAAGGTTTAGAAATGACACTCAGGGATATCAATAACTTTCAGTCAGGGATTACAGTTATTTTGTTTATTATTACATAGTTTTATTTAACCTACCAAACTACTGGCATGGAAATTTTATCTGGCTGCTATTATGGAAGTAAATGAGTACACTAGACTGGTCATTTTGTTATGCAATGTATTGTTGTTAATCATTGTATTTTGTTTTGATTTTAACCTCCATAATGAATGAATAAATAATACAAAACAAATTCTGACATACTCTCTGAGTTTTTGTTCATGAGTGCAGGCATCCAAAATGCTACCAGTTTATTGATTCCTGTGAGGTCGACGCATCTGATCTGTGGAGCTTGAGATCAGGTTTACACTCTAAGTTAAGTGCAAGGGTATACTGTAGATGGAAACAATCAATGCATTGGCAATGATAACAAACTTGGTACACGTTTACTGAGCTCTTGCTCTGTTGATAATGTTGCACTGCAGCACCACATTAGCAGGGCATAATACATACTCCATTGTATGTGTCACAGCAATATATATTTCAACATAACCTTGATTGTATATTTTTTTTCAATCATAAAAATGTGTTTATAAAATGTGTAAACACTGCAGTGTTCATGAACCCTTCAGGCCTCTGAAAAGTGTTCTGTTGGGGCAGTAACCTTGAGTAAAACTATTTCAGATAAAACACAGTAACAGTGAACTGATACAATAATGAACATGTCTATCTATCTATCTATCTGTCTCTATCTATCTATGACTAGGATTCTGTGGGTACAGTAAACATGCTGTAAGTATTAAAATATGTTAAATATTACTCGCCATCTGCTTTTTGTTAGCACTTGGCTAAGGAGGCTAATTTACCTTTGTTGCATAGCTGTTTTTAACAAGGCCACTCTTAACCAGTCCAGTTGAATGAAAGAACGCTGTCAGAGGTGTTACAGATGTAACAAGCACATACACTTTGACGATGGAAAAAACACCGTGTCCCATTATAGGTCTCAGAGGAGCATTTGTCTGGAACCTGGGATGGTGAGATACAAAACAAGTGATGAATGGCTGC
This sequence comes from Acipenser oxyrinchus oxyrinchus, assembly GCA_030684275.1. Classification (NCBI taxonomy): domain Eukaryota; kingdom Metazoa; phylum Chordata; class Actinopteri; order Acipenseriformes; family Acipenseridae; genus Acipenser; species Acipenser oxyrinchus. The sequence continues at coordinate 18,127,280 of CM060256.1, read as the reverse complement.
AGTGACAAATACAAAACATATGAAATGGTGACAAGTATGTGAAGAGTGCCAGGAGGGAGCAGAACTGAGTTCTTAATTAAATACAGAATCATGAAAGCACTGCCATTGAATACCTTATGAAAGGATAACAGGTGTAACCTTCTGTGCACACTTTGCAATAGTGGTACCCCAATTAACAACAAAACCACCTGGAAGAACAGAAGCTGACATTCTACCCAGTAACAAAGAAATAAAAAAATTCTAGCTTACAAAATAGCTGGGTTTTGTCTGTGAAATACAGTGGAATGAGTTATATGAAACAGCAAGTTAGTATATTTCAGTACAATGGTATTAAGATGGGGAGCATACCATGGGCTGGGAGGTGAAGTGGGGACAGCTTAACTTTCCAAAATCTCATTATCCACTGCTAGTCTGAAATAACTTTATTGGTGGAACAGAAAAAATGTTGTGTTTCATTGGGCCAGCAAATATGATTTCTGAATCAAGTTGCTTTCATGAATCCTGCGTAACACATCAGTACAAACCTTGCTTCGCAGTTACAGCAATATATCAAAACAAAGATATGGTACTTGGTAGGGAGATTTAGTATACTCCTGGGCATGGGGTAATGTCTGGTACGTGTAGGGGAGGTTTTAGGAGCTCCTAGGGGTCTCACTCTGTTCCAACAGGTTATACGGTTATGACAAAATAGAAATTTGTTGGCAATATACAGATTATTACAATTTGTGAGACACACTCATACATCTAATATGCAGTTTTAACCACCCAGCTGCCACACCTGTCATTTCCACAGGGAGCGCTATCATGTCAAAATTTGCCATGCACGGCAGAATGCCGTGGGCAGAGTTTTCAGTGTACACAATTATACACTTATAAAAATAAACGGCAGTACTAATGCAGTTGTGCTGCAGTACAATGCAGTGACAATGAGGATTAGTGCAGTTACTTATTTGTACTGCAATATACATGCAGTTACAATCGTACTGCGGTACTAATGCATCCAAAATATTGCATTTGTACTGCTGCAATATTTGTTTACTACATTACTGCAGGTTTTTTTTTGGAAGGGTGGTGCTGCAATTGTAAAGAAAGTGTTATTTTCTTATTTTGTCTATCCAAATAATATATTTCCGTTTATCACAAAATCAATAAAAAGTTTGTTTTTTCAAAAATAAAGCAAAATTTACTTTGAAAACTGTCCCAGTGGATTTCTTACAGGAATGAACATATTAAGTTTTTACAGGTCGTCTAAGGCTAATACAGGTTTTTAATGGTGTTTGTTTACATTACATAAACAAGTGAATCCACTAAGGTGGTAGTAAACAGATATAATAGGATTTCTTTTTCTCTTAGCAGAGCACGCCTGAGGCGATTTCATTGTTGATGCTTAAAATAAAGGCTGCTTGCTGCCATTAGTAAACACTGACCTCCCAACCCTGGCTGTCCGGCTGGTATCTGTTGGCTGAACTCTGTGATCCCCACAAACAGAGGAAGCAACTGGAATCTGCAGCTCTGAAAAAAGAATGTACGGTAAGCTAAATAAATAAATATCTCACATTTATCATCCAAAAAATGGGGGTCCCCCCTTTTCCTGGATGCTTCCCACATCACATGTTTATGTCTGAATAAACAAATAAATAAATAAAAAAAATGTGAGGTGACTTGTGTTCCTCATTGCCAGCACACCAACTAAAACAAAGAAGCATATGCCAGGTGTACTTCGAAGCAATACAAAGTAAACTGCTTTTGCCCACTGACTGGCATTGCAGTTTATTATGCATTCAGAATGCCATAGTCCCTGTCATGAACTGCTCTTTGTTTTCACATATTTCGCCCAGCAGTTTATCCCAGCGCTTTCAATTTGCATGACAGATTCCTGTACACTGAAATGATCTTTTAACATTGAGCAGGCTTTGGCATCTCCTTTTAGGCTTGGCATTTTGTAAACCTTCAAAGCATGTAAACTGTTACAAACCATGCCAGTCTTTTGTTTTTATTCTTGAACTCACAAGAACAGTATAATTAAAATTGTCTCTTGACCTTGGTTAGATAGAAAACTATTACCTATCAAGCATATACATGCTATTCTAAAAATGTGCTCCAACAATTCTAAACACAGAATGTAGTGTAAAGCTTTCTAGTGCTCTCCCAGAGTTTTATTTTTTTCTGCAAAACATAAGGGAAACACTTGTTTAATTACTAAAGCGATTATACCACCAAAACAAGTATGCATCAAACACACAAAAAACACCATATAATGTAAATATATATTCTATAGTATATGAATTATCAAAAAAGGCAAACTCTAAATAATGTATATTTAAATTAATTAAAGACATTTTGGGCCATCAGCAAACTTTTTTATTTCTACAAAACAGCAATAGGGATGATGTTTGTTTGGCATGTCTGGTTGGTTACATTTTCGAATTCGTCAGTCAGTTAGCCACACTGTAAAGCACTTCCCTGTGGTGGGAGCATTCTGAATATTGATGCCGAGTGCACTGCCTGTGTGGCATGTGCCCCTTGCAGTGTGCAGTGCTCTGAGCATGACGGGGAGGTGCCTGGGGATGTGATTACTGAGCTGTATAGAACAAGTGAGTTCCTGCAGCTCGCCTAGGGAGAGCTTAGGCAGAGGAAGAGGTGAATTATTGAGCTGTGTGAAACTAGACGAGATGGGCATTTCTGTTAAATTTGGCATCATATTGCATAGGTAAATATAATGTAGAAAAAAATCATTAAGTTACAGGGGCTTTAAATTAATATCTGTGTTAAAATAATAAGTAAAACAAAAATATCTAATTTTGAAACAACACTATTTTGTTTTTTCTTCTAAGAATAAAACTGGGTCTAACTTTGCACTTGAACTCAGAAACAATAGAGGTTCTGCATGGGTGTAGCAGGATGTAATACTAGATTTTCAGCCAAGGGTTTAGGATTGAAAGTGAAAATAAACTTTTTTTTTGGGCTAAGATCCAAAATGAACAGTGCAAGGGCGAAATCCCAGAGAATTAAGCGAGGATCAGGAAAACTCAACTTCCTTAGCCTTAAACGCTGGAAAAATATGTTAATATAATTTACAGTGCATTCATGGACAAGACTACATTACTTTCATTTTATTACCTACTGTAGGGCTAGTCCCCTTTTATCTCCAAAATCTAATCAGCGCACTGCAAGCGAGTGTCTTAACCACAATGCAAAAAAGAGCTCATCTGCATTCAAGGTTTTAGAGCTATTAACCTCATCTCATCTCACCCACAGGGAACAGAATGCATAACGGAAGGGTGTCACACAACACTGCCCATTACACATAGAAACTGAGGTCAAATAAAACATGAAAATACATCAGACATTTAACACACATTTATATAAAGTTGTTACACAAGTGTGCCTTTCGTTACCAAAGTAAAAAAAAGAAAGTAACACCATTTATGAACCACCTGTTTACAGTACAATATTTGAAGTGTTCATAACTACCTGCCAATCTGTCAAGAAGGCGACATACTCCATCATTACCAAAGAATGCTTGTTTAATCCAAGGAATAGTGTTTACCTAGAGAAAATATGCAGCACAAATGGGATTAACAAGTAAAAAAATATATATCACACCACTGCTATGAAGAGGATATCCTTTTAGTCAACATCATACTGTGCGCTGCTTATTATTCCAGAGATTTTATTTAACACGGCAACATGGTACGAAATGTTCCAATTTTCATTTCTAACAAATGTAAAATACCAAAATGTATTGAATAAATAACTTTATACTGCACAGATCTAGTGATAGATAGTATATATCTTATGATCTGTGTCATTTTGTTCTCAGGTATTGTACTGTAGCTTTAATACATTAGAAACATTGCACAACACTGTTATAGTCAGAAATTTTATTTCAAAACACCCTGCCTACAGCTGGTCCCTGTCATGAACTGCTCTTTGTTTTCACATATTTCGCCCAGCAGTTTATCCCAGTCTGTAGTACTGATGCTTCAACCATGCTTCCATCTAGCATGTGTGTCTTTGATGTTTTTATAGCGACTGAACACCAGGGGGCCGGGGCTGTTTCACTGTTTAATTTACTCTGAGGCCATCTGTTGGCCAGATTTCAAAAATGCCCCTATTAAGCATGCCATGGCTCTCATGTCATACATATTTAAGAATACAGACTGCACATTTGCATGTTCCTTGAGTGTATCTAAAATGTCTCAGTAAATGTAGTTTTCAATTTGCATGCACCAAGGCATAAAACTGGACATTTCTGGTTAAACATTTAGTAACACGATCATTTTCATTTATCACTGAAACACTTGAACCTTTACAGTCTTGCTTTTATGAAAAGCAGCATTTTGATTTCCAAATGTGTGAAACAGCAACAGTGGGAACTATGCTACAGTTTTAATAAATAACTGATGAACAATACATTCTAGTGAATAAATAACAGAATGTACATTTGGCATGTGGATGATATATTAGTATATAACGACTTTAAAGTAATATAAAGGAAAGGTGCCATTAATTAAATGCACAAAACTATCATAATGATCACTAACAATTCATGTATCTCAGTATTCAAGTCAATGAGAATAATGTGACATGGGGCTTAAATCCAACCACTGCTCAGCAGCTCAGATATCTCATCATCTCTGTCACTGAAGGGTTTGTTATGTATAATAAAAAAGCTGTTTGAATTCAGAGGGACTGGGAGTTGACAAGGTGAATTATTGCAGGATACTCCTTTGGAGTATGAATACAAATTAAATTATACTTTTAAAAATATAGATGTTTGTGCTTCAGTTTGATTTTCAAGGTGTGGTATCCAAAGTATAATCAACAAGTACAGAGAAACATCATCTGTAATTGACAAACCCAGGGCTGGAAGACCCGAAAAGCTATCTAACAAGGATGAGCAATACTTGAAGATAATATCCTTAAGGGATAGAAAGAAGACAAGCATTGAATTGACAACACAACTGGCAGAAGGCACAGGTGTCATTGTCCATCCATCAACAGTCCAAAGCACCTTTGACCATTGTTCCATAGTCCAATTTCTGTGTTCTTGTGGATATTTTATCCTTTTAGTCTTGTTCCCCTTTCTTAACAGAGGTATTCTTACTGCAACACATCCTCTAAGTCCTGATTTCAAGAGTGAACTTCGTACTGTTGATTTGATGGACAACGACACTTGTGCCTTCTGCCAGTTCTGTTGTCAATTCAACGCTTGTCTTCTTTCTATTCCTTAAGTAACCTTGTGTTAACTATGGGATATCGTGTAACAATTGTAAGTCGCCCTGGATAAGGGCGTCTGCAAATAAATAAATAAATAAATAAATAAATAAATAAATAATAATAATAATAATAATAATAATAATAATAATAATAATAATAACAACAACAACAACAACAACAACAACAACTGAGCCAGCAGGTTCATCTTTGTTGGCCAAAGGTACAAAACTGTGAGGCCTATTATAGTCTTCATATTGCCATTTTATACATCAAAAAATTGTATTTGAAATTCTGAATTGAAGTTTGTGGGAGATTAGTGTATGCCTATGCTCTAGAATGTATTTTCTTACCTTCTGATGAGACTTTAGTTTGTCAAAGTCTTCGCTTTTAGGACAGTTTCTTTCAGAACTTTGTAAGCAAATCAGGATATCCCAGGTAACCACGTTATCTATTGAAGGAAAGAAATGAAAATGAATCAACATACATTTAGAACATACAGCATGACATACATTGACAAAGACAAACGTTTCTTAGGAGTCTTAATAAAGTTATATAAAACATCTAATAAACGTTTTATAACATGAAGTCACATTGCCAGTTCCTCTCTGAGGTAAGATCATATTAGGGATATGTTACAGTTTTTCAGAATGCAAATAAAAGACAGCAAACATAACAATAAAAACGTGAGCTTGTGTGTATCTTCTTTGCAATGTAAACTATGCATTACAGAAACGGAATACGAAAGACAGCTGGATGATAGAGTGGTCGAGGGCTACCTCTCTCATCCAGGATCAAATGGCTGAAATGCCTTTTGTTTTTTCTCAAGTTTTTATAGCCCAATGACAGTTTAAAAGCCCACTCAGGAGTTCCATTAAATGTACACACCTTCAGAATGTTCCTGTTTACTTTGTGTTTATACAATGCATTTAAAATGAATGACACTGTTTTGTTTTGCTTTAACTAGTGTTACCATACTTGTCTATACTTATACTATTATTTAATGAGATGTTTGTAAGAACTCCCATGTTTAATATACAGTAAACAGGCTACCGTTTTTATCTGCATCATGAAACTAGTCTGTAAATCTCAATCTCCACATATTTGTCTGCATACCATCTGGTGGATTTCTGCCGCACGGCCTACTATCCCCACACAAGGGTAAATATGATTAATACTGAAACTTGGTACATAGTTTCAATTACTTCAGATTTGAAAATAATAATAATAATTAAAACAAAAAAAACATTTAAAATTCATTAACAGCCCTCCATTGAAAGTATAACACCTGCCTCTACCTTCATAAAAATGTCTGCCTTCACAATGGCTGTTCATTACGTAACTTCATCTATCAGTTAGAGAGACCTGGAGAGATTTTTTTACCAGCCCGCATTCCTACATTTCAGCAAGCAGCAAGAATAGATAAAAATGAAACAAACTAAATGAAACATAATTGGTGCTTTTTCGCCATAGCTTAAGAATCATGGAAATATATATTTATCTCAGAAACTAAGATATTATTATAAAAATATTTTGGAGAAAGAGATACAAAAGCAGGGATTTATTATAATAATACATATATTAAATGCTAACCCCTGAAAATGTCTTTTTTCATTTTAAGAACTGGTCCTGGAAAAAAGATAGATACATTCATCCCATAAGTCTTACAAACACTCAAAGGCAGTGAGCCAATTGTATGACACATCTGGTTGCTATCCTGCTAGAGCCACCAAAGGAAACACGTTAGTTTCTTTGGAACAGAAACCAGACATTGAGCTTCTTGTGCAGTTGTGTAATGAATGTAAGGTTCACCAGGGAGTGTTATTTGCTTATTAGGTATATTAGAAAAGCAGGGTAAAGTGAACTGAGATCCATGTCATTGCTAGCAATGTAAACATTCCCATTGCTCTTGAAGTAATGAACTAGACAGTAGTCCAATGGTGCTGATTAATATAAGCTGTTTTACTCAAGCATAAACCACACATAAATCAGCTGCTCTAGGAAATGCAAAATAATGCAATTATCCATGCTTTGAGGGGTAAAATCCTCAGAAATACTATAGATTAATGAACACACAACATTGTTGAAATATTGTGCCTTCACTGCTTATGAAGTTCTGAGAATAACCACTTTTGTGTAAGATTTTAGCAATGCCAAGATATAAAACAAAGATCAGAATGGAGTCACCTGACATAATGTTGGAATACACACAAACAACACGCCATTCTGGTAAATGACTGTGGCTATATAACTGCAACAATAAATGATGTGGCTATTCAAATCCAACTTAAAGTAGGGGGCTTTGTTTATACTGGGAATGGAATACCTTTGAAACAAGGACACGTGTTGCACACTTTGAAATATTTCTTTTCCCTCAGGGAGGGTAGTGTATATGATAATATACCTTTCAAAGGCAAATTGAAAGGGGGAGTTTGAAAGTGGCTTACAAAGATAATTTAATTCACATGTCAGTGATAAACTCCACTTAGGGGCCTCAGATATATGGTTACAAAACTAACTGGACAGTCTTTGACAGGTATACTTATCCACTCCATTTAACAGATGCAACTTTTACATGACTAGTAAGTCTGGCGACATCTTGTTTATCAGGCCATGCTTTTAACATGTAGCTTTTTAGGAAAAGAACTGCTAAACACAATACCAACCTACAAAACTGGCGAACTATTAATTTCCAGAATTGATACTATTATGAGTAGCTTTTCAAAATCATTCTATTTAGGCAAAAAAATTAACATGTAGAACTAACTTTTTATTTAGATTGTTACAATTCAAGGACAGTGTTACATATGTTTTCTAGATCTGCAACTTCACTAATTGGTTAATTTAAGTGAACCCTAAAAGAAATGGCCAATTCTCTCTATAAAGCTATAAACATGACTTAAAAGAACTATGCTGCTAATTAAGACAAACAAGGAGCTGAAATAATAAACCATAGTCACAAGGTAATACATCTGGAGAATAAATGTGTGGCCTAAGTGAGTAAAGCTGAGAACAAATCATTTCAGAAGACACTGGAATGTTTTCTAAATAAGGCCCGGTAAACAGCAATAGTAATATTATATATTGTAACTGATTAAAGCACAGCTGAAGAACCATTTTAACCTAATATATTACAATTACTATTCATGGAGGAGTCAGATATACAGTATGCATTTTCTTGAGTTCAGTACCTGATGAGAAAAACATAACGTTCACTACCTAACCAGGACTCTCAATGTAGTCTCTCTTGATCTAAAATCATAGAATAAATCAATTAATCTGTGTGTTGTTAGAAAAGTCCTCCTCTGGCAAAGCTGATCACAATAGGCACTGCCAGATATTACAAGAAGGTTAATTTATGAAAAACTGAAGGGCAGGGCCTATGCCATTCACAGCTGTGCCACCACCTGTACGACGAGAACACAAGCTGTCTGTTAAATTCTAAACTCATGTTTGAAAATAAACTGATTCCCCTTCTAAAAAAAAACAACACATATGTGTGAACATAACACAGTGCTAATTATGTATGTGTAGACACACGCTATACAGCAGCACATATCATTTTGGAATCTGAAAAGTTACATTGCAAATGGCTTTTATTACATTTTTAGATTGTGACTGGTGGCAAAGAGGTTAAACTTCTCCAATACAAGAAATACTTGTCCCGTGAACTCTGATGTTTCACGTCACAGGCCATACATATATTTATACCAACATAGCTTTAGGCACGCAGAGGTATGGTCCAGTTAACACCAGTAGTTAGGACTCATATTAAGCTACTGTTCTGAACATCAAATACCCAATAACAACAGTATTGTTCTATTAGTACTGTGGTGGTGGTGGTGGTGGTGGAGGTGGTGGAGGTGGTATTAGTACTAGTACTTGTAGTAAGCCATTCTAGTTATAATCCACACCCTGTAAAACCTTTATTTTCTTACTTTGCTCATTGGTTTCTTGTTTGAAGATGTGGCTCTTCTCAGCAAATCTTGATACACTGACCAAATACCCGTGCTGTGCAAAGACACGCCGATAGAGCTGGATCTCTGTTTCACTCGCCGAGTGCTGCCCAGGTAACAGAACTGCTTTCTTTAGGACTCCAGCCTGCGTACTGTGAAAATATTCAACCTGGTAAGAGGAGAGAGAAACCAAGGTTGTTAGGAGAGTGTTCTAAGTAGATGCAATCTAGGAAATCGGATGTTTTTATAATCCACGTTTTAGCTGTCTGTCATTGTCTAAGGTCCTGGATTTTATTAAAAGATACAGTCAGAGTGGAAACAGTTCTGCTTCCACTCTGAGTTTGACTTCAACCAAATCGGCTTGGCAACAGGCTGCTGTTGCTATGCTGTCAATAGACCGACCCACTGTGAAGTTTGCTCATCAAAACTGTATCTTATCGCAGCATAACAGAAGTTGAAATCTAGAGATATATGAATGACTAAATAGGTCATACTATTTGATCTACTTGAAACACCATCACATTGGCTGTTTTAAGGGGTAGGCGATTTGCCCTTGCCTTTACTGGATTCACGTCACAATTTTAGGCTGCACATTGATCCAGGTTTGTCAAGTTTTTACATTCATTCTTGTCAAGCTGTCAAGTAACTTCAATGGGTGTTTTTCTCCACAAAACAGTGCTTGCTAATGAAATTTCCCAACACTCTCTGACCCCTTCCAAAATACAAAAAAAGCCTGACAAAGTATCTAAGTTCTCAAAGGAAAAACAACCGTAACGGAATTACTTTATATAGATCAATAAAGAGACTGCATGCAAGGGTGATCTTGAAGGTTCAGATGAACCACTTGTGACTCAATATCTTGTTCCCCCATAGAATCATTTCCTTTCATGTTCCCTGTACAAGTTTTACGGGGTCATGATGTCTGTTGCTAGCCACACTGGCAGGAGCACAGAAAAAGCAAACTGCAATTTGAAACATTTATTGCTGCTGTCTCTCTGGCTCCATTTCCCAAGGCAAATCAGACACTACAGCAATAACCCCTTCTGGTGGGAGGTTGTGCGGAAGAGGGAGGGTTGATAACAGAGTACATCTATTGCAAACTTTGTGTGAGTGAACCATTCAAGTACTGCAGTATATCGTTTCAACGGCCGACAAAGTTGCAATTCAGGAACTAATGTAACATTCTTCTCTGTGTACAGATGGCATTCTTCATTTTATTGGATTCTGTCATTTAGTGCACATTCATTGTATATTCCAACCAGACTGTAAATATTGATATTTGTAACATAACCAATATGCTAAAATATAATACTCCAAATGTATTCAATAAATTCTGAATTGAATTTCCTGTTTCTTGACACTTTCTAGATGTAATTTATATAAAGAAAGGCAAGCAACCAGATAACATTCAAACCATAGTATGTCAGAACAGTAATGGAATCACATTCCTCTACATAATCTCACTCTTTTGAATAACAGAGTCTATTATCATCCTGAACTATGCGTGCCCTGTGTGATCATTCCTGTGTACTTGTGGCATGTGAAGGCAGCTAATTTGTTTACATTTTATGTTATTTACATAATTCAATGTCTCAAATTTATGGAACAGCAATTTAGACAAGGCATTAGCGAAGATATTTCTATATCCTTGACTACTACTATGACATTCCTAAATCCAGATGCTTACAAAACATGTCATGACCCCTCCGGCAGTTCAGTGAGCATACTGACACAGTTCAGAGAATCTTCTGCTGACGGAATACTGCTGCAACAGTACCATGATTATCACATTCACCTCTCCAATGGCAGGATTAACAATAGCTTTGGTGAGCAAAATATACTTAGCTTGTAGAAAACACCCTACAGGACTAATGCTGTTCGATCTGGGTGTGTGTATTTTATAAGTGGTAATAAATACAATATGGAATAATTTCATACAGACAACATTTCAAGTATTATTCCAATGATGATGAAAAGTCAGTTCCTAAATACAAATCTGAAAATTCAACATTCAACTTAATTTGATTAGGCCTAATTTCTATTTCATCTCCCACAAACTTTGCACATGCCTTTCTGTTAATTCCTTAGTAGAAATATGATACAAAGTTTGATCTTAAGTCAAATGTTTTCTATTCTCACTTAAAGTCAATACAAAAGCTAAAACATAAGCATGATCCATAAAAACATACAGACTACTGCACTTTATAATCTACATTCTTGCTAATGTATCAGTATATTAAAGCAAAGCCAGTTTTCCTGAAAGGAAGTACTTTAATCATTTAAGAAATGCAGTAAACCAGTAGTGCAGCCGACAAGATGTTTTCTGCATTAAAATTGCATTTACTTTTTGCTTGTTTTAATAAAATTCCCTGCTACTGTTGCACTTTCTTTATTAAAACTAAAACACATGTTTGTACATGACTGCAGTACTTTGTATGACAATTTTCTAAGTATAAATAAATGTTACCATGTGTGTAACATACCACATAAAACAAAACAGCATCAAATCCCAAAACAACAATTCCTTCTGGCTCCAGCTCTCAGACATGTCATTTTTCATACCTACTCATTTGATTTGACTGTTAAGGAAAAATGCACTGTATCAAAAATAAACACCAGCCATGGTTATATAATGTTACCTTAGAGTTAAAGATGTTACCTTAGAGTCTAAATGCAATGATATGTAACTAGAAAAAATAAAAAAATTCTAGGATATCTCTATAAAAAATAAAAATGGAATACAATCTAGTCCCACTGGTAGTTCTATAAAAAATAGTATTCATGGAAATGGAGTATGTAATTAACAAGCATATTTACTGTACACCGGGAAAAATCTAACTGGAATTGTTACAAACTAGCAGTCAACATAAAGACAGGTTTTCAATACAGCTATCAGCACCAGCCTTTTAACTCTTTATTTATTGGTGTTTTACACCAGGTATTATTCATTGATTGCTTTAGAAACATAACCTGAAACAATAAAGACCCAAAGAAAAGAGGTGTGAGATCGAGCTGGTTTCAGGGTGACAGGATGAAGATCTTCCACTTTTTTAAAATCAATAAAGAGGCTGCTGTATGGTTTTGGGCCCCATTTCCATAAATTGTTTTTAGAAAGGAATTAAAAGTTATAAAAGTTAAACAACTAATATGAAAACAACTTTGGTGTAAGTACTGTAGGTGCAATTAAACTGCAAAAGGAATGGGGACATTTTCACTAGACCAAACAGAAGACAAAGTTGGCCCATTTTCAATATAAATACTCGGATAACTGAGACTAAAGAAGGTGTATTGATTGAAGTTGTACAAAACAGTGTTTCATTTTCTTTCTACCCATGTAGGGACATATTAATAAAGCAAACTAGTTAAGCTTTTTTTTTTCAAATCAGTGAAACATGTTCTCTAGTGTAAAAAAAACCCAAAAGAACAAGAACACATTTATTGTTACACAGGGATTTGGCTGCCTCTGCGGATTCTGTCCTGATAATGGTAAAATGAATTGATTTTACACCAACCCATTCCAACCATCAAACATGACTGACAGAATCATATGATACAGTCATGTACAAAATGTTAAGCCATCTTCAAAAAATCTAAACAAACACATGACCAATATGACAGCCATTTTAGGTTGAAGGTCATGGCCAAGATCATTGGGAAATGTCACCCAAGGTGTTTGTTTATATGGAAATATAACCCTGCAAATATGAAGTATGCATCTGTGACCTGACGCGTCATACAGTAAGTGTGGTGGATTTATTTAAATATATGTTTAAATATTAAAAATAACTTTTGCAACTGGTAATGTGTAGCTGATTTGGCAACTAATAGAAAAAACAAAAACAAAAAACATTGTGTCTAAGGAAATCACACTTGAGCTTAGGCTATGCATTTCTATATGCAAGACTGTCCAGTCAGTTGAAAGTAAGCATTATGTGTACATTCGTTACTTTACAGTAGTTTAGAGTGTGTTGATATTTGTTTATTGCACTCCCTGCGCACTGTATTCATTGTATTCATTTCACTTACAGCTCAGAAGTAAGGGTTGCTAATACGTTAATAAGAAAACGATTCCAGAAACAAACGTAGGCTTCAGTAGTGTGGCACTTAGAGTAATTAGTGCTGTGTGGGTGTTTCATAGCATTGCACGGTAATAGTATTTATTTATTTATTTATTTGTGGTCCTAGTGAAGTGTAACATGCAATAGTAGTGAATGCGAGCTATGTGACTGCATACATATTTTAAGAAATAGAAAGTTTACTAAATATTTGTCCCTTTAGCTATGTGACTGCATACATATTTTAAGAAATAGAAAGTTTACTAAATATTTGTCCCTTTGTCCCATTTGTCCCTGCTATAGTCTATTGCAATTACGCATAATTAGTCTCTTAACATGATTTTTTATTTTTATTTTTATTTTTTTTAAGTGTAGCACGCACTTTGTCTCAGTCATATATCCCTTAATATGCACTGTTTATTTCTGGACTATATCCATTGCATGGGTGTAGGGTAATCTGTTTCGCGTTTCATTCCTGCATTTGCCAGCTAATTTTAACAAAATACATCCTAACAGATTCATATCTGATGATTGAGGGTACAAGTCCCTTTATGGTTGTGTATTTATTGTTTTCTAAAAATAACACACTGCACATTTTTCTTAATGGTTGTTGTAGAAAGACAGAGACAAATCAAAATCAGCAGTATGCAGAGCAGTTTCCTCCTCTGTCACAGGATGTGGCTTTCTGTTACAGCTGTATCCAAGAATAAAATGACTTGCATGTACAAGATATAAATATATTGTTATAGACTTCTGTGATACTTCTAGTATACAATGTTGTTATATGTAATACTGAATAAGATCACAATGCATCAAATGTTAAAATTAACTTTGCAAGCCTAGGCTGTCAAAAAAACTTAAAAAGTCGGTTTCCTATATGCTTCTTGTGGTCTTATCTGAGTCAGATCCTGGAACATGTTCAAATGGATCACAGCACAGAAATAAACCTCAATCCAGTCTCAACAAGAGGGATTACGTTACATAACCTTACAGTACACTCTTCCTGTCCTCCTAGTATTTCTAACACTCGCATAGCTGTTCACAGTTTTGTTTTATGTACCCTTAATTCAATGGACTGGGAGTCAAACTTTGACAAAATCTGAGCTGGATATCCTATTATAGTCTACAACAAATATGTGTTCAGAATTTCCCTGCGAGAGAAAATCTTATTTTCACATAGAGTGCTCTCGCATGTCACTTCCATTTAATGGTATAGCAGGAACAATTATAACTACTTTTCCCATGGCAATACTATGCATTTACCATACATAGTTTATAATGGTTTTTTTTTAATATGCTTTACCATACCTCTCTGTCAGGGGTGCAACTCATTTTGAAAATTGGTGGTAAACAGTTTTGAAAGTTTAGCACCAGAGAGCCTACTGATGATAAATTATCAAACCCATCCTAATCAACTTCCCACACGACACAAACCTTCTCTCCTGTGTATGTGGATGTGTGGGTGGGTCATGTGAGTAGTCCAGACCCAATGATAAACTATCATCACCTATGGTTGCTAAGGAATAAAAAAAAATAATAATAATTTAAAATAATAAAACATGTCTACTACTGGCAATCAAATCTGCACCCCTGCTCTGGGCTTTCAATTTGCTTTATTATATTTTGCCATGCTTTTACTATGGGAGCCTTTTATAAGTGTGTTCACTTGTTTTGGCATTTTTCCTTTCAGACAGCTGTTCACAAACAAATACAAGTATTTTTCAATGCTTACCATAGTTTGTATTCACCATAAAGATGTCACAATTTACCCCATGTTTTTAAACATTGGAACTGTAGCCAAGGTTGTATTAGGATCAAGACTTAATCATTGTTAAATATCCTAATTATGTTAAATTCTGCTGTTAAATTTTAAATGCTTTCATTTTTAATCATTTATAAAAACAAGTTTGTTCACGTCATAGATTGCTCCCGATTTTTCTGCAATGGGGGAAAAAAAATCTTAATACTGTAAAGCTGGCAAACTGGCAAAACACATACTGATGCTTTATATATTTTCAGAAATAACCAAAAGGCAATAAAGACGGCAGATCTGGCACACATATCTCTCATGTCTAGCTTTTGATGAGCATGCAATATATGACTTTTTTCTAAATTGTAACCCACAGAAAAAAAGCAGTAAACGCTGCTGTGTAAATACTTGTTTAATGAAAGCAATATAAAATTTGTGACTGTGCAACACAATTTCCTCTTCTATCATGTGACTGTTTATGAGATAACATCCATGAAAGCCAAAGGACAGATAAGCTGATAAAGAATGGATTGTACTGTAGAAGATGTAACAAAATATGACCTTATTATACGATACTGACAAAGAAAGGTATACCACACTAAATCGATGAAGCCTAAATGTAGAAGGTCGAACTGTGTGCTCTCTTTTGAAGATTCTTATTTAATAATACTTAAATGTTATTTGCATTGGTTATTTGACTTAATACTAGGTTATCTCTTTAAGACCTAGTAATGTTAGCACAGTCTAGCTTTAAACCTTACAGAATTAAATAGCCATCCAGTGGTACACTCTTGGTACAGTAGGTACCATTTGATGATTGTACGGTCAAATCAAACCTGAAATGGCATGAAATGAGAACTTTTTCAAAGAATATTATAATTGATGTTACAATAAGTAATTTAGTGCATAAGATTTCTTGAACCCGGGGACTAGCAATTACATTTTGCACAGTTGTAGTGTTGCATTGCCCAGGGTTAACTTCTTCCTCAATAAATAGCACTCCATGGGACACTGATACTCATTTCCTGAACACATTTCTTCTTTTTTTTTTTTTTTTTTTTTACCCTGTCTGAACATTTCTGTGACTGGTTGTTTCAAAACATAGCTGATAACTCCATAGGTGTTTTATAAACCTATTTTAAGATGTATTAGTGCAGGAATAGCCCTGGAGCTGTATTCTGAAAGCATGCACCATTTAATATACATCAAGTAATGACTTGTGTGATTTGGCTCAAGTTCATATTAATCAGCAAAATCAGGATCTTACTAATTAATATTTTGCAGTATTTGTGGAATAACAACTGTGTTCTAATTAATTTTTCTTCTGCCCTCACCTCACCACATTCCAAAACAACTATGTGACCAAATAGTGTGGCTTTTAACTGTAGTGGTTTGAAATTAAATAAAATATAAACGGGTATACTTTTGTATTCCTTAAAATGCTCAATTTAGTCACTCGAATACGTAGTCACTAGAATAAGTTCCAGTATATAGGCTACTACATGCATAAATTGGCAGGCATTGCATACTCACGTCTGTTACGTTCTTTAAAGCATCCAGCAAAGCAAATAGACTCTGTTGGTTCCTTGGGAATATTTCGTTCAGTCGGCCCTCTGGTGTCTCCGCTGACCCGTTGCTGTTAGCCATAATCGATTTAAACCGTCCCATTGCTGTCATTAGGGTTTGATAGAAAAGACAGATTGCTACCAATAAAAGTAGCACAGGACGTGAAGCACAGCCACGACGACGACACAACAGGAGCCGAAGAAAAAACATTTCCACTGCTTTCAAAACTCTAGAAGCAGGGAATAAGACACACATGTATCCACTTCTGTATCCAACTCAAAATATACAGCATAGACCCAATATTCAAAAGTGAGTCGTTATTATTTTCTGTGAAATGCCACTTTGAATAGAAGAAATACCCGTAAGTTGCCAAAACACCAGTTATATTTTTGTAGATGTCTTAAACAGACAGACATACTGTAAGACTTTTATTCTGAATAAACAACTTGTAGTACAAGCGTATATGGTTTATTTTTTTTGTTTTAAGAAATCAATAAGAATATATATATATATATATATATATATATATATATATATATATATATATATATATATATATATATATATATAAAGAGAAAAGTCTTCAATTGCACTGTAAGGATCCTCCTTTTTCTTAACTGTCGCACTCTGTCCAGCTTGCCAAAATAAATCCACTACCGAAATCAGTTGTATCCTTCTGCGACAGTTTATTACATTAGTAGTAGCTACATTTATGCATACCAGTCTGTAGCGTGACGGAGCAGGAAAAAGTTTTTCCCACTTCAGAGAAAAGAGCCTCTGATGGGTTGCTGATTAAAACCACCCTGAGCAGCCCTGCCTCATGACTCCGGTTAATCACACGCCTTCCCTTCGTGGATTTGACAGGAACAGTTTACGTGGATCCATTACTTTTAAGTCCCCAACAAAGTAGAAAAACGCATATTTTATCTCAATAATATGTTTATTTCGTGTTGTATTCGTAGATAGCGATGAATGTGTCCCTCTGTCTTGTGAAATCCAAATGTGTAGACTCGAAATGTTCAAAACCCGCCGATCCACCTGGTTTGAATTAATCCCTAATGTAAACAGTTACTTCCTCTCAGTGCTGTGACAGTCACATTATAGTCTCATGAGGAGGAAAACGCTGCTGTTGTGCTCCAAGAAAGTAATTCTACGGCATGTGTGGCTAAACTGGCAGTGCATGCATTTAAGAAGTTTGCTGAGTTGTAGAGAAACGTATTTGTTTAAGAAAGGCGTTTCTTTTTGTCTGTGCGAGAACAGGGCTTGATAATGCCATGCATAACCTATTGCATCAGGAACATACTCATTTAGATATCAGAGTCACATTAAACTATTTTTGGAGAATTAACAAGAGTGTACAGCAGAAGGTGTGTACACATACAGGACGGGATTATATCTGAATGTAAACTACAATCTAATTGTGAGACACTGCAGCAATTATTACTGGTCTTCATTATATGCATGTTTGTGTATGTCATGTATGTCTTTTTTATAAATACTGTCAATACTTACATATACTAGTCTACATGACAGTGAAGAAAAAGTTTATTATTATTATTATTATTATTATTATTATTATTATTATTATTATTATTATAAAAACATAACACATACTAATATACTGGCTTGTGCAATGTTATTTTGTTTGATATATTGGCTAAAAGAAAAACAAAATCTGCCAAATTGATTTTTGGGTTTAATTTTCCAAGTTTAACATTACAATTTCCCAAACAGAGTTTGACAGAGGTGCTGGAACAATTTTTATAGTGGGGGTGCTGAAAGCCATTGAACAAAACTGTAACCCCCTCTATATGATAGAAGCCATGCAAAGCCAGCCCAGCACCCCTAGTTCCAGCGCTCCTAGAGTTTGGTGCACTGAAATGAATCTAATATAAATATGAAATCTGACAGCAGAAAAATAACATGACAAAAAAGATATACTGATAGGGTTAGTGTTAGGGTTAGGGTCAGTGTGAGGGTGAGGGTGAAAAACATCAGAATGTGCATCCATACAGAAATATAACAGGCCAGAGTACCATATTCTGAAAGTAATAAGCATAGGCTGAGAGACTCCAGACACTATGTCAAACGTAGCACAAATATTAGGACCATAGTGGGGGCAGAATTAGGACAAATGGACATTTGTCAGTGGGTTTGGGACGTCGGTACCAAACAAACCAGAAATTAGGGCTTTACCCAAAGAGGAGGCTGTGTGGTCCAGTGGTTAAAGAAACGGGCTTGTAACCAGGAGGTCCCCGGTTCAAATCCCACCTCAGCCACTGACTCATTGTGTGACCCTGAGCAAGTCACTTGTGCTCTGTCTTTTGGATGAGAGGTAGTTGTAAGTGACTCTGCAGCTGATGTATAGTTCACACACCCTAGTCTCTGTAAGTTGCCTTGGATAAAGGCGTCTGCTTAATAAACAAATAATAATTATAATACGTTATTCTGGTAGGCTTTGAGTTTGGTTGGATAGGCTTTTTTCTTTTTTAATACTCATATGCCCCCTACAGGTAAGTATTTATTTTAATTATATATATATATATATATATATATATATATATATATATATATATATATATATATATATATATATATATATATATATATAAAAAAAACTTTGCATAAACGAATTCAGTTTCAACTATAATTTATTAAATATGTGTATGTCGCGTCATAAACAGCGCATTTAAATATAGTAATAGCATACAAGAAATGTGGATCATTTCATAGTTCTTCATTGTTTATGCAGGGACATTAATAATAGACTAAACTTGTACAATATTTGGGTTGTCTGTGCTACTATTAAGATATAATCAACAAAATAGTATTACAGGTGACCACACCAACAATGCTTTTCGATTGTTTGTTTCACAGTTTAGTAGTGGAATAACAAGAAATCCCCAGAGCTTTGTTTGTCAAGGGATGCTTATAAAATAATTAAATTGCGATGTAATCTACGTCAGATGCTTGATTTGCCAATCATAGCAGAATCAGGTGTAAACTGATTTTAATACAAATGTACTTACTTTATTGGTTAGGGAACCTGTATGCGCAGAATTGTATTTACTTCCTATTGGAAAACACGGCCCATAAACATTATACAGATGTATTTCTTTTTTTATATATACTTCAACCGGGAATTGAGTTTATAAAGACTAGATTACTGTAAAAATACTCAACATCGCACAAAATATGTTTTTGGTTTTTTTTCTTGCTTTCAGCACCCGTTGAAGCATGGACGTCTTATATGAAATAGATCATGTATGGGTAAAAAGTAACTTTACCTCTGTGTATGAGGATTTCAGCTTCCTATCCATAGCGGCTACTTGTGTTCTGTCGTTCACCTTTTTGGCTGGCATTGTTGGGAACGGTTTGGTAATCTGGGCAGTGTATCGACAGAAATCTCTCCAAACACCAACCAACGCGCTTCTTGTAAATCTTGCAGTCAGTGACCTCCTGAGATGTTTTATTGATTGTCCGTTACTCATAATCATAGATGTGTTGGGTTATAATGGATTTGATTTGGGGATCGTGTTATGCCACGCACAGGTCTTCACTTTTTCCCTCAGCAGCTGTGTCCAACTTTTTACTATGGCAAGCATCAGCGCAGAGAGGTACCAAGCTATAGCGCACCCCTTTAAAACAAGCAAAAGAAAAAGAAGAGTGAAAATTTCGATACCCCTTACATGGGCTCTAGCTACACTGATTTCAATTACAAGTGTAACGCTTGTTAAGAGCACACCTGTTTATGTAAAATGTAGAGGGTTTTCAATAAATCTAACTTACTATGACGCATTTGGACTTTACATCTTGGTGCCAGTTTGGTTTGTATCGTTGAGTCTGATTACAAGATTCTATCTCCGTATTTTTTTCCTCGTGAGAACCCATGCCAAAAAGATTTTTGACAACGGAACCCCCCCGTCTCTAGCCGATAAGACCAAGGAACCAGTTTTAAAAACGTTTCAGGTAACGGCCAACATAAACTGTAAGGATGTTAACATACCAACAGAACTTAACCAGACACACGAGGAAAAGCAATCGGGGAACTCAGCATCGTTACATACTGAAGGTCCAGCAGCAGAATTTAAGGCAACGTTGACAAATTTGGAAGATCCAACGCCAACTTGTCAAGCGTTGCCTGTTTCTGTAGATTGTTCAGTGATAGATATGGAAGATCCGGAAACACCTTGTTGTGATAGTGATACCGCATTATCAGAAGTTGGAGATCCTACGGCAAACTGCCCTCCAGAATGTCCTGTTGTCAAAATTTCAGAACCAGAGGGATCCACTGTGGAAAAAACAACAGACTGTCCTTCAGCATTACCTGCAGAAGGTCGAACAGCAGAATGCCTCGCATCTTTACCGCTGGGGGAAGTTGCAGCCACAGATTGCCTTCCAACATTACCTGTTGTAGAAAATCCAGTTGGAGAAATTGCTGGAGCTGTGTGTATGATGCCGTCTTCCAACAGAGAAAGAGCAAAAAAGAAAACCGAAGGCAAATTGGCAAAGCGCTCCGGATACATAATCCTCACCTTTCTTGCATTCTGGATACCACTGATCTTGTCTGTTCTTATTAATTTCTTCATTTACAACAACAAATCTACGGTAAGTTTATTCTTTTTTGTTAATACCAGTATATTCTGCCTGTATTTCACTGTTTCAAAGCAACCAAGATGGGCAAGGTATCCAAAATTGCATCCAGATTTACACGATATAAAAAAAAAAAAAAAAAATACAGAGCACACCAAGTCGAAATGCCAATAATATACAAAATTGGACTGTAGAGACTGTAGAGTCATTATTAGGTCTACATCCATACATGGAGCTGCAACAAGCAGTTATATATATATATATATATATATATATATATATATATATATATATATATATATATATATATATATATATATATATATATATAGTTAAAACCCATAGTATTGGTAAATGATTAACTGTTTATTTGCCACTTTGTACAGCAATTGCAAACTTTTATTGGACATAACTCTTTTAGGAACATGTTACTCAGACCACAGGGAACAGAAATCAATGGTAAAATGATGGATGACCCCCATCCATGTCAATAATGAGTTGCATAATTGCGAGGACTTAACAGCTGAATGAAACATTTTAGGGTTTAGGCTCTCAGTATGACGTTGTTTGGCAATTCCCATTATGCACTATTAAGCCTCCAGGTTAATTTATTTTACTACTGAAACCTGTTCTCCATGTTGAATGTATTCTCATCAGTTTTTCTATACAATTAAAACTCTGTTAAAACTATTTACAAAACAGCACAGTGCACGAGGGTACTGCACAAGGGTATGGTGAGCATGGTACAGTATTGTGGAATAATGAATTCATTCACTTATAAGAACCTAAAGTTAACGACAAATTGTGGGAAACTGGTTGTAGAACATTAGCACAGGAACCATGGCGCTTTCTTTAGTACATCAGCTAACATAACCTGTTTATACATTTCTTTCAGATTGTAGAAGTGGAAATCTTTGCTATGGCAGTGACCTGTATGACTGCAGCCACAGACCCTATAACCTACGCGGTTGTAAACCCACAATTCCGATCAGAATTTAAACAGCTGCATGCAAAATTCATCTTAAGTTTGTGTTCAAGGTCTTAAGCCTTAATATACCTTTTCATATATATATATATATATATATATATATATATATATATATATATATATATATATATATATATATATATATACAGTACTGTGCAAAAGTTTTAGGCAGGTGTGAAAAATGCTGTAAAGTAAGAATGCTTTCAAAAATAGACATGTTAATAGATTATATTTATCAATTAACTAAATGCAAAGTGAGTGAACAGAAGAAAAATCTACATCAAATCCATATTTGGTGTGACCACCCTTTGCTTTCAAAACAGCATCAAGCATCAATTCTTCTAGGTACACTTGCACACAGTTTTGAAGGAACTCGGCAGGTAGGTTGGCCCAAACATCTTGGAGAACTAACCACAGTTCTTCTGTGGATTTAGGCAGCCTCAGTTGCTTCTCTCTCTTCATGTAATCCCAGACAGACTCGATGATGTTGAGATCAGGGCTCTGTGGGGCCATACCATCACTTCCAGGACTCCTTGTTCTTCTTTACGCTGAAGATAGTTCTTAATGACTTTCGCTGTATGTTTGGGGTTGTTGTCATGTTGCAGAATAAATTTGGGGCCAATCAGATGCCTCCCTGATGGTATTGCATGATGGATAAGTATCTGCCTGTACTTCTCAGCATTGAGGAGACCATTAATTCTGACCAAATCCCCAACTCCATTTGCAGAAATGCAGCCCCAAACTTGCAAGGAACCTCCACCATGCTTCACTGTTGCCTGCAGACACTCATTCGCGGTACACTCTCCAGCCCTTCGAGGACAAACTGCCTTCTGCTACAGCCAAATATTTCAAATTTTGACTCATCAGTCCAGAGCACCTGCTGCCATTTTTCTGCACCCCAGTTCCTGTGTTTTCGTGCATAGTTGAGTCGCTGGCCTTGTTTCCACGCCAGAGGTATGGCTTTTGGCCGTAAGTCTTCCATGAAGGCCACTTCTGACCAGACTTCTCCGGACAGTAGATGGGTGTACCAGGGTCCCACTGTTTTCTGCCAGTTCTGAGCTGATGGCACTGCTGGACATCTTCCGATTGCGAAGGGAAGTAAGCATGATGTGTCTTTCATCTGCTGCAGTAAGTTTCCTTGGTCGACCACCGCGCCTCACGGTCCTCAACGCTGTCTCGCTTCTTTGTGCTTCTTCAAAGAGCTTGGACAGCACATCTGGAAACCCCTGTCTGCCTTGAAATTTCTGCCTGGGAGAGACCTTGCTGATGCAGTATAACTACCTTGTGTCTTGTTGCTGTGCTCAGTCTTGCCATGGTGTATGACTTTTGACAGTAAACTGTCTTCAGCAACCTCACCTTGTTAGCTGAGTTTGGCTGTTCCTCACCCAGTTTTATTCCTCCTACACAGCTGTTTCTGTTTCAGTTAATGATTGTGTTTCAACCTACATATTGAATTGATGATCATTACCACCTGTTTGGTATAATTGTTTATTCATACACCTGACTATATGCCTACAAAATCCCTGACTTTGTGCAAGTGTACCTAGAAGAATTGATGCTGTTTTGAAGGCAAAGGGTTGTCACACCAAATATGGATTTGATTTAGATTTTTCTTCTGTTCACTCACTTTTCATTTAGTTAATTGATAAATATAATCTATTAACATGTCTATTTTTGAAAGCATTCTTACTTTACAGCATTTTTTCACACCTGCCTAAAACTTTTGCACAGTACTGTATATATATATATATATATATATATATATATATATATATATATAAAATGCACCAGCAACTGTCAAGAGTAGACACATCACAGTAGATGAGGTACAGCTAATAAAACAGAAGAAAACAAAGATACTAAAAAAAACTAACAAACAAAAAATAAGATACTAAAGAAAAAAAAAACACACTACAAAATACTACAGCATGGGCTGTTAATGTACTTAAAGACTGGCTTAAATAAAAAATAGACATTCATTTTAAGGAAATAAGTAAAAAAATGCCAGTGCAAGAAGTTCAATTGGGGACCAGTATTCAGTCTCCAGTTTTATAATGTAGAGCTGGACCAAATAGCTATTTTAACAGTAGAAGTCTTAACATCTGGTTTGATCTTCAACTTAATCTGGCACGACTTGGACGCGAGGGTGTCCGACGACTAACAAAAACATCTTTTCAGATCCAAAAGGATGAAAACGGACTTGAATATGTGTGCCTCACATATAATGAGGACACAAACTCACCTCAAGATCCAGCTTCAGCCTCCATCGCAGCTGCTCCCTGCCTTCCTGTCATTTCAAACTCTACCCATCAGACATGTGCAATTTAATTTTTAAAAGTTAATAAATTTAATTACATTGCATTAGGGACTATATATTACACTGTGGATGTATACACAATAAACATTTCTGGTTTTGTCTTGAAAATGTGTCTTAATTATTTTTCTTCCCCAAATGTAGCCATATTAGAAGCGGTATAAACCACTTCGGGCCATGCAGTTCAGATGATATATACCACTTATGGGTTGGTTAAATAAATACCCTTGGCTTACGCCTCAGGCCTTATCACCACCCCATGCGTGGTGCAAATCATGGGAAATGCACGGTCAGTCGTGGTTTATACCTTACATAACCAATACATTTTGTAATGTTACCATAGAATTATGTTGATCATTTGAAAATGTTAGAATTCAATATATTTAATAAACTTGATAGTATCAAAAGATTGATAATTTTATTATTTTTTTTTTTTTTACATTTCTCAAACATCATGCACCATATTTGGTACAAAACAACAAAGACTAGTGGCACAACCAGATGTACATACTACAGAACAGTCAACTTTATTCATATACTGTACAGTGGTAGCCTTTGGAGAAAGCTTTTTTACTTCAGCCTGCTGATGTGTTCACTTGCTCTCTGCAAGAAAGGCATCCTCTGAATATATTTTGGATATGTTTTTCAGCATTCCCCAGAAGTATTCTTCCAAAAGTACAAAAAACACAACCAGCATATTACTGCAGTTGGATTATACTTCCTGCAAGACATTTCTGAATCACTTTAGAATTAACGTTTAGCTTTGCATAATAACTATAACAAGCATCCCATGCTGCCAAGTGTTTGTCTTATTGATATAACTACGCTGAACAACTTAAAATGGAATGTGTTGTATGTCATTTGAGGAGTATAAACATCTGCAGCAGTGAAAATATTTACTTTAGAACATTACTGATTACATCTACGGATCCATATTTAATACAAGAAAATTTAAAGAATAGTCATTTTAAAGAGATGTTGCATGTACAAAAAGTGAGAAATGACATTTGTTAAGATGTATTTTTTTCAAAGATTCTTCTTCCTCAGTCACCTAACCAACATGATCTATTTATGACGGCTTCCTCTCCTTTTCATAGCAGCCGTGCACTGGGGGCAGTACCACTTTCCTTTTGGAGCTTCTGTTAATCCAACACATCCATAATGGAACCACTCTATGGGACACTGAAAAAAATACATTTCTCCATTAAAACATATATGTAGTGTTGTTATTAATTAATATGTAGGTTAAATAAGAATAATAAAACAAGTAGATGCCTTCAGAGTTATGATACAATACATTGCACTGTTCTTAGGAATTACTGGGAGAGGCATCCTTACATTCATTTATTTATTATCCAGTAAAACAAAGTTTTGATATCCAGTCCTCAATAACAAAATGTGTTTAACTTCATGGTAATCCACCCCAAAGTACTGTACACAGAGCAGGGAAACAATACCTTTAAAAAGACAATGGATTAAATTAAAGTTCCAAATTGTAGGCCTGTAGCTATAGAAGTCTTTGTGATGCACCAGATATTAAGAGTTTCAGAAAAGGTAGATATGTTTATCGCAAATACAATCTTGATAACGAGCATTATTGGGTTGAGTAAGTACAATATAATAAACTTACATCTTGATTATCACAGCCGACCATTTCTCCATAAGACACCTGGATACATAAAAATACAATTTAAATCAAACAGTATTTAAAAAAAAATAATCATGTTTACCACATCCATCGCTGTACAGCCTGTTAAATATTGATAGCTTTATAGCAAAATAACAACTTTTCTTATGACTTACTTTTTAATCCAACCCTTCAACCCTAACTATCTAACAATGCATTTAGTTTATTCAATGTATCAAATGGGATCCATGCAAGGCTTGCAAAATGAATTGATTAATCAGATGGTGATATTCTAATTCATATCTACACAAGAGAATAAAATGAAGAATTCCACACAAACCACAAAACCTACCTGATTGCAAATGCAATAGCGTGGCTCGTTCGGATCATATGCCCAGTCAACCTGATTGTTTGAGTCTGATTCTGGAAGTACAGAGGCTTGCTGAGAAAGTTCCTGTGCCAGAGCCGATGACGATGAACAGGAAGACAGGGAGGACGATGAAGAGGAGGATGAAGACTGATGGTTTGAAGACTTAGTATTGCTTCTGGAAAACAATGTAAAATCACTTGTTTACATGGGTGTGTGAACTATCAAAATTACAAACAAGGATGCATAACTATTGTCAAAATTAAAAAGGTACTGTTTCAGAAAAATGGAAAAATCAAAATTAAAAAACTGAAGTCTCCTTTGTGTTATACCCTTTATTCATTCACAGTACTATTACTATCTTTCATACTACAACGATCTTGTTGTTACATGTTTGGGCAATACAAAATCTTAATTGGAAATTATAACCCCACCCCTCCCTTATCACTGCATGGAAAACAAACAGATGATCTTGACAGCGCCAACAACAAGAAGTACACAGACACAGCAGGGACTCTAACAATCATTTTTAATTAGTCAAAGCACAAGGTGTTTTGTTTTGCTTTATCCCCAAACAAAAAAGTCACAATTACTTTTTACCAAAATGTTACATAAATAAATAAATAAATAAATAAATAAATAAATAAATAAATAAAACTAAGAAAAGTAACTTACTTGGTTTTACGACCACTCCGTGAGTCAGAAGAGGATGAAGTCAATGTTTGAGTAAGGGTAGATGCCAAAGCCGATGATGAATACCCGGTGGACTCTCTTGATAAAGAAAACTCCCTTGTAAGTTGGAAGTCGTTATTTTTAATAGCTTCATAACTAGCCTTTAAACTGGATGTTCTTCTGCCTTCCTTCATCTGAAAAATACATGGATGTTATATTTTAACAAATTCAAATTAATTTTTAATCCAATATTTCAAGCATTTTTTACTCCTACATGCATCAATGGTTTAGATTAAAACATTCTTTTTTGAAAATTATTATCCAGTAGATAAGAGTCCCTATAGACAAAGATATAAGAATCTTATATAAAAAAGCTGAAGCTTGCTAAAGTAATGTACTAAAGGAATGGACCCTTAATCTGTAAAACAAGGCATGTGTTTCCATCTCGGGGTTCTGAGGACACTGAGTTATGCTCTCACCTCTAATGGTCTATCCTTTGATGGAAACATTCTCTGTTCATGGTTAGCCATTCGCTATTCTATATATTGCTGAAGTATGCATAGTTAAGTGTGATTTTTGAATATTTGCATTTTAACACAGCCATTTACAGCTGGTGTCACTGACCCCTATTATCATAAATCTTTGACTACTAAGGTGCTAAAGTAAGAGTCAAAGACTAGTGCTAATCATGGTGCAATACACAACCTAATTACCTTGGCTAACTTATGTTTGAACATGACTAATAAAAAAATGCAAAACAATTTACATTGACTGAATCAATTGACAGTGTTGTAGAAAGGTATAGCATCTATATATATATTATATATATATATATATATATATATATATAAAAAAAAGTTTGCATGAGGAGATTTATATTTCACACAGCAACACCACACACACCCTCCTAAAATACCATCTTGTCTTTCAACAGCAGTAATAAAACCAGTTATGTAAGCCTCACCACAGGAGCACAGTAAACATTGTATTGTTACCTGTGCTGTTGCTTGTACTGCCTGGGCAGCTGCCATGGTGATGGCACCAGCACCAACTCCAGCTCCTGAAGGTAATGAGCTTAGATTGTAAGACGTAAGGGGCTGAGATGAGTTAACATTATAAACGTTGTTTGAAGAGGTTGATAAACTACTGATGCGACAACCTATAAAAAGACAATAAGAAAGACTTAAAAACAAGAGTTTACTCTATGGCCCATTTATAACATCACAAGTGATTCATGTAAAATAGAAATAAGGTCAGGACTGGACAAAATTGAAGGGTCCTAGCATAAAGAATGCAACTTACTAACTATTTTGCCTGTGGTATTTTACTGCTGATTTTCTCCCCAATTTGGAATGTCTAATTATTTTTTCTCCTCACCACAGTAATTCACCCACACAGCTCAGGAGATCCGAAGGTTCACTAGGCAGCCTCCGGTCCCAAGACCAAGCCAGCTTCCTCTTTTACACGCAGGGACTCGAGAGCGGGTGTCAGCAAGCTACCGGCCTCTGGAGGACAAAGGTCAGCCCTGCAGGTGCCTGCTGGGTTCACTGGGTGCCTGTCCAGCAGGGTTCACTATAGCGCAATGAGGAGAAGCAGTCCCTACCGGTTTTGTTTATCAAACCCACGGGACGGCCAGAGCCAATGTGATGTTCCTCATGAATCCCCAGAGAAGACCAGCGACTCCACACAGCCAGGTTGCAAACCTGAGCTGTATGACTCACCCTGCACATCACGCTGCTGTGCTTTACCAGTTGAGCAACTCAGGATTTATTACATTTAAGATAATCAAGGTTGCATAAAATATACTTATATTGTGTAAGGAAACAAAACCATGAATATATAAATGTTCTGTGGTGTTATCATGAGGAAAATAAAACTATTACCTGGCGTATTTTCTTTTGAAGCATCTGAAGTGAGTGTAGACAGAAGAGCTTCGGATTTAAATTTCTTTTCAGGAATATGCTCTGTGGTATGATGGGTAGGGGTAGTGTATTTTCTTTCTGCCCCCAAAAAAAATTGCATTTAGAATACCACTGAAACAAACATGCTACAAGTTTTCAAAAAACAGTAGTGCGCTGAAATAATTGCTTACTTTCTACAGAGGTGTGCGAGTGGGCATGGTGGTTGTTCACTGGCTGTGATGGACTATCCAGTTCTAGAGAGCCTGTGAGAAAACAAAGATACACAAGATATTTTTGAAATGTATTTTTGTTTACGACTAAGTCGCTCTGGATAAGAGCGTCTGCTAAGAAATAAATAATAATAATAAGATAGCTAGAATGTTGCTATTATATTTCTTGTGAAAAAACATGTATTAGGGAAAAAAACATGCTGTAATTATGTAGTAGTCTATGATCTGAACAGTGGCAGATCGAAATACCACCGGGTATTCCCCAAGGTGTAACTGACTGGTCCACTTATTCACATTAGTGAAGACATAAATACAGCGGAATGGAATCCACAAAAGATCCAAGTTTATACATTTTAAATATGAAGTACAGTATTAAGATCCACCAAGGTTTAGATCATTCAGGTTTAGACCCCATGGCGTGATAGAATGCCATTAAGAAGACATGCAAAAACAGCTTAACCCTCAGAGTACTACAGGGCCGATGATCGGCCCACGGAGGTGTGCTGCGTGAGGACTAAAGGGCCGATTATCGGACATAGATCTGCCCTCCCATTTGCTCTCTGTTATTTTTTTATTGGTCAATTTTACCTAGCAACAAACTGTGCCGAGCAATAGCAGAGGGCTTTGGTGTTAATATTAGCCAATTAAAATGGTTGTAAAGTGAACACCTTTTTTTTTATTGGTTAAAAAGAAAACCCTGTCTCCTAGGCTAGCTGAGAGTTGAGAAATGGCGGATTTAGAGAGTGAGTTTTAAGCGATTCGACAGAGAATGTTTTAAAGGTTTTAAAACGTATGAGAGGCTATTTTCATGGTTTTCGGTGTCTGGCGATACGACACAAAATAGATTACGTGCTGTTTTAGGATTGTGGCTGAATATGGGGTTAGTGTGGAAGCCTGACATGAAAGAATACTGGAACACTAAAGATGCACTACAAGCAACACCAGGATTCGAGCGAATAATGTCCCATGACAAGTTGCTTTTTGTCTTGCAAACCTGCACTTGAACAACAACAAAACCAAAAGAAAAAGACGAACCTGGTTACGACAGTTTATTCAAAGTGCGACCAGTACTTACTAAAGTGGGAGTCTCTTCTACGGTACTACATTTTAAATGAATTCATTGCAATCGATGAAAGCCTGGTTGGATTGAAAAACCGAACGCCACTTATGCAGTATCTTCCAAACAAAAACATCACCGATTTGGAATAAAGCTGTGGGTGCTTGCTGACAGTACAAATATATTAATAAGCATAAATTTACAAACCACTGAAAAAAGACTGATTGCAAAGGACTTTACAGAGAATAAGCTTCCCTGGGCCAATTCAGATGTCTCCACAACTCAAAGTAAGTTACGTGTATTAATACTAAAAATAATAATAATAATAATAATAATAATAATAATAATAAGTAGTATTTTTGCATATGCTTTTATATTTAATTAACACTTATTTGTGTTGGTATACATGTTGAACAATCTTTATATAAAAGAAAAGCCTTCGAGGGCAAGCACGCTTACTGTGCTGTGCGGTTCGATCTGTTTGTACAGATAGATGCGTTGCTTGCAAAATTGAATATATCTTTTGATTCGTTGTTTGTAAACATCTGTGGTTTTACATTTTAAAAATAACATTCCTGGGGATTTATATGTTGTATTTTGAAAGTGTTTATGTGCATGGTTGGTTTTGAAAAGAACTGTTGTTTTGATGATAAAAATACAGTTTGTATAACAAAGGTGTCTTTGCCAATGCATATTTCTATATTCAGTCCAAAAATATATCAATAACAGAAAGAACAAAAAACTTCAATGTCTTACGTTTCTTGTGATATATAGGTTTCATATAATATATACATTTTTGGGTGTAAAATTAAGTAATTTGCTATGCTATCCCAAGCGCTGTTATTTGCATGTGACAGCTGTAGTCCTGTGGCGTAGAGCACTCGCTGTGACGTAGTACTCTGAGGGTTAAGAAGCATACTGTGATGACGATTACCAAGTTCTCCACATAGATTTCAGCTCCCTTTGCTACGGGGGTTGACGTAATTCATTACCATAATGAACGGTCCAAAAATGCCAATCATTCGTTTCTTTAATCAAGTCAATAACTTGTGTAACAGACCTTGTATCAGTTAAAAAATGTTTGTTTGAAAGAAAAGAAAACGAGTGTTGGAAAATTCACTTTTACAATAAAATTTAAATACTGCTATTACTGCTGTAAAAGAACTTGTTTTAAGTTTAAAAATGTGAGTGGTTGGCACCCGAGAACAACTTCACTTGAAATATAACTGGCATTAAATACTGTAAATAATGTCTGATATTAAGTTCATAAAGTGTACCGGTTTTTAAAACAGCTCAGGCATATCAAACCTACACAGTAACAATGCACAGAACATGAAAAACATCACAAGCAAAAAAAACAAACTCCAAAGGATTGAAAGGGTCTGGGGAAATTGATTTACATCTCTCAATCCTGGATTTTATAACAATTGCCAATGGTGAATTGATGAGTGGCCTTGACTGTAACCTGCAATACAATAGTTTTGGCTTAACTGATCTTTGAATTATGATCTTACAATTGTATACCCTATTGCAGACGGACTCCGGACCACAAGTACATTTTGACTGGACCTCCATGTCATATGCTGGACCTCCATGTCTATGTTTTTACTTGCATTCACATTGTAAATGCTGTGAATTTTTCAGACAACATAGCTCTTATGAGAGTGTGGTACGCGAGGGTACAGTAGGTCTCACTGTGATAGTAGAAGATACTCAGTGTGAGCTATGAATTAAACAAAATGTACAAGTCAACAGTATGCAGCTCAAATGAACTGAAAATTAATTGCGTTGGCTGCTGTGACCTGTTTTGTAAGCTTAAACATATCCCTTCTCCATGGCTAATAAAACAACCGTCATTAGTAAAATTTTAGAAAATACACAATTAAGATACAATTTTCATACCTTATGGTATGAGTTCAGAAAATCACACTTTGCAAAAGACAACAACAAGTACCAATGCTACAAAGCCCATTTTTGTTAAGTAGCTTTTCCAAGCCGAAAATATTACCGGTAAAATACACAATATAATGCTCTTTTTAAAAACACATACGAGTCAATGCGTATTTGTGTTACTGTTGGTACTCCTGACTCAGGGGAAGCACACAACATGATACAGTACTGTACTTGTGTGTACGAAACTTCAATGGTAGTGCAACAGACAAAACCCCATGACAGATATCGTATCACTCCACGATCCACCAAAATGTGCTATGTGTACAAAGCTTAGCAATGTGTATGCTGTATTGGCGATTAAAATTGCCCAATTCTGCGATCCAAGTCAGGCTTACAACACATGCAGTTAAAATGTTTACTGTCTTAAGTATCTGCAGATCACATTATGTGTGTGGAAATTCATTCTCCATGACATCAGCATTCTGTTCTTTGCGTGTCTCTATTGCTCTTGCTGAGCTCATCTGTAATTCAAGGCCCTTGAGGACCTCCCACTTACTATGAGTTTTAGTTCAGTTTTGGTTGGTACAATTTGCTTTGTTTTTGCAATGGTGAAACACAATGTTTGGCTCTGCTAACACAGAGACATAAGAATACAGTAGTTATACAATTCTATGGTTATGGCAGGGAAATAACTCATGCAGTAACAAGTCAGTAAAGAAGGCAGACTTGTAAAAATGAGACAGTTTTGATTCCCCCCCAAAACTCCTTTAAACCTAGTGAAGAACTCTCAAACCAAAATATGTAAAAAGTATATTTGTGTAGCTCTGTGTTTGTTTTAGAATATGCTGTAACTGAGAATTTTGGACCTTCACTAAAATAATTGATTACCCCTGCCCTATTGTATACAATTGTAATATCTTTGGACTGTAGTACCACATTTGAGAAGAAGGGTGAAAGGATAACAACAAGTTCAATATGTTTCTGTAAGTGTTTGAGGTGTTCTATTGAAATACTAGAATGTTTATGGTTTATAATTCAGCATGCAAATTGTAATTACATTCAATATTGTAATTACATTCAAATTGTAAGTCCCCACAATATTAGTTCACTATGAATACTGTTTATATGAAGAATGGTAAACTCACGTCTTTCTAGTATTTCTGTAATACCAGCATTATCTGCTTCCAGTTCCATTTTGAACTTTGCAAGTTCTTGGTCCAGCTTTCTTAGATGTCGGTCAACCTGTTTTGATAACATTATAACAGAGCTGATAAAACACCAAAAAAATTATCCCGACGTGCATGAAACCTATTTATACACAGTGACTTTAATAGTATTCTCCAGATCTGAAATGCGCACATTAGTTTTTTTCCCTTTTAAACTTTAT
This sequence comes from Acipenser oxyrinchus oxyrinchus, assembly GCA_030684275.1. Classification (NCBI taxonomy): domain Eukaryota; kingdom Metazoa; phylum Chordata; class Actinopteri; order Acipenseriformes; family Acipenseridae; genus Acipenser; species Acipenser oxyrinchus. The sequence continues at coordinate 18,093,704 of CM060256.1, read as the reverse complement.
TCTAACAACTTGGGATCATTCTGGTAGATGAAAACAAAGCTTTAGACTGACATCTAGTGGTACTATCTGTATACTGCAGTTTTTAAATCTACAATATGTTTTGGTTAAATAAATGTCAAATCTAGATTTAAAGATTATTTAAGTAAATACTTACCAAGTCATATATCTGATTTGCTAACTGAACTTTTTCATCTGCATCTTCCAAAGCTTTATAATAATCCTTCAAAAGAAACAATGAAAATAATTTGGTCATATTTAAAAAACAAAAACTGAATATGATACTTGTCACATGGGAAATATCAACTTTATCAGTTACATATATGTCCTTCTTTGTTTAATTTTAAATAATTACAATAGAAGTCAAGGGGATGCCATGTCTGTGTAGCCAGGTCTTCAAATTTAAAAGTGGATGCTGCAGGTGGACAGCTCATCGGGGAAAATCTAGTTTATCTTTAAAACTGAACAGTGCAGACGTATAGGTGGGCATATTTTCTTGTTCAGTACGAGGCACCAAGATTACTGATGTTTATCTTTCTGTACAGATAATAATGTTGAAAATGTTAAAACAGGTAGGCCTAATCCTACCAAATAACTGTTTTGGGAACAAAGATTTTACCTTTTTAATAGTTTCCATTTGCTCCTCTTTCCATTCAGGCTTGTTCTTCTTTGCATTAATAAAAAATTCATTCACTCTTTGTTCTAGTTGATCCATGGCATCTGCAGCACAAACATAAACATTACCTTACTACTTCATACACAAGTTGTTTACCATTCAAAACCTTTTTAATAAGCACTCCGAATAGGACATTCCTGTATGTATATATTTCAGAGGGTGACATAATGACAAGCAACTTTAAGACAGATGTAATCTTAAATCTATACTGTAAATACTTTCTTTGGGAAAAACCTGAAAGTCAACAACTACTGTTTCTAATGGAATGTAAAGAAGTCTAAACTATGAAATAACACCACATTCATCGTATTGTAGTGTTTACATTTGTATTGGACATTGTGGGCTCAAGTCAAAATGAACACCCTCGTTTTATCCTTCTTTGATGACTTTTTTTTTATTACTGAAAACAGTATAATTCTGTTACGGCACTTTGTGTTACAACAAATAGTAGGCTTGGGTTTATGTACTTTCTTAAATATTTAAATGCCTTAAAATTCTACAATACATTTTAAAGTTAGTATACGATCCCCTATCCACCTGTACCACAGGAACACATTAACATTTTCAGGTAGTTCTGCAATGTGAGACAACACCATAACATGCTTTTTTAATGTCATCCCTTTCTTTGCTATTTTCTCTAATGGTAGTATACACTCAAGAACAATGATTCTAATAAATCAGTGGCTAATGCATTTTGTGTTTTAGCCAACTCGATCTGTAACATATACATTTTGTAACACTAATAAACTTCCTCCCAGAAGTTTGCATCTTTTGTTTAAGGATTGTTTTCAAACACTAGCTTTTTCAAGTTTGTAATTTTAAGTTAAAAAAATGAAATGTAACATATTATTATTATTATTATTATTATTATTATTATTATTATTATTATTATTATTAACCACGAATATGTTTTTAAATAAAGTGTCAAGTTGCAGCAATGCGTACTCTGAACTTGCAGGTCCATTTCTCTCATTTCCGTAAACCTGTCGCGCAGATCCATGGGAAGCTGTTCGATCACTGCCAAAACAGAGGAAAAAAAACAGAGAATACATAGTCAGTCCGTCAACAACAAGCACAGATAAACGGCGAATATACCCCGCCTAACCAACATTATTTGCCACTACTAAATGTCTAAAACGTAATACTCACTCTCCAAGTAGTCTTCTAGGTACAACATGTTGGCTAAATTGATGTTTTTTACAATGTTATTAAAAGAATGTATGTCTTTCAATATGGCGTCGTCTTCTGCTACCGCTCCAAGAAAAAAAAATGTGTTCGTCTCCTATTGAGGTCAACCGGACTGACGCGCGTGATCACGCGCAATAGGATTGGTAGGATTCCGCAGTGACGCCATCGCACAGGTTCCTGCGCAAGGGTTTATAGTAGTTGAAGTTTTAAACCTTGCAATTATGCACCACTGTGATGTAAAATTGGACTACAAGGTCCACAATTCTTTGTAAATACGTATTATTGACTGTCGGTACAATAGGAAAAAGATAGAGGGCGACGGTCTAAAACATACAGCTAATAAACCAAGATCTATCATAACAGTTTATACTTTGATAAAATACATGGTTTGTAGTTGTATCTTTCTAAATTAGTAAACGAGTTATCTCGTCTTGCAGAAGTCTAGATTACAAAAGAATTTAGTATTAAACAGTCATCCATGAATCGTAAAAGTTGAAAACAATTGAATAATTGAGGGGCACAGCATTTTATGTCTTCTGAATTTAATTGGTCTGCCACCGTTTGTCAAATAACAATGAAACCATGAACAGGTTTTTAGAAATGTAGCCCATTTCACTGCTAAGATCGAGAATGATCAAAGGAAAAAAAAAGTGTTCTGAAAATGGGCCACATGTTTCTCCGTACATGCATTGCATTTTCAAAGCACAACCCTGGAATTGTGTTTGTGCATGCATGAAATCCGTTCTTTTCCATTAACATTTGTTGTACCTGCTGTAAACTTCATGGTCTTGCATATCTTGTCTGATTTTTATTTATTTATTTATTTATTTTGTATGGGCTTGGATAGAGGAGCAGAACTTTGAGAATCAATTCATAATTAAAGTTCCTAATGGGAAAGGAGCTGCAACATGAAGCTACATATAAAGCAACCACAAGTGGGAGCTCTACTCATCCAGCATAGAAGTGCTACTGGAGAATCATAGCATTGTGTTAACTGCTGTGGACTGACGGTACTGATGAGTGACAGAAATAGTGGCTTATAATTATATAGGACTTTTAGAACCTTACAGAACAGCTTTACTCTACTTAGTGACAAGTCAGCCCTGATGTTCCATTATTATTGTAGTAAATGCGATATATGACACAACCTGGGCATGTATGACAATCGTAACAGCATGCAGTGATTTTATATCAGGTGCTGTGGTACCATGAATATTGTATCCTTCAGTTTGCTAGTCCTGTAAGATCTATAATGAGAAATAGTGCTGTACAGGTAGAAATTAATGCAACATTTGTCTGGTTAATAAAATAGTTTTTTGTTTGTTTAATTAAATGAAAATGTTAACGTTTGAACTTGAAGACAGTTTTTTGGTACATTTGTTTGCTGATCATCATGAGATGTTTTGAAATGCTCTATTTTATATTAAGAAAAACCACAGAAAGAGATTAAAGGAAATGTGTTTTATTGTCATCATCTTACTGTTGTTAGTTTTGGTGACGCATCACATTCTATATAAATTACAAAACCAGGAAAGTTAATGTAGTGTTTCCAACTTTAATGCATGTTTTTATTAAAAACAAACACATTAAAAAGCACATCTTTATTTTTTGTCATTGGTATATTTCTTGCAGAAAACCTTCAAACAGTGCTTTCCTTCAAACTTTAAGAATATACATAAAACTGGACCTGTTTTGTATGAAGCTCACCACAAAGTGACAAATGTCTTCTATTTTTCCATATAATTAATTAATTAACTCACATCCACTTTCTTTTGAAAATGATGATGCAATCCATAATTCCTCTGTGGTACATACTATCCACTAAAACACTGAGCTCTAAGTAACTAATTAACTGCTGTGTTTCAGGCACAGTCTTCCAACAATTAGGCAATTGGACTACTATACCTCAATTAAAATTAGTGCTAATCAGGGGTCTGTCAAACCAGACCTTTTCTTTTTTTTGATTGTTTGTTTTTAACATACAATGCATATTGTATTGTAACATTTCAGTTCTCTCTCTGGGGAAAGATTGCAATACCTTTCCTAGGACAGTATTGAGTGATACTGGTTTAGCCAGGAGGGGAGAGTGGATCACACTGTGGTAGAGTATCTATGACATACTGTATAAGGCACCATTGAAAGGTAGCAGCCCATTAGTTTGTAATGACATTGGGAAATGGATGCCTCTGTACCAAGGCATGAAGGCTGCCTTCCACTCCTCTGCATGTCAACATTATTGGCAACATTGATTGTTAGATGATCTGCAACAAAGAGAAGATCAAATTGGGTTTAAAGTTTTGAAGGGAAGTGGCAGTTTTAGATTTAGAAAACTCAACATGGCACCTTAGGAGACACTAGAGTAGGCTATTACATCTTGTACGATGGCGTGAAATCAGTTTTCTACTTTGCATGTAATTGCTTTTTGGCCCTCGTTGGTCTAATAAAGACGTTTTCTCTTACACTGTAAATGTGTCTTTGCAATGCTGTTACTATATTTAGTTCTTAATAACCCTAATGCCTGAAACGCTGAACAAAAAGTTAAAGGATATTTGTCATAGTTTTGATAGACTCTGAAATAAATGACAAGATTAATTAAACTCATATACAGGGAAAAAATGAAAATGTGTAAAGGTGATATTCTGTTGTTTTGGCACCACCTTACAAGTAAGAAATTACTTGGCAGGATAATTATTTATTGATTGTGCTACAGTTCACCAATGGTTGCCAAGAATGCACATCTTTATATATATATATATATATATATATATATATATATATATATATATATATATATATATATATATATATATATATATATATATATTCTTCTCTTATCCATAACTATTAAAAACTCAATACGACTGAGTTTGGAATTACTAAACTACATTTAAACATTTAAACTAGCAGGCATTCTAGTAAAAACCCACGCCATTGAATTGAAGTTTCTTTTTGCATTTCTAAATGTTCCTCCATTGACAGTAAACTTCTTATCTAACAAGCTTTGTAGACTGACAGCCTTCTGGAGGGTGTATTCACTGTAATCTCATACAATCTCATGCCAGCTGGTATGTGTCTTATTAGAAATGTGTTCAACATTTGGTAACAGGATGGATAGGCATGTGAAGCCACACTCATATGTACAAGATACTGGTGTTTTCAAAGGCAAGGGATAACGAACACAACATTTACCCTTGGGAGAATAATGCATGTGTTCATGAAAGAGAAGAACGTATATTTGATTAATTAAAATTGGCAGGATAGTTTGTGGTCTACTACTATCGGTACAGTCATTATACATCCAGGCAAAACCATTAGCACCACAACACCTTTCCAATGTCACCAGAACACACATTGTAAATTGTGTAAACATCTTTGTGATTGTGATAATGGTGAACTAGTGCCAACTATCACAGTAAAATAACAGAAACCTACCTGTTGCTCTTTCTACTTACATGTTTGGTAGCAATTTTAAAGCTAGCCCCAGACCATTGCTGATTAGATAAAACGGTGCAGGTGAAGAATAAAGATTACTTTACAAACCTCAGCCCTTTGGAATTCCTAACATCCATTATTTTACATTTTTATTTTGTGTACTCTCTGGACATGAGTTTTCCTGATTTCTCGTGGCCTCTCAAACATAACCTCGTATCGTGTATAATGTGTGCACAGCCCCACTATATAGGTGATGATAGCCCTCTAGGTCTAGGACCCAGAGGAACGCTGGATGCAGTCTTGGAGTAGGAGCGTGCGCATTTGGGCAGGGAAAGTGAAGTGAGTGAAGTCTTAAGTATTGACAGCAGAAGACAGTTTGAAGAGCTGCGAGTTTTCAACTCATTAAATGACAGGGACAAAGCATCAAGGAGGAGAACAGATTGCTTTGAAAATAATTCACATGACTTGTATTTCAGATTAACTCTATTTAACAATTGCTATTTTTTTTACTTTAATAGTATACAAATGTTCCTGTTTTCTTATTTTGAACATAGCATTAATATCACCGGGCATTGCTTATGATAAACTTACGGCTATACATATAAATTACACTGTTGTAATACAGTTTATTGATATTTCTGTCCGTCCATTATATATATATATATATATATATATATATATATATATATATATATATATATATATATATATATATATATATATATATATATATATATATATATAAATGTATTTGTTATTTGATGATTTTTTTAAAAGAGCCATTGGTTTTATGTTAATGTGCAGTGCAGTACACAATGTAATCCATCATTCTAATTAATAATTAAAAGAAAGAAAAAGAAAACAAATGTTCAAATGACTGCAAATATTCCCACCAAGGAATAACTTTAAATTAGTGTGAAAACTCACTGGATTCTACTAAACTTTACCGAAAAATAATATGGGCTTTTCAAGAAGCTTGTTAAACCACATTTGCTGATGAAGTTAAAACGGTATGTGTATTATTATTATTATTATTATTATTATTATTATTATTATTATTATTATTATTATTATTATTGTGCTTTAATTTGTCAAAAAAACACATTAAATGTATCGTATGCACTGTTGGTAATGGATTATGCAAATACATTACAACTCACTTTTGTTATTATTTTGCTTTAATTAGTTTTGAAAAGCTCATTGAATATGCCGTAATCACTGTTGGTAATGGATTATAGAAATAAAGTTCTGTTCATGCTTGTTCTTTCAGCTGTTTGTGTAGATAAGGTGTGGAGGAGTATTACAATGATGAGATCTGCCCAGCAGTACCAGCAACGTTCAGAATGGCCAGGGAAGACTCGGTGAAGTGCCTGCGCTGCCTGCTCTACGCTCTCAATTTACTCTTCTGGGTAAGAGAAGTCAAGCACCAAGCAGGTGGCAATGTCTCTGCTCACATTACAAACTAGCAAGACAGGCTTTAGTTTGAGCGGGTACGCGTACCTACTCTGCTTTTAACAGGAAAGGGTTTACAGGTTACAATTTCTGTGGATTAAATATTCTGAATTACATTTTTTATGTAAATGTTTTTTTTTTCCCCAGGTACATTTATAGATAACTTGTTCAGCATAAAAACCTGTACAGATTTAGTTTAGGCTACAACATTGAAAGTTCACATTGTTCATGTGTATAGTATATGTATACAACAGGTAAAACGCCAGTTTTAATACAGTTTTTCTTTCAATCCTGTAATGTGTATTGTGTGTAGCAATGTTACTCATTCAACCATAATATGAGTAATCTCTGAATAGCTATGCTAGTCCACATAGGAAATGTAGTTTTCAAGAGCTCAAAAATCGCTTAAGAAGAGAAGTGGAAATTGAAGGGGATAAACTGAAAATTGATTTTTTTATTTTCTCAGTGTGAGAGGAATTTTATTTCCCTTCAATGTCCACTTCTCACCGAAAAAAAGATCTTGAAAGCTAGTGTACAATACATATAAATTCCTGTGCATATTCTTGCTGATCCTATTAATAAATCACTAAAGAAAACTTTCTTTACATAAATCCAACCACATCAATAGGTAATTAAAGATAATGTATTTCCTTTTCAAATTTTGATTATTAATGTAGTATTTTTCTGCATTCCCTGCCAGTTGATGTCGGTCTGTGTTTTGGGTGTGTCTGCCTGGATGAGGGTTTACCTGAACAATGTGTTTATTTTAACTGCGGACACCAGGTAGAGTAATCGAATGTTTAAAAACTCAACCTACGAATATCCATCTTTTTAAAATGTCTATATAGCAGTGGCATGACATTTATACTGTACAGTGTATTTTAAAATGTGTACAACTGAATACAGACTGTAAATATGCTTATGCTACTTTGAGACAAAACCTCCCAAAATGTGACACAGTGAGTTTTATTTTGTAATCAGTTTGAAGCCTCTGTTCTGTTGGCAGACTTTTTGTTTGATATGTGATGTTCCCGGCAAGCCTTTTTAGTGCTTTATTAAAAAAAAAAAAAAAAAAGCATAATATTGTATACTATATTGGAACATTTACAGATATTTTAATTGGCACTCCTTTCCACATACTCAGTATTATTCAGGGCTGGTAAACTACAATTGTTATTCCAAGATGTTGATTTGCACTGGAAATGTTAGTATTACAGTTCATGTTCATAACTTGACCTTTGTGAGCATTTAGAATTTGTGGGTAAAATCTTGGAGGGACACGGTTACATTTTAGCAGTCCAACTTTTTATTATCAGGATTTACTTTTTCTAAAACTGTTAATAACTACTGCTGTGAGGAAGGAGAAATCTTCTCGGTAGAAAAAATAAACCCAAAAGTTTCTAAACGGAGTTGTTGTTTCTTCACAGGCTGGAGGAAGCAGTGATTCAGACCTATTCCCCAGTGGTCCATCCAGTGATGATTGCTGTGTGCTGTTTTCTAATCATAGTGGGGATGCTTGGTTATTGTGGAACAGTGAAAGGCAATCCACTGCTACTTTCTTGGGTATGTGTGTTTATTTCATAAATAGCAACTGAGTTGCTGTGGGATTTCATGATCTGATGTACAGAGCAGTAATAGCTTTGTGCCTATTTTTATTTTCCTCCAGGTGGTAGGGAATGTTTAATCACACCAGCACAGCACCTGTTTTGATATTTGTGAGATTTGCAGTTAATAACGGAGAACTTGATTGAATTAGGAGAATACCAGAGGCCCAGAAAAATATATAGCAGTAGGGCCAGTAAAAAAGAAAAATCCCTTTCGTAAATAATATGGCTTTTATGGGAATATACTGTAATTGTGTTAAAATACAAGCCATATTAACACCTCAAGACAAAACAGTCTGGACTATCCCTCACATGATTGATTCATTTGTTATTAAATACACATTCGTTACTTGTATTCTCAACTAATGAAAAGCCGCATGTCCCTGTCACTATGGGCAAGACAGTAGCTCTGGCACTCTGAGAGAGCTGATAGTATCTCAGCTGGCAGGAGCTTCAGTATCTCAGATTGCACAAAGTACCAATGTTTCACAAGGAGCCGTCTCAAACATGATGACTGTGTGAGCCACTTTGGAGAACTGACTTTATTGCAGATTTCCATCCCCAACTTCTCTGAAGCAATTAGAGAGGCTAATCATGATAATGATAATATATCCCCCCAGAGATTTTAAAACATCCTGCAAACTTGTCACGTCCAATCAGTTCTGTCCTGGTAGCCCATGGTCGCTGTACATACCATGGCAGGTGTTTAACATTTTTGTCCAACCATAGTATTTATTGAGTGTTAGTCTTAAATGTTAAATAATGCTTGCAATAAAAAAAAACAAATTCTGTCCAGCCCTCCAGTGCGTGATTCATTGTAAATATGTTATTAATATTAAGGTCAAACAATGCAATTGCATTACATCACACAAATAAGTGAATGTCTGTGTATTTCACTGTCTGCAGCTGTAAAAAAGTAATCAAGTACTGTGCTGATAAGTGAAGCTGTAGAAGAAATCATTCCAAGCCTGCCATACTATGTGAATAATTGCAGTGTAAATGATTTATGGCGGCACTACTTCGAATTACAAACCTGAGTCAACACATTTGTCAAACTTCTGAGGGTGACGGGACAAGAGAAAAAAACAAGCATAAATCAGTGATAAGATGTGGAATTAGCCTGTTCAATCATTTACAGTAGTCGGGTGAAAGATAAAACTAGTTAACAAATACAGACACATCAGACTTTACAGTGACTGGAGTAATCTTTATTTACATGAAATATGTCTTAAAGATAAAGAATACCAACGCCTTTGTTTTTTTTTGCTGGAAAACAATGGGTTTTTGTTTTTTTTAGGGAGTTGTGTATAGGTTTGGAAAGTATTATTCCCTCCAAAACCCTGGTGGTTCCCAAGCTTTTCCCAGGTGGGGGCCAAACTTGGGGTTTAAGGATTTTACCAGGAAAAACACGAACTGCACTAAAATATGTAGCGTTGTATCTGCAGCTTTGCCTCAGTGCATCGGGTTGTGAGAGAATTCATCCATTGTACAGGACACCTGACATTATTGTTGTTGAGACTAGTACATTCATAAATATATAATTTTAAAACTACAAAAAACTTTTTTCTTGAGCAAAAAGTACACTGTGATTGCAAATGGCAGCATGAGGTTGCATATTAGAAGGAAATGTGTAGCGCAATAGTGGTTTTGATATGGAAATACAGTTGCAGACAAAATTATTGGCACCCTGCACTCATTATACCATAACTCAAGGTAACAGATTAAAGACAAGCATTTAATAAACTTTAACCAATTTTGTAATAAAACAAAAAGCAAAATACACAATCTAGTAATTTAACAAATAATCTCTATCAAAAAAACAAAAAAAACATATTTTATTTAAAGCATTTGTTTATGACAAAAATATTGGCACCCTTGCTGTAGTATTTCGTGGGTCCTCCTCTTGCTTTTATTACGGCTTTCAGACGTTTGGGATAATTCTTAACCAGTATGTTACATCTTGTTGGTGAAATCTGGGCCCACTCTATATTGCATATTTCCTTCAGCTCAGACAAATTGGATACAAAATGCTTGACTACAGCTTTTTTCAGATCAGTCCAAAGCATTTCTATTGGATTGAGATCTGGTGATTACAAAGACTGTTGCAGAAATTTTATTTTAGTTTTCTTCAAGAATTCCAGAGTTGATTTAGCCGTATGCTTTGGGTCGTTGTCGTGCTGGAATCACATGCATGTCTCCAGTCCCTGGACTGCTAAAACACCCCCATATCGAACCACCTCCGGTACAAGGTTTTCTTCTGAATGCTTTCCCTTTTTTTTGTCTTAACAAGCTGTGGTCCATTTTTGGGGAAAAGTTCTATTTTAGTCTCACTGGACCAGAGACTTGTTGAAGAATGCCTCAGATTCCTGTTCATATTTCTTGGCAAATTTTAGACGGTTTGTTTTATGAATTTTCTTTAAAAGTTTTTTTTCAGGGAGGTCTACATGCACACAACTCTTCTGTGTTCAGATGCCTCTGTGCAGTTCTTCCGTGCACTATTATGCCTGATGCGTCTAACTCTTTCTTTAAGTCCTTGTCATTAATCTTGAATTTGTTTTACCTGTTCAGAGGATTATCTTACCTCCTGTGCCCATAAATGGACTCCCACTCCTTTCAAGCTTTTCTGTTTAATTTGTTGCTGTCTGTTTACGTGCTAACTAGGCAACAAGGAGGTCAAGAGGCTAAAAGACAGTAGCTTCTCCACCCTAGCACAATAGTTGTAAAGGTTAGTTCTGCTATTATTTGGGACAGCATCTTTCCTTTGTTTAAATCTCAGTGCTCTAAATGGATTGTATTATCAACAGAGTAACAGCTGCTTCGTTTGTCTTGCACAAATATTTTGAGTTTTCAGATAAACACCCTAGGTCTTTGCCATTTTGGTACAGTTAAAAGCTAACCTAATGGAAAACTTGACTAAACATTTATCTTAATAGATATACAGCTGTGGCTTCAGTTTAGTTTATCATGTAAGAAGTGTGCTGTTTACAGCTGTTTTTCATTGGTAGCAGTAAAAACAATGCACATTTCTTGCATGTCTTATAAGATTTGGTTTATTTTTAAAACTAGTTCGTAAGCAAAATAACCAAATAGATGACCAATCAGGTAGTTTTGAATATTTTGCATTGCTGAGATGGAAAATACTAAAGTTATTTAAAGTTAAAATAACAGAACCCCTAACTGTTTAAAACTCGGAGTTGCAGATTGCGTACCGATCTCAAAATCTTCTAGACCTGAAAAATGTTGACATCTGCTACAAATACAGTGTTTTCAGGGTTACCAAGAGGGATTTAGTACAGAATTCTTCTAATCTAATGACCTTCCTTTGGCAGTACTTTGGAAGTTTATTGGTGATATTTTGTGTGGAGCTGGCCAGTGGTGTGTGGACCTACGAAGAAAAAATGGTAAGTTAAAATTTATTAGATCACCCCACCAAGATCAGTTCATGTATTTGACAAATAAGAAAAATTCAGTTAAATCTGCATTAACGGTCATCTTTTTAGCAGAAAAAAATCCTGTGAAATGTGTGTAAATTAGCTGTTGGTTTCTGTTTTGACTGCTGGCATTGTTAATTGTGTAACTTCAGTGACCATCTTTACAGCAGTGACTTACTTATCTTGCTGATAACAAGAGTTTTAGCTTCTCCCAAAGCTTTGATCCATTCCATTGACAGGTGTATGAGAGGATGGCTACAGGGTTTGGAACTCAGCAAAACTATGAGATTACTAGTAGATGAATGTAAATACTGTTCTTAGAACACACACACACACACACACACACACACACACACACACACACACACACACACACACACACACACTATTGCACTGGTATAAAACAGAAGGTATCATGCTTTCAAAGCATTTCCTCCATTCTTTATTTGCCTTCTGTTATGAGCCTGAATATTTTGTTTTTCTTTTTTAACAGGTGTTGTATAATTATCATTTTTACAGAAAAAAGTTAATACATGTAGTGAAAACCTATGGGTTTTTATATTCTAATTTAGTACATTGTGTGCATTTTTTTTTCTTTCAAAATGACCTGCGGATCTCTGAATTTGCAATATAAAAGTTGGAAATGTAATATACTTACCTTTTTTTATTCCAGGTCCCTGTTCAAAGGTCTGATATGATCAGCTTGAAATCTAGAATGCCCAATTATGGTTTTTCAAGATTCCAGTGGCTAACCCATGCCTGGAACTTCTTTCAGAAAGAGGTCAGTGTTTTGTATTTTTCTTAGGATTTGAAGGCTTGGTGGAACGAAGAACTATGCAAGACTTGGGTATAAACATCTACCTACCCTGATGGTGGTAGACATATATCACTACACAGATACTTGGTAGGCAGCTCAGCATTATAAGAGAAGATAGAATAGGTACTGTGGGAAGTACTCAAGTCTGGCTTTGACATTGTTAAAATAAAGTCTGTGGATTTTAGAATATTCAATAGAAGCTCATATCAGGTCTTTTTAGTTCAAGTGCTGTGGTGTGATGTACTTCACTGACTGGCTGGAAGTAACAGAGATGGAGTGGCCCCCTGACTCGTGCTGTGTTCGAGAGTTCCCCGGATGTGCCAGGCAGGCGCACTATGAAGACCTGAGCGACCTCTACCAAGAGGTAGGACTTCTTGGTTATCCATTGGGAGTCATACCCAAGCTGTTGTATTTGGAAACCAGTCTGTTATTGTTAAAAAGTCAGGCTGTTTTTTTATCATAATGAAGAAGCTGTTACGTATTGAGTGAAACATCTAGAAATTAGCATCATTTTCTCCACTAGCACAGCATACAGTATTTTAAGCACAGAAATAAGTGTTTAATATACTCACAAGAATATAGAAAAATAGATATTGGCATTTGTACAGTACTTTATTTAGATTTAAATTAACACAGTGGGCTATAAGTTATTCACACCAACTCAGCCCTGATTACCATTAGGAAATAATTTAGACAAAGAGAAGGAGATGTGATACTTTTTATTGGGCTAAGTAAACAATAATTGTTTAGTTAAGCCCCTTTCACACTGGCATGATCTACCCGGGTCAGAACCTACCCGGGCAGGACCCGGTGTCATGCGGGTCGGGTACACGATTTCACACTGCTTTTAATAAAGCAGGGTTGACCTGGGTGACAGACGCAAGTACACAATCCGCGTATCAATGCCCCGGAAGCAGCTTGTTACAGACACTTCCATCCAAGCTTCTCTGGATTGAGCCGTCGGCCCAAATGTTGATTAGAGCAAATGTTTCTTCATCCCTGCTGCAATCTGGCTCATGATGTGTCTCAAACAACAAACATATGGCTAAACAGAATAAACAGAAAGGTTCTTGCGAAAGTAAAACTTTTACAGCTCACGAACGGTCGTTAAGCATTTTGTCTCGCTCAACCGGGGCCAAAGCGTGTCAGCCCACATCCTGAGGTTAACCCGTGTTCAACCCAGGTACGTGGTTTCACACTACGCAGGACTGTGATGCGGTTAGCCAGGACCCAGGTAGGAGTGCCAGTGTGAAAGGGGTTTTAGTCCAATAATAGGTATCACATCTCTGTCTCTTTGTCTATCATTTCTGGACTGATACGGCTACCATTTCATCTATCGACAACTAGAAAAAACTTAGGAAACTGTTTTATTTGTCTTCAGTGGTTTTAGAGGGGAGTTCCCAACCTATTTGAAAACAGTTCTTACTTATGGGTTAATGTCTTACAGTTTGTGTTTCGCATATGCATTATGTAGTCTCTCATATCATGAGATTCAGGAAGCTGTAACTTGGGGCACTTTTGCTTTTCTATTTTTTCCTCTATGCTGACCTAAAAAGTACATACCAGTGTTGTATCAAATCAATGTATTGAAAATGCTGCATATAATTTACACAATGAGCTGCTATACAGCTGTGCTAATGATTTCAGTGAAGTCTGTGTTTCTATTAAAGGTGTTTACAGATATTCCTGTTAATTATAATTTATTTCTAGATCATTTCTGTAACCCTTACTAAACAGGTAAGGATTTAATATGTTGTATGGTGTTTGGAAAAAATGGCAAACTAGCATTATACATACTGCCAAGATTTTCAAATACATTTCTTTCAGGGATGTTAAATTTGTTTGTAGTTTTAAATGAATTCAACTCTTCTTATAGTTAATAACATTTAGCTGTTAATGAAATTCCATTGAAAACTACAACAACAAAAAAAAAGCATCATTCTTTTGTATCTGTGTGTCTGAAAATGTATGCACTTTCAAATTCTTACAAAATGTATTCCCATAGTTCTTTTAATTAAAGCATGTTCTACGACAACTACGACTACCTCTACTACTCAGTGGCGTGCTGTGACAAAATGGACTGGGGTAGCACAGTCGGTGTATATCTCCCTTTTTTAACAATCTCCAATTTCTCCTTGAAAAAGGATTCATAACCAAATCGACTATGATGTCTACGTTTTCTCACAATTCTTTTTTATTTTGGTGTAAAATAAAATTCAAAATAATTAGATGTTGTAAAGGTATTTGTATTTATCAATGTATATTTATAAGCAATATCATGCGAAATCCAGCTATCCTCCTAACTGCAGTGCTAACCGAGGAATATTCATGTTTTGGGGTTGCTCACTAATGATTGGTCAGCTGTCAGAGCTTTGACTTTCCCATTGGTTGCTAAAGTAGGGCCTTCAAGTGTGGTAGAGAATATCCTGGGAGATTTATGGCCCGCCGTTGCTCACTCCTGATTGGTCGCCTGTCTAAAAAAAGGACATTCTTCAACTCGCCTATTTGTTAAACTCACTCAAGACCTTCAACTGAAACGGAGAATACCCTCAACTGTTTTTTTTTTCTAGCGTCTGATCGTTGTTTTAGACTTATGCGGGGGAAATGCAAATCTCTTATTGGCTGATCACCTCCCCTTCAGGAAACCCCTAGACTCTTAAAAAAACCTCTAGTAAACCCTGTAAGTCATCTTGGATAAAGGCGTCAGACAAATGAACAAATAATAATTAGAGTAGTATGTTTCATAGTATAAGCAAGCACACTGTACGCAAGTGAGTGAGGCAACGTAATGTCATTTGACTGACAGTTTACTTGGCACTGTGTAGTCAGCAGAGAATACCTTGAAGGTCCTGACGGCATGCCACTGCTACTACGACTACTACAACTACGACTACTTCTACTGCTATGACTGACCATCACTACTGTTACTAATAACAATACACTACCATACAGCAAAATGCTGTTGCCTGTCAGTAACCCACTGATAGAATTCGTTTTTAATGGCAGATGCTCTTTGAATAAGCAGCCACACATGGTCAGACCTTTTTGGTGAAGTATACTTTGTAGGAACAGTATATATTCCAAATGTTTTCTTTTTGTTTTTTTTTGTGTAAATTACATTCTGTGAAGCCATACAGACTGTATTATCTGTGAATTACTTCCTCTCAAGAAGTCCCTGACCTTAGCCTCAGAGGAAACCATTAGCATGGATGTGAGATTCACTGGAGCTAGAGTTGTCTTTTTGACAAGAGGAAGCATACATATACATGTGTGTTGAATGTAGTGCTTTGTGGAAGACAACAGTCCAAGAAATTGACATTTGAGCTTCCCCACACTGCTCCACCAAAGTGCTTTATCCAAGCAATGCTTAGGAATATTTTGGCCTGTGTACTCAAAACAGAGATTTTTTTTTTTTTGCCAAATCTGTTTCTAAGCATGTTATTTGTTATATTACAGTAGTTCAGATAAATCATACTGTTTCCTAAAGAATACCAGTGCTCATTACAAAATGAATGATATTACAAAGTGCTGTGAAACTGTAAAATTGAAAGGACTGGGTTCAAATTCTGCCATTCTAGCCAGTGCTGGCTAAAATCGGTGGCATTTTGTCCAAGGCTTATCTTGCTGATTGGGAATATAATTTATAATGCTTCTATAACCACAAATATAAGCAGAAATTACATTTTGTTATTCAGCAAGAAGAAGCAATTAAGAAGATGCCTGCAGAGTCAAATAATAATTTTTTTTTTAAGAGGGGGCAGCTGTGGATGCCAAAAGGGGGATTCATAGGCATGTCACACTCGGCAGTGAAGAGCTGTCTGCCAGGAAATAATGAATTGCCCTTTTACATTTCCATTTCTGTTCAAAACAGTTCCCTAGTTAGGTCACATCATACATATTCTTGCATTCACATACCAAATGTTGAAAATTCCAACCACAGGATTTTAAGACACATTTTATATATGGGTTTAAGCCTCTGGTACTTTTAATGTCTTTCAGTGGGGTGGTAAATACAGGTATATTTTTTCAGACTGGGGGCAAATCTTGTTAATTGTATCCATGTTTAAATTTGTATAATAAAAATGATTTATTTGATTTATTTTGCAGGGTTGTGGTCCAAAAATGTATAGTTTCATACGAGGCACAAAACAGCTCCAAGTCTTGAGGTTCCTGGGTGTTTCTATAGGAGTTTCTCAGATCCTAGCCATGATTCTCACAGTTACTTTGCTCTGGGCCCTCTACTATGACAGAAGAGCTCCGAGGCCTGATCAGTTGATGACCTTGAATAATGATACCTCCCAGCACCTGCCATGTCATTCAGGGGAACTGCTGAAATCCAGCTCAACCAGGACCTTTGAACATACAGCTAACAATGTCAACACAGAGTTTGAGATGGAACAGCTTTAACTGAAAATTATATTATTGCTGTGAAAGTCTTATTTTTTTGTATAGACAGAGGAATAAATAACTTTCATTGAGTCTTAACCCGATTCCGATGTGTGGCAAGAAGGCTTGCAGGTGATGTCAGACCAGAGAGGAGACAGACACAGTACTGGGGTATGGAAGCTCTGATGCACATGTTTTAATATTAAATAAAATATTTAAACAAAAACAAAACACTTAACAAGCAAAATGGCACGGTGGCCAAAACAAAACAGACTAAACAGACACGGAACAAACAAGTATCGTGCTGGTGTAAAGCCAGCACGGGTAGCAATTGTTATTTGGATTTGAGCTTTTCTTTTTATCTCACGACTCACGTCTCGTTCCGCCTCTGAACACACTAACCAAGTTCAGCCAAAGCTGCAGGTTTTTATATTGTGGGCGAGGGAATAACTGGGTATTAATTAAGTTGAATGATATTTAGTCTCGCTTCGTTACTGCTCTTTGAATGCCTAGTGTGGCCCTGGGAAGAAGTAAGCAGTGTTTAGTTGGTTAGACTGCAATTTTTACTAGATGCTTAATATGCTTTTTATAAATACTACTTAGTGGAAAATGTGATGGAAGCTGGGCAGCTTCCCAGTGTACCTGACAGATTGCATTGCATATTAAACACGCTGTATCCAATTTCAAATGAAAACCTTCAATAACATCTGAAGGTCATATGCAACATGGAAGACATGCAGAGAATTACACCATGTGACAAACGGCATACACAAATGTGAAATTGATTTTCATCGGAGACAACTGCATCTCGATTTAATACAAAGCAAATGATTACATTACTTGGGAACAGATTATAAAAATAATATTTTTTAAGAATTAAATTCAGGTTAACTATATAAAGAGTATCCCTGTAGATTATGTGTCATATCCAACAAGTCTGGAATGAGTATCTGTTTACTGTATATCCATACCAAGTTGATTCTGCTTGTAAAATGGAACTTACATGGTTATATTTTTGCATTAGTCCTTCATTCTGCATTCTGCTTTTTCAAACCTGACCTGGTACTTTTCAGATATCATTAATGCTTGCAGTAATGTTAGTAAGCCACTGTTAGGAGGCTGCTGGGGGAAGGGGAACAACTAACCATTCATTCTAAATCTCTGTCTGATCCGAACATTAAGAGTGTAGTCCTTTGGGAATCTTTCTACTGGAACTCAAGCTGGAATTCTTTGATCTTGTCAGAACTTAAGATTCTAGCAGGTTCTTTACTGTCAATTGTATTAGTTTTCTAGGGGAAAAGACATATACACATTTCAGAAAGGGGCAGATTAATATAGAGCTATTTTGAAGGTATGCATTTTGGTTTTAATTAAAAGAACAAGAAACAAAGCCTTAATATGTATATGATGCTGGATTATGGACCAGAAAAGTAAAAACATCTATATATATGTAAAGCCATGGATATTAAGGTTAAGCTAAATAGTCTTACATCATTAACTATTTTAACTGATTGGTTGAACATGTTTTACTTAACGTATGCATTATGTATAAAACACATCCATTTGACATGGGATTAACTGCCATATGCAGAAGAGGGAAAAGTCTGAAATAAAATCTTGAATATAATTAAACTGAGTTGATGTATTTTTGAAAGGTATTGAAGTGGCACTAAATGCATTCTCAATTTTAACATGGATCCTGGCATGAATTAGAACTAAGTGTACCATATTATATTAAAAGTGATTAATATTCCAGTTGGAGAGTAGAGTGAATTTGGAAATGAATGATAAATTGAAGCTAAATCTGTGATCAGAGTCACATCGTAATTCTAATAAATCATATATACATGTATGTGTTCACTGTGACAAAAAGCTTTTCTAAAGCACAGCTTATTAACTTCCACTGGAGAAAACAAATACTGTATATATTTTAAAAGCATACAAACATGAGAAATACATTTTTTAATGAACTTGATAATACCCCACAAATGTTTTCATATAAGTGTGAGATACTACTAGTTTTATGCACAATCATGTCACATTATTGAAGGGCATGCCATACAATGTTCGTAACAATAATGGTTTAAGGATCCCTTATAAATGGTTAATGTACAAATCATGTGATAATATATTTTAGTGTTGAGAGATCTAGCATTAATTCACTTTTTCAGATTCAGTCCTGCTGAGTGAATTTAAATCCAATGACAGAATGACTGGACTGAATTACGCTGCATTGCTAAGCAGATGAAGAACTTGATACTAAAAAGTAATTCAGCTGTTAAATATGGGTTTAAACATACTTTCTTTCCCATTATACTTGTTGTGTAAACAGAATACTCTCAAATGTGAATATCCAGTGTTATTATTTATAATCCTATTATATTACTGTTGTTAGCATAATTAATAACATGTTTATTGATATAACAGACCTCTTAACTGTTACTGAACTGTCAATCATTTTGGTAAGCTAAAATACTGTAGTTCCTGCAACATTTTTGAATTGCTTTTACCTTGTGTGGCAGAGTGAAAGGCCTCCCGGTGCCAGGTGTGTGTGTGTGTGTGTGTAATATTGGGTTGGCAGGGAGGGGGTTAAATTCCTCCCTGTCAAAAAAACACATGGGAATGTGGCTGGAGCCGTAAATTGAATAAATGATTAATGATCAGGTGCATAAAAAGGGTGATCACAGGAATTCATGTTGGTGATAGAGGTTCAGGTTCAGGTTCAGGTTCAGGTTCAGGTTCAGGTTCAGGTTCAGGTTCAGGTTCAGGTTCAGGTTCAGGTTCAGGTTCAGGTTCAGGTTGCTGTGCGTGAGTTTTTGTATAGACCTTTTATTTTGTTAAGTGTGTTTTTGTCTGTAATGTTTAGTAGTTTGTTATTAAACATCCACAATAGCATTTAAACTGCAGCTTCTGTCTCTGGGTCTCCTTCCTGGTCTCCACCAGTCTGGGCTGTGATGCTATCCTTTCCACACCTTGTCAAAGGTAAATACAAGATAACCAGCATTTCCAACATAAATTGTTGGGAGCCACTGTTGAGAGGAGATGCTTTGGAAATGCTTTTAGTTTCTGAAAAAGAGAAAGACTAAAATATGGTAGATAATACCTTTCAGTGGACATTACAAAAACCTCCCTATCTTTGTGTAGATCAAGAAAGAACTGCAAACTTAGACATGGTTTTCTGAAAGCCTGAATGGTTCCCATTATGCTTATCTTAGAAAGGGGCCTTTTTTATTTTAGAATGGGGCATCTGTCCAGCTTACATTTACTGAGCAGTGTTGAAGAATTGTCCTACAATTGCTTATGTTAACGATTGTTTGGTTTTATGATAACAAACAATTTCCAGTATAAATATTATTAACTAAAGAAAATGGGCCAACAACATTATTATAGATGTACTCTTGAGGAAAGATTGATGGATTTTTTTTTTTTTAAGATTGTATGCCTTTCTGCATAGGGTAGTGGATTCAACATTTTGATTTGTTCATTTGTTCACCATCTTTGCTGGGATCCAAAGCAATTGCATGAGTTTCAACATAGATAAGAGATATCCACGAGATAGTGTCATGCACACAAGGTAGGAATCTCGTGGCCACGAGATAGTAAGATGGGCTCCGTAACTATCAGATCAACAAAATATAAAGGCAAGGCACAATAATTAAATGCAAAAATGAACTTTCCTAAATTATCCAGGGGAGTTGTTGTAGCGTTCTGAAACTTGTTTGGGCTGGTCGCTGGCTGTTTATCAGGAATCCCACTATTACCTTCCTTGCCACGTGTCTCAGATACGCTTTTATTTATCCAGTTTCTAATATCTATCAATATAATTTACGATATATATATATATATTTATATATTTAAAATACCGGTATGCATACTTCTTTCAACCCCTCAATTCGCGCCGCACAAGTCATGCCTCTATTTACTGAATGTACAGCAGTTATCATTGTGGAAAGGGACCATAGAAGGGGGTTACTCAGGAGTGGACATTCTGGGCATTGCAAATGGAAAATACATGGATAAATATTTGAAGCAGACACACACGTCACAGCAGAAATACAAAGCAGACCAAAACACACTAAAAAGCTATGGAATTTCTTCTGTAAATTCATGATTTACTAAGGATGGGAGAAGAACAAACTGGAGGGACACAAGGTTGAAACTGGCCAGGCAATGCCCCCTAGAGCCCCCCTGTGGTGCAGGCCCGGCACAGTTTCCACAGTTGCAGTTGGTTAGCGAGCATGGTAAATAAGTTCATGTTCACATTGGGTTTGTTACAAACGGTCTCAGTTCAGTTACTTTAATTTAAAACAATACATTAATTTGCTTGCTGTTGACGCTTACCTGGAAGAAAATGAAATTGAGTTGGGGTGTGTAATGGAGTTTGTTTTTTGGTTTGTTTTTGTGTTGTTTTTTTTTGTACGATTAGTTAACCAGATGTTTGTCTGCAATGCATGTTGATATCTTTTTAAGTAAATAACGTGGCAGTGATTATTTACCTTTTGTATCACTATTGAAACTAGTAGAGCAGGTACAGGAGAGCATTCTCTTTGTCAAGTTCTGCCTGAATTCTGGTGTCCGACCACATTTTTTTTTAAAGATTGTGTATACAGAGTAATAGTTTTCGAATAATATCAACTGTAAAGAATATACAATAAACTATTTAAAGCTTCAAATTACATTTTTGAAGAAGGATGAATCACAATGCTGGTGTAGTTATTTGTATGATACTTGGAAATCTATATTTTCCACAGCAACAATAGCATTCATTACGTTCCACATTGTACAGATACAGTTTCTGCACTGTACCCAACATAAGTTCCTGTGGAAATAATGAATACAAACCACAGAAGAAACACATTCTGAGTGGTTCTTGTTGCAATGACTCAAATATATACATTTTGTTGCCTGTGTTAATGTGCTTTGCCTATGAGTTCAGAAGCTACTCTTCAGATCTAATGGGCTAGATCAGCTAATGTATCTTTCTATTTGTATGTGCCAGCACCATCTAGTGCACAGCATTGAAATAAAAGGAATCGTGAACCAAAGTGGCAGATCACTAAATACAGCTGGATCTTACTGCTTTTAAGATACTTTGGCTGATCTTGTTGCATAAATCTATGAAAGGTCACTAACTGAAAATCTCTCCAACTCAGGCGAAAGCCCCTTACCACAGGGGTATCAAAACAAACAAACACACAAAACAGTATTTGAGTAATTGCATTACTCAATGCAATTACGAACCACTCAGAATGAATGCATCATAATAAGGTAAGGGCACAGTCAAATTACACTCATCATTATTGCATACTTTAGTAAATAGGTTCACTGGTGCTTCCATTAGCATTCCAGTAACCAATATAGTTTTGTTGTATTTTGTAAGAAATATAGATCTTTTCTCACATAATTTGTCTTTGCATCTGTTGACAGAAAACAAAAGAAATGAGAATTCCATCTTTTGTTAAGGTTCACAGAATTTAGAAGAAACAGGAAAATTTGATTCCTAGTTCTGTAAATCCTGCACATAGTTTCAATGTTTTAAAAAATTAATGTAAATGTTGTGTTTTCCATAAATAAAAAAGGGATTAGACTTTATACACAGATAATTATTTTATTGTTTTATGGAGACTTCAATTTTAGCAAACAAACTTCAACAATATTTTTGCATTCAGTTAGACATTGTATCCCATGTAAGAATTTTAATTGCTTCTCTTTCTAGTAAAACACAATATGGAGGGATGGAAAACTCAAGCCTTAAAAAGACAGTGAATGCAAATCTTTGAAAACTGGCAGTGCATCAAAGGTACAAAAACTACAGTCACAATAGATTCAGGATAGCATCAAAGCTGCAGTACTTCAAAATGAAATATTTAAAGCATCTTATTTTTAGATGTACTATGGGTTGAACACTAAATGCCCCTGTCGTAATGTGCAGCATTTTTATCTTCTGAATATTGTTAGCTTTATACAGTATATACAGTACTGTGCAAAAGTTTTAGGCAGGTGTAAAAAAATGCTGTAAAGTAAGAATGCTTTCAAAAATAGGCATGTTAATAGATTATATTTATCAATTAACTAAATGCAAAGTGAGTGAACAGAAGAAAAATCTAAATCAAATCCATATTTGGTGTGACAACCCTTTGCCTTCAAAACAGCATCAATTCTTCTAGGTACACTTGCACAAAGTCAGGGATTTTGTAGGCATATAGTCAGGTGTATGATTAAACAATTATACCAAACAGGTGCTAATGATCATCAATTCAATATGTAGGTTGAAACACAATCATTAACTGAAACAGAAACAGCTGTGTAGGAGGAATAAAACTGGGTGAGGAACAGCCAAACTCAGCTAACAAGGTGAGGTTGCTGAAGACAGTTTACTGTCAAAAGTCATACACCATGGCAAAACTGAGCACAGCAACAAGACACAAGGTAGTTATACTGCATCAGCAAGGTCTCTCCCAGGCAGAAATTTCAAGGCAGACAGGGGTTTCCAGATGTGCTGTCCAAGCTCTTTTGAAGAAGCACAAAGAAACGGGCAACGTTGAGGACTGTAGAAGCAGTGGTCGGCCAAGGAAACTTACTGCAGCAGATGAAAGACACATCATGCTTATTTCCCTTCGCAATCGGAAGATGTCCAGCAGTGCCATCAGCTCAGAACTGGCAGAAAACAGTGGGACCCTGGTACACCCATCTACTGTCCGGAGAAGTCTGGTCAAAAGTGGCCTTCATGGAAGACTTGAGGCCAAAAAGCCATACGTCCGACGTGGAAACAAGGCCAAGCGACTCAACTATGCACGAAAACACAGGAACTGGGGTGCAGAAAAATGGCAGCAGGTGCTCTGGACTGATGAGTCAAAATTTGAAATATTTGGCTGTAGCAGAAGGCAGTTTGTTAAGCGAGAAGGGCTGGAGAGCGTACAGAATGAGTGTCTGCAGGCAACAGTGAAGCATGGTGGAGGTTCCTTGCAAGTTTGGGGCTGCATTTCTGCAAATGGAGTTGGGGATTTGGTCAGAATTAATGGTCTCCTCAATGCTGAGAAGTACAGGCAGATACTTATCCATCATGCAATACCATCAGGGAGGCATCTGATTGGCCCCAAATTTATTCTGCAGCATGACAACGACCCCAAACATTCAGCGAAAGTCATTAAGAACTATCTTCAGCGTAAAGAAGAACAAGGAGTCCTGGAAGTGATGGTATGGCCCCCACAGAGCCCTGATCTCAACATCATCGAGTCTGTCTGGGATTACATGAAGAGAGAGAAGCAACTGAGGCTGCCTAAATCCACAGAAGAACTGTGGTTAGTTCTCCAAGATGTTTGGGCCAACCTACCTGCCGAGTTCCTTCAAAAACTGTGTGCAAGTGTACCAAGAAGAACTGATGCTTGATGCTGTTTTGAAGGCAAAGGGTGGTCACACCAAATATGGATTTGATTTAGATTTTTCTTCTGTTCACTCACTTTGCATTTAGTTAATTGATAAATATAATCTATTAACATGTTTATTTTTGAAAGCATTCTTACTGTACTGTATATATATATATATATATATATATATATATATATATATATATATATATATTAGAGGTCGGCATGGGTAGAAAATCCAGACCTGGATCTATTTTAATCAATTCTGGGCAGTTCCAACTGTAGGCTATATTTTCATCTTATCATTGTTGGAGGGAAGTGCAACATTTTTTTTTTTTTCATATGAAACAATATAGGAAAATATAAGTTCAGCTACACAAACATAGAGTAGCCTACGTTATAATAGAATTAACTAAGAAAGGAAAGAAACATTACAACCTGCATCACATTTTTCAACCTCCCCAAATAATAATAAAAAAGATCTACAGGCGTTTGTTTTTCATCTTATTTTAAGTTATTGAGCCAACCTACTATTATTCTACATTGTTAAAGCAGTTTTTTGTGGCTCCCTACATTTCAGGAATTGTTAGATTTGATGCTTTGTACAGCTGCATATACAGAGAAACAATCTAAAAAGCCGTACAATTCAGCTGCTTCTCAGAATGCACAAGCAGCCTTAGTTTTAGATTAAATCTACTCCTTAGTCCAAAAAATTAACTCTTATTATTGGGAGCAGTAAGTATATTTTACAAGAAATGATCAAATAAATGATGTTGCAGAAGAGCCTTTAATTTACCCCACCTATTATGTTCAGAATTTAGGTACATCTGTTATGTTTTGGGTCATATTGACCCGATGCAATTTCAAACTCATTTAAACAGCCTTAAATTGATTAAATGTTTTCATTTGCAAAGCTTTTAATCTTTTATGCTCTTTTAGTCCAGGAGCTTTGATAAAACTTATTTGACTGCCAACCTGGGAGCTCCTCATTTTGGAATGTCTTTACCAGTGAGATGCTGTTGCAATACTGGCAGATAAAATTAGGCTCTTCCTTGTAGATCTATATTGTTTGTTTTTTTTGTTTATAAATATCTCCAGGCAGGTGCAGCCATTTCCAGAAACAATAATACAAATATAATAATAATAAAATAACAAATTAAAGAAGTTTGTTTTATTCCTGCACACAAATCTACATAGATAAATGTCATGGGTCACAGTGACCCGAAACATCTTATTTGTATACATGACCTGTTCTAAAATAAATATCTTTCTGTTCTGTTTTCTATGTATAAGTTCATGACCCCAACTTTGGAAAAGTCATAAAACATTATACAGAAAATGAAAAGAAAAATAGCATTTAAGCTAATTGGAAACTAGAGTCGGGTCAAATAGACCTGAAACCTAATAGGAGGGTTAAATGCTGAGCTGCATTCTTGTGTATCTGAAGGAAAGATCTTAAAACACGTTTGACCACACGGCACAATTAATTTAGGTTCAGAATGGGTACTTTCACACAAAATAGCACAACTCATGTTATTTGTGGTATTTTTAGGAGAAGCATGTTTTAAACTTCATTACATATTTAAAATGTACACTTTAGACAGGCTTTACTTCAACACTTGAAAACATTTCATACCACAATATACAGTCCCTACTAAAAAATCTGTTAGTCCTGAATGAAGAAGCTTGTATTTTACAAGGGACAAAGTCACCACTATGTTTGACGTATTAAAACACCCAGAAAGGCCCATGAAATCCCATTTAAAAGTGGGAAGTTCATGTTTATCTATGGGCTCCGACACACAACAAATGAGAAAATAAATAAAGCCTAGTTTGTGTGTCAGTTATGATCTATGAATGATACCACCTTTGCCTTCCCATACCAAAGTCCTTAGTCATATTACTCTTATTATATGTATACGTAACCAATATCACAGAATTTTCTTTTGCCACTGATTTGCTAAACAATGTTTTAGTGTAAAATACTGAATATACAGAAAACAGTATGTACAGTAAAGTATGCAATTAGTTCAGTAACCATTGCAGGAACCATCTTGAAAGCCACATATATTGGCACAAATTGGCTTTGGGACAAACCACGTGTTCATGCCTATTAGGAAGGTTTACTGTTGAGTTAGAGCTGCAGATACTCTATATAGCGCATGCACTAGGATGGTGGTATTGCATCATGTTCAATGTGCTCAGCAGGGATCCTCCCACCCCCATATCATTTTAAATAAATCTAAAGTTTTACTTGATGAGCCCAGAGTTGTTGCTGATATTTTCCTTCAAGTCACAGACCAGGTATTAAAAGACACAATTTCTAATGAAAGAAGCATCAACACCTAAAATCTCATTGTGCTCATCTGATTTCACTGTCAGAGAATATTTGTCACCATCTCAGTTTCACCTAGGGAGGTCCAACCTCTCGGGTGTACACAAAATACAAAGTCCAAAGGGTTAAACATGTGATTCCCTCAAAAACTGTGCACACTGCCTCAACTATCACTCAGGAAAATAAAAGCTCTGAATTTCTTTCTTTCTTCCTAGCCAGACCTATCACAGAAAAACTGGACAGAACCAGCACATGTGCGTTTGAGGCATTTTTCAGTGTCCAGAAAAAAAAGTTTATAATGCTGATACTTTCACTATGTTGCGCTGAGAGTAGTCCGGAGAGTCTGACGTGTTGTTCCCTTCAGGTGATGTCACAGGTGGAGCTCGGATGCTTATTATTGCTGCGGTGACATACGGGTGCTCAGAGTTCTGTTGGACTGTGTCTTCCATCTTGGCATTTAAACTGGAACGGCTGCAAGATAAAAAAAATATGTACATATAAAATACTGTAGAAATTATCCAGCCAGCTCATTTAGGGTCACCTGCTGCTGTCTCACGACTCTCCTAGCAGAGCCCATAGAGCAAACGATTCTGCAGACACTTTAGCTTCTGGAATTCAGGAGGTGGAGACATGGCTTCACAGTACAGCTTTCACTACCAGGAATTCTGTGACAAAGCATTTATCAGATGAGAAAAAAAATCTTTTGATATTGTTCTTCGAGTAAGTTTTCCAGCATTCAAGTTGACATATTTTTTTAAAAGCAGGTAAAATTGGAACCTCATGTCTTCTTGTGTTGCTACAGAGACATAAACATGCATAACTGGCTATAGGTGAACACTTGTGATGAATACTGCTGAACCTGAAAGCTTATTGCACTGTGATTGGATAGACTTGTGAGATGCATTTTCATTATTTAAAGAGACAGTAACACCATACAAAGTAAAACCTGCCTAATCCTACCCCTCTACATACTGGACTTTTGTACTGGCGTCATTTTGGGGTCCCGACCAATTCCCCATTAAAAATAATGGTGTGATTCACTCTACAACGGTGAGTTGTGATGTATTGAATGTGCTGTTAGCATATGGGGAATATGTTTTTTAGAAGTAGCATGCGACGTCACTCGGATGCGTCCCTAGTTAGAACGCTGCAATTGAGTTAAATGCGCTTTTGTTCTGTGCTCCAGTTATTACAATAGACCAGTTAAACAAT
Source organism: Acipenser oxyrinchus oxyrinchus (assembly GCA_030684275.1). NCBI lineage: Eukaryota > Metazoa > Chordata > Actinopteri > Acipenseriformes > Acipenseridae > Acipenser > Acipenser oxyrinchus. The sequence goes on along the minus strand of CM060256.1, from coordinate 18,065,807 downwards.
GCTCATTTTCCTACCTGATAATTACAAAAATAAACACACACACAATGACAAAAAAAGTTTTAAGTCTTTTCTGTCTAACACCAAATTTAAATGTGACTGTGCAGTCTGACATGCACACATATCCTGTGACTATGGTACATCTGCAGTAAGACGCTTGTTTGCATAATGGAGAAAGTTTAAATTATAATCCTTGGGTATAACAAAGCATACCTTTCCCTCCCAATTTCTTTCCCAACATTTTTTTAATTAAGCTCCCATCACATTTTCTTCTCAGAATGAACATCCACCTTAGCTTTAGATTTAATCTACCACTGAGTAGGACTGTCAAATAACATTTATTTTTCTTAACATCCTATCGTTGGCAAGATGTTGGTAAAAATTACTCCAAGATATAGGTGCCTAACCCCATGGGGCAGAAGGGGCAGAAGGGGCACGCCCCCACCACACACACACTTTGAATCTGGGGGGGGGGGTCAAACTATATATTTTGCCCATCCACTTTTTTCGTTCATTATTTATGTATTATACCTTGTTGTATTTGGCATTGGTTTGCTTTACAATCTTTAAAATAAAATATAAAAATGGAAAAGTATTCAGAGGATGGGCCACATTTCTAAACAAACAATCACAATAAATTCTCCCTACACAAACATATTGGTTTGACCCAAGGTCTGCACCGTGGCTGATGTTAGCGAACAGTAAGAAAAAACATTGTTAACTGAATGTTAACTCGGCGGTCAGGAGAGACGACTGAATGAAATATTAATAATTAAATATAAGAATATCTTTTTTATTTATTATTCGCAAAAATATCTGAAGGAAGAGAGAGTATCAGACCATTATTACCATTAGATAAATAATGTTGGGTTTTAGAATAAAAAATTAGGGTAATGTTGTCGCGGGGCCATGAACAAGTTCAGTTTAATTCCCACCAACATCTTTTATTTTTACTTAGATTACGCAGTAGTAAATATATCAAAAAGTGCCACTTCAAAATCACACAAGCCTGATTTTACTTTAGTGAAAACGCTGGCTACAATAGTTTTTTTCATTAAAAAAGTGTAACTTAGTTGATATTAATGTTCAGCTCTCATATCGAAATGTGTGTACTTACTAATAATGTAAACTCACATGCATGTAATAGTAAACAGTTAGGTATGTTATGTCCCTGAATGACTAAAAAAAATAGATTGATAAAAAGGGTGATTCAATATTTACCATATAGATTTCAGTATATCATCGACTCCATTGTTCTGGGGCAGGTAAGTTTCACATACTTGGCGCATCAATTTTTATGTATTTATTTATATTGGTGCCTCAGGATGCAGGAAGTGGGAGTGATGTCAAACACAATTGTACTCTTGTTAACGTATGAGCTGTGCATTGGTTGATCTGCGCTGCCTGTAATATTGTCATGAATCGGCTGTGTGAGGGCTAACGTTTAGTGTTCCAACCAATTAGCACTAAGCATTGCAATGTGAGGGCGGGTGCTTATTGTTTCAACCTATCAGCACCAAGCATTGACCTGTTATAGCGAGCGTTTACTTTCCGAAAGTCTCGTAGCAGCTGGTTTTGCTGTGATACCTGAGCTCAGCAATGTCTGATGACGAAACATGAAAAACATTCTCTAGCATCCAGCACTACATTTAAAACAGCCGAGCAAGGAATATTTTAACTGTTAACCCTCTGCAGTCCATTTATTAATTGTGTGTCAGGCTCGCCAGGTCTAATTTATTTTCACACGTGCAGTTAATTTTAGACGCGCTGTTTAAAAGTTTTTTTTTTTCCACAGTCAAACGGATTTAAATGGCCCTGCATATCAACAAAGCACTCACTATGCATCTCCAGCCCCACCCACCCTTTCGTTCGCTATCGCTTTCACATATGCTAACAAATAAATAATAATAATAATAATAATAATAGTCGTACATACCGATCAATCATCTCCTGATGACTCGTTTTATCACCAAACTCCTCAATAATGCAATCCAAGTCATTATTTTATTACTATATCATCTCGAAAAAGCTCTGCAAATGTCCGTGATAGTCTTTGTGTGCTGATACAGTAACACCCAGCTTATTTCCTTATGACCGCCCCTATCTGATGCCAGGGGCAAGTATGACTATTCATGAGATACGCCTTTTTTTTTTTTTTATCGGCTTGTCTCGGCTCCTTTCGCTCCCACTCAGCCATTGAATGGTTTTCTCGCTTTTTCCGTAGAAAAAATGACTTTTGCGTTTTTGGATGATGTCGGACAGGGTCCGACAATGGACCTGATAGGAATAATTGCAATGTCGGACCCAGTCCGACAATGGACCGCATAGGGTTTTAACATACATATGTCAATATATCAATCAATAAACAAGCCATATTATAACATTTTGTACATGTTATTGTTTGTGTTTGTTTAGCTGCATGTTGGAATTATAGGTACTGAACAGCATTGTGCAGATATGCCAGTGGAACTGGTTCTGCCATTTGGTGTTACTTGTGTTTGAAAATATTCTATATTTTATACTGAAACACCTGTCCAATTTTATGGGCTTACTATTACAAAAACAGTAACTAGGTTTACCAGAGCTTCTTAGCAAAAAAAAACAAAAAAAACAAATTGTTTCACTACACTTCTTCTTTACTTTGCCCCCATTAAACAATGTTAGGCGCCCCTGCTCTGAGATACCAATCACATTTTTGGACAAGGAAAATGGTGAATACTGCAGGTACAATGGAATGGCAGGTACAATGAAATGGAAAAATACAGCTGTGAAATAAACTGTAACTGATTTATAGCAGTGCTAGATCATTCAATCATTTGACTAATTGTCAACAACTAAACTTGAGTTATTTATCTTTGCTACCTGAATCTACTGCAATGAATCTACTAGTAATGACCATATATATATATATATATATATATATATATATATATATATATATATATATATATTTTTTTTTACGAAGTTGAGTTATTTATCTTTGCTACCTGAAACAGTTGGTGTGATGGAATTATACAGACTGTAAGCGTAGATCAAGAGAACTAGTAACTTTCACAATTCAAACTGACTACCTGGCATGAAGAAATTGTACTTGTAGCAATAAAGTTAACGATATGGGATACATATTTATTTTAGTGCAACCAGATTCAGCAATTGTACTAGTAATTAAATGTTTTAATATTATATCTTCTGAATGATGGGCAATCAAATAGGGTCAGTAACTAATTAAATGGGCTTAAAACAATGTGGGAATAGTCATTATTCTCGCATCCAGACTGCATGAGGTCAGTTAGCACTATTATAAAATAACCAATAGAGGTGATCACACAGAATGGATGTTCAGGCTGGGGCTGACCCTGTTTCTGCTGCCTCAGAATCTGCTGCTGTTCCTGTTGCTGAGGCTGCTGTTGATGATCCTGGATCATTAGGGGGTGATGGTCAGACAACTCCTGCTGAGACAACGAACAGGAAGCCTAACTTCAACCACAAGGAAACAGAAACTGTTTTGAAGCGTTGGAAGACCTAAGGCCACCTTGCCATTAAAGTCTGCTGTGTTGATTTTTCAAAATATATCGTTTATTGGGAATTTGGCAAGCAAGTTGACATACTGTACTATACATGTGTTGTAACATGGAAAAGAGAAATAGCAGCAGATATTATTCTGCTTGGTTTAAATGATCTGTTTATAGTGCACATTCCATACACTTGAGTGACTAAATTCACAAATCTCCTATACGCAGTTCATAAGGATTAACAGAGGAAGTGGGAGTGAGTGGTAAGGTCATCTGAAGTTGCATATTCTTGCGAAGATGGTTAAATGATCCAATGGCACCTTCTCCAACGAACAACCACTATCAGCTGGAAAAAACTGACACATTCAAGATAATAAACACAACAATAGCTGGTTAACATAAATGGTAATTTCTTGCTGGCAAGCCATTTTCAAGGCTACCTCAGCACATAACATATAGTCACATCTTTTGAACATATCTCAATTGGGGTATACACACACACACTTTACTTTCATTTCTGTGTGTGTGTGCATTGAGAAATCGAAACTTTCTTTTCCTCCATGCTTAAGTATCTCACTCTATGCAACAACATGGGCAGACATTTTTAACCATTTTACAATTCTCTTGTGATAGTAAAAAGGAATAAGTCTTTAATTATCTCTCCCCCTGTAATCTCACACACCACCAACATCCTGTCCGTCTGGGGGAAATAGGATAAGATCTGGTTACTTTGAAGGTCAATGTACCCTTTGAACTCGGGTGTAAGATCCTGGTTTTCAAGGTGCTATTTCCCCTACATAGAGCGGATTTGAGCATAGGTGTTGAAAACACGATCACACCCGATAAAGTCAGGTTCCCACAGACAAGGTGTCAGGCTTCAGCTGGGTGGGGGGCACATAAAAGCACCAACACCCAGTAACAGGTCGCTTTACCATTGGCTAAGTGCCAGAGATAGGGGAGGGGAACCACCCTGTGTTAAGGGGTATTTAACATCTTGTAAGGTCGTAAGAATTTTGAATCTGTCTATTCTGTGCTTGGGACATGATTACCTGCATGTTTTATAATAAACCTATTACTAATTGAAGAAAAGGACTTTGTGTATTTTCTTAAGAAACAATATATACAACAGAAGCACAAACCTGAATGTACAAACCAGATTACAGATATATAACACTACAAACCCTTGTCTTAATGTGAGTCAGTTTACAAAAAAAAAAAAAAAAAATCACTGTATTGCATTACATATTTAACCATTAAAAAGCGTTTTATATTATCTGATTAAAACTCATTATCCTGCCTAGCCTTGTAATGAACTTCTGAATGGACAAAGCAAGTTACAGTAATTTATGTGGCTTTATCATTTATTTTCTGAAATTATTCTGTAAATATACACTACCGTTCAAAAGTTTGGGGTCACTTAGAAATTTCCTTGTTTTCGAAAGAAAAGCAAATTTTTTGTCCATTAAAATAACATCAAATTGATCAGAAATACAGTGCAGAAATTGTGAATGTTGTAAATGACTATTGTAGCTGGAAACAGCTGATTTGTAATGGAATATCTACATAGGCGTACAGAGGCCCATTATCAGCAACCATCAATCCTGTGTTCCAATGGCACGTTGTGTTTGCTAATCCAAGTTTATCATTTTAAAAGGCTAATTGATCATTAGAAAACCCTTTTGCAATTATGTTAGCACAGCTGAAAACTGTTGTGCTGATTAAAGAAGCAATAAAACTGGCCTTCTTTAGACTAGTTGAGTATCTGGAGCATCAGCAATTGTGGGTTCGATTACAGGCTCAAAATGGCCAGAAACAAAGAACTTTCTCCTGAAACTCGTCAGTCTATTCTTGTTCTGAGAAATGAAGGCTATTCCATGCGAGTAAATGCCAAGAAACTGAAGATCTCGTACAACGCTGTGTACTACTCCCTTCACAGAACAGCGCAAACTGGCTCTAACCAGAATAGAAAGAGGAGTGGGAGGCCCCGGTGCACAACTGAGCAAGAGGACAAATACATTAGAGTGTCTAGTTTGAGAAACAGACGCCTCACAGGTCCTCAACTGGCAGCTTCATTAAATAGTACCCGCAAAACACCAGTCTCAACGTCAACAGTGAAGAGGCGACTCCGGGATGCTGGCCTTCTAGGCAGAGTTGCAAAGAAAAAGCCATATCTCAGACTGGCCAATAAAAGAAAAGATTAAGATGGGCAAAAGAACACAGACACTGGACAGAGGAAGATTGGAAAAAAGTGTTATGGACAGACGAATCTAAGTTTGAGGTGTTCGATCACAAAGAAGAATATTCTTGAGACGCAGACCAAATGAAAAGATGCTGGAGGAGTGCTTGACGCCATCTGTCAAGCATGGTGGAGGCAATGTGATGGTCTGGGGTGCTTTGGTGGTGGTAAAGTGGGAGATTTGTACAGGGTAAAAGGGATCTTGAAGAAGGAAGGCTATCACTCCATTTTGCAACGCCATGCCATACCCTGTGGACGGCGCTTGATTGGAGCCAATTTCCTCCTACAACAGGACAATGACCCAAAGCACAGCTCCAAACTATGCAAGAACTATTTAGGGAAGAAGCAGTCAGCGGTATTCTGTCTATAATGGAGTGGCCAGCACAGTCACCGATCTCAACCCTATTGAGCTGTTGTGGGAGCAGCTTGACCATATGGTACGTAAGAAGTGCCCATCAAGCCAATCCAACTTGTGGGAGGTGCTTCAGGAAGCATGGGGTGAAATCTTTTCAGATTACCTCAACAAATTGACAACTAGAATGCCAAAGGTCTGCAAGGCTGTAATTGCTGCAAATGGAGGATTCTTTGACGAAAGCAAAGTTTGAAGGACACAATTATTATTTCAATTAAAAATCATTATTTCTAACCTTGTCAATGACTATATTTCCTATTCATTTTGCTATATTTCCTATTCAAACTCATTTCATGTATGTTTTCATGGAAAATAAGGACATTTTTAAGTGACCCCAAACTTTTGAATGGTAGTGTATATATATTTTTTTAATTATCAGGTTATCAACTATATTACTTAAAAATGAATGCGTCAGTCTGAATGTTGTTGTAATAAAAAAGGGACCTGTTTTTTAAAATTTTTTTTACTATGTTCAGGAAGTACCTGTTAGATATCAGTGGTCTCTCCCGGATCTGTATCGTACTGAGCTCCTGCAAGCTCCCCGCATGGCTGCCTGACATGTTGGAGTTGGGGAGGCGGAAGGTCTTCTTGTTCCGTCTAGAGCAGCAAGTAGAGGTGAGCCCATGCTGAGACGAGATGGATGAGCAGCGAGAGCCTGGCGGGTTCACTGACAAAACTTCCATGCAGTTCTTCTCATAGGTCTCTTCGTCCACAAACTCGTGATTCTAATTCCAAAAAAAAAAGGAAAGGAGAATAAGAGCTAGGGTTCCTGTAGACTTAGGTGTGTATTCTACTTGTTCTGATTATAGACTAATCTTCAAAGTAGCAGCTTTTTCACTCATTGACTTGCCAATCAAAACATATTTTTATTTTTCAATTCCAATGAGTGTTTACAGAGGTGATATACTCCCTTTAGTGTATTAATATCTGTAAAAACATGGAACAGCAAGAGGGTCCTATTGTACTGTAAAGAATTGAACAGCAGTAGTATTTCTATCAACCTGCCTTTAGATCTATTGAACAGACACAATGTGTACTGTATTTGCCACAGACGCTATAGCATTAGTGAGTGATTCACCAAATATCTCTGCCAATGGCATGCCAGTTCTAAATGAAAAACAAACAAACATTGAAATAAATGACTGACATTTCCAGAATGTAGCTGCTATAACTGTAAAGTTAACGGACACTTAATAGAATGTGTAAACTGAACAATAGAGGCAGGGTATCATCCATATGTATGGCTCCCAGGAATTAAAGTCCTTTACATTATAAGAAGTTGAGCTGAGTGAGCACCTCATACTGTAGGCTAGGCCCAGTTTATGCAGTATCCATATGGTTTAGTTTTGTTTGTTTATATATTTATTTTAAAAAATAAAAGAATATGGAACAAATCAGGCAACATGGTAACATGGTGGAGGAGGAGGAGAGTGATGCTTTAGGGTGTATCTGGTAGGAGGCAGACTGAAGGGCCAAATACAACAGGAAAGGGGCTGATGTATGGGTGATGCATCTACGATGAGGTGAGTCATTGTTCTCTTGAACTAACCAGTCAGGCTCTATTTTAAAAGCAGGCATGCCAGCATAAGCCAATGTAAGTGCACAGGTGTTATTTAGAAGCCCCTGTGGATTTTAATTAATGTGGAATAAGTTAGTGCCACCTAATATGGCCAATGCTTTCTGTATGATCAGATACAACCATTCAATTCAGAGTCTCCATTAAAAAGTACAAAACATAAGATCATACTGAAATAGTTACCAATTTATGCAATTTATGTCAGGCTTATTGTTCCAGTATTAAGTTGTGGTTGTAGAATCCGTTCTGATGGTGGTAGTTTAAAATGTCTTAATACAGATACAGTGCAAATAGAAATATCAAGCACTGGTAATGCTAAGGGTGTTCAATACTGCAAAACCCCTGTTTTCAGATTCATTTCATGCTATAAACACCAACTTTAATAAAGAACAAACTAAAATGCAAACATTTACACAGCTGTATTACATACTGTCAAAAACAATAACATAACTTAAACAATTACCAGCAGAAACAACACAACATAAAAAAAAACTGAAATGCATATAAATCTTACTCACTGAGAAACTTGACACACACACACACAACCACAGAGCAGACAAACAACCAGTAACTGTCACAGTGGCACACTGTCACAGTATTAAAATACACAATTTAAAAGGAAAAACTACTGCTTCAGCTACATTGAATGAAAACACTTAAATAGTACCTTTATGAGCGCTGAAGAAGAAATTGATAAGAGGGGATAATCCACATGATAGGATAATCCCTACATGATAACATGACAACAGGGGAAAAAAACCTCAATGACAACTCCAGATCAGGTGATAAGCAATTACTGCATAAGCATGAGAGATCAAAAAGCATGATGCATTTTGAGGTAACATATCTGGACAATTGTATCTGTACCAAATAAAGTCCCTAGTGCACTGTGCTTTCCTTGTTAACTACATTTGCAGACAAAAGTCTGTATTACAGTTCTCACTTAGTTACTTTTCTAAATATCCTCTTACGACCCTGTGTACATTATACTGTACATTGTTTTACATTGTTTATTACTGTTTCCTAAGATGTAAGAGTTGGTTACTTTGGGTTTCAATTATCAATTGTTCAAAGGGGAATGAAATACAATTAAAAGACATCTTTGTGGTTGCTGGAGGATATAAATACACCTTTTGTAATTTGGGAAACATGTTTCAAACTTGTCAGGATAACTACTCATCAGTTATTTTAATAGGAGCTTTGCGAGTTCCTGCTCGGCTGATTTTAGAAAACATTCTGCTGGAGCTGCTGGAACTCAAGGTTAGAGAAGCAAGCTGTGGAATGGACTCATTTCAGTGCTTGTTGTAGAAACATAATTAAAAAAGGGCATGGTAAATCAAAGTTGCTCAGCTACATAGAAGAATGTAATATCTCACTGCCAACCTGCATTGTTTTATTTTTTTAAAATTTTTATAGTACAGTAAGCTGCACATTAACTGTTGATGAGTGGCATTTCTCGATAGTTACAAAACAATAAGGTTGTGCTTAATTCTCTTAAATATAGGAATGTGTAGTATATGAGAAATGATTAATATAACTATTGAGAAAAGCATGTTTAATTCCTATTTTACATTTTTATCAGTGTTGGGCTTGAAGTAGTCATCTTATACAGACTTTTGCAAATCTGCACCCTATAAGTCCAAAGTGACCTGTAATGTGAAACATGCTACCACATAGATAGCAGCTGTAGAAACCAAAGTGCAATATCCTAATTCTGTAGTGAGAGTGTAAAGCATTTACAGTTAAAGCTATTTTTAATCAAAGGGTTATTACTGATTCTTGATTAAATACATGCATCAAAAAACATAAAGCAAAGACTAGACAAGGCATTTTTAGTATGGTACAGGGTTATGACCACACTCTGAACAAATCACGATTCTGAACAGGGTCCGGTCCCAACTGTATATAGATTTCAATATTTAAACGCATGCATTCCATCATAAAGGAGTAGATAAGAAATAGGTTTCTTATCTACCCACTGACTTGGCCCCAGCTGACAGTGTCAGTGCCAGTGTCATCTACAGTCATAACTTCAGTTAAAGCTCCAATCAATTCAAACAGTTTGTCTGGGACTCTTATAAATGAAAATTGCACAAATACCTGTATATGCCATGATCTAATTTTAAGTATGTCTGTACGTTCTGTTAATATGAATTATTAAGACAATTTCCAAATTAAATTTATGCTTGCCAGCTTGCTTTTTAGAAAACTGTTGACTAGAAGGAATCTTGAACAACGATTGGCGTCATTAAATCATATTTCAAAGAGCACAAAGAGTTATTACGAGAATTTTTGACTCAGCCAAGATATACAATAACTCTAAAATGAACAGACTGAGCTTTTCCAGAGGTTGTTTATTGACTTGTTTATCTTGAAATGTGGATGCAGGTTAGCCATCTGGTCTCATTGTCTAGCATGAGAGGGATGCTGGCAGCAGTATTATGCATGTTGCATGTACAGTCGACTCCGCATAATTGCATAGACCGGTGTGACGCTATGCAGATAACCGGAGTTTGCATATAACAGGAGTAAGGGAATACAATGGGATACAATGACAATAGGTCTATGCGTACGTATACATGTATATATGACTCGTTTTAATCAGATTCATAACATTATTTTCCATTTCTTTATTTTACTGCAAGCAGCTTAAAATACAACTTCAAAACAATAAGCAAACTTGATATATGGTACAGTATACCTGTAAAACATTCAAACGTCACTTCTCCGCGGCAACACATATGAAAAGTAAAATAATAATAATAATAATAATAATAATAAAAAAGTACAATATAGCCGATATGACGTTCATGTCAAGCATTAAACTTAAAGAACTGTACACAGCCTACAACTTAGAAAAAACTCCACCGACTGAGCTGACAAAAAGTGATTGCAAATTACAGTATAGATTAGGCTAGCCTATATATACTGTATATAGTATAGGAAAAAAAAACTGTCAAACTGAAAACATCATCACATTCATGAAGGCTTGTATACAGTACAGTATATTTAATTTAATGTAACTTAATCAGAAAAAAAGAAAGACAAACCAACGAAAAACCAGTACATTATACAGTGCTACCGTACGCTCGTGCACACACTGCTGTGTTCTCTGGAAACGCAGGAAATGAAAAAAAAAAGATGTGTACAGTGTTGTGTCTCTGAGTTGAGGAGCACAAATTTAAGAAAAACTTCTAGGCATAAGGGAAGCGGATTGCTTTAGATAATAACTCCAGGAAAACCAAATCGTAATTCAAAAAGGATGACACTTTTATAAGCAAAATAATTCAGCATAACATCACTCACTCTGCTCCCAATCCACTCTGCCCGCTTCTAGCGCAGTGTCACCTTATCTCGTGTCCTGGCCAACCAATCACCTTTCAGAACAATTGCCGTTGTTTATTCCTAATATGGAACTAATGTAATTTATCAGTAATTTTCAACTCTTAAAGGACTACATATCCCACATACAGTACCTTACTGTAGATATTGTGACTACAACGTAGGAAAAAAGTCTTGGATAGAAGTCTGCACAGTATCTGGCCAGAGTTTTACAGGTTTGCTTCACCATTTTCTTATTTTTTCCATCGTTGTAAATACATTTGCGCATAACAACAGCACGTTGACAGAACACATGGATTGTATTATACAATTAGCCGAATTAAAATGCATTGTACAGCCAACTTCGGGACCACACAGCTTCATGCAATAAAGCGAATTATGCATTTAGACGATATGCATTTAACTGAACCATATAAATCATAGAAAACAATGCATTAAAAAACGGGACCATCTGCATGCTATGCAATTAAACGATGTATACAATTATCCAGTATGCAAATAAGAGGAGTCGACTGTAGTTGGAAATGCTACTGAGAATCTTCAGAGCTGTGGTAACAGTGAAGTAAATACTGTTTGTACACACTTTAAATAGTTCTTAATTATTTAAATTGTGTCAAGGTGCTAAAGTATAAGAAGTAAAAAGCAGTTGTATATACAGTTATTAGCATATTGATCATGAAGATATACTACTTATCAGAATGTTCTGTTTTTTTAACAGGTATCTGGCTTATACCAAGACTAACTGGACATTTTGCTCAGTGATGCAACACTAAAAACAAACGTGTTACAATTTGGTGTCAAAAATATCATTTGGATGTGTAATTTAACACAAAAAACAAAAACTCAATCAAGAAACGTAATGCATTTTTAAAATCTCTACTTACTTTCACATAACATTTGAATCAGATAGGTATAGATTTGTGAATAGTTGCATTTCTTACCGTGGTTTTCTCTAGGCAGTGCAGTAAGTGATGATGCTCTTTTTCAAACGATAAGTTGGTTTTACTAAGGAAGGCCTGTCCTGCTTCTTTTGAGGCCTTAAAACATATAAAGAAATATTAAATACAAGAGAAAGCAATATTTGCACATCATTTCTTGATATCTGAATGAAAGGAGATAAAGTCATTCACAGTCTCCATTATAATTTGCAAACATAAGATCATACTGAAATCGTTACCAGATATAATAAGAAATGTATTATTGTGTTGACCTAATTGATCATGGTTTAACTAAAACTAATTTATAATGGCTTTATTCCATACCTTGGGCACTACTCTATCAGCTGTGACCATTACCTGCTCAGGTGAATCGGTCAGCAAGCCATTGTGTTTGCTCTGCATATAAGCATTAGCGCTCCCGCTCTTCGCCACTCGAATTTTAGCAAGTCTCGTTTTCTGTTTGGAAAACACACGCCATTTAGCTTTCTATACGGACTGTCTATTTATCAGTCTTTATAAAAGTTCTAATTAAAGTGAAGAACAAAAACACATGGTGAGAATGAAGCTCTCTCAAAGCTGCTCAGGATAAGGGATGACTCTGGCATTAACAGTTTTCAACTCATTTGCCTCAACTGTTTCAATATTTCTAAATTTGATTGAACAGCCGAGTGTGATACATTCAAAAATACTTTTCTTCGCACTATTAAAAGCTGAAACACATGGTTTCAAGACAAAAAAAAAAAGTCATTTGTACTTTTCATTCGATCAACCAGATGACGAATGAAGTATTTTCCTTATGATTAATCTTTTGAATCATGGCTAGAAAAAGCCTTTATGTCATTTTTAACACAGGTCAAACAAAGACTATTAATTCTGATAAAGATGTTCCTTCATGAATCTTCATTTGGTTATATTTAGTTTCGTTTCGTTATTTTAATTAACACTTAAGTCCTACTGCTGAAAGCTGCATGTTATTTATTTTATTTGTCTTTATCTTATAAAAGCACCCTTATATATATATATATATATATATATATATATATATATATATATATATATAAAAATTCTCCTGTAAATCTCCTGTACAGATTAGCATGTTAGATGCTAAACTTTCACTGAGTTAATTAGAATAATGGGGAGGTTTATTTGTGTACTGTAACAACAGCTTTGCATAGGTTTTTGACACCACTATCAGTCATACAGATGTCGGAAAATTGAGAGCGTTTAGCCTTACTCTTAAAATCAAGATTGCTAAAAAAAAAAAAAAAAAAAAAGTCAGTGTTTTTGTTTTTGGGCATCATGTTAAATTTTGAAGTGGCCTAATTCCTTTGGAGACTTTGCTGGTTAACTTGAAAAGCAGACTGTTGTTTTTGGGAATGCTTCTCCACTGGTTTTGCATTTCTGTCCTTGGATACTGGCAGGAATAAACTTCTTTTTCTCAAGGGCCTCTTGTGTAAAGTATGGACTAACTGTTCTAAATTAAGAGCAGAGAGCAAACAGTGAGCTGTCATGTGATATTGTATGGTTCAAAAATACATTCTTGGCGGCCTCTGAGGATTGGACGGGAAAAATAAGTACTTACTATAATGAATCATTCTTATACAGTATATTCAACTAAATATTTATCTTGCATACAGGTTAAATTGCTATAAACTGCAGCTAGACTAGACTAGTAAATATACCTCTTAACCCAATTTGAGACATGCAATATAGCTAAAAGATTAATTGTACAAAAAACAATCATGAACTACATTGAATAGTTTACAATAGACTTTTCTATCAACCTCATCATTTCATATGTGATACAAATCTGATTTTATTAAACAAAGTGTGAACTGCATTTATATGACCCAATGAAATCCAAACTTTGTTCAGGTGAACTGGGATTTTGTTATAATGAGAGATGATTTATATTTTGAAGGGCAGTTCATTAAAATATGTGTCAATGGCAGCAGCAGCAAAGGTGGTATGTCTGCATTTTCATTAGTCAGATACTGTGTCTTATTTCTTAAGTATTTTTGGGTACGTTCCCTTTCAATTCGAAGATGACCACCAACATTAGTTTTGGGCTATGTCTGCCATAGGTAGGTATTCACTGAGCATTTTATGTCAGAGCTGCCGATAGGCCCCTTCCTGGGGTGACGTCCTCAGTCCTGCCTACCGAGGGATTAAACAGTCAACCCGCAGAGGCCATTTTCTCTTTTGCCTCTCACCTAAGGTAAGATAAACTTCTGTAGTATTACACTGAAGGTTTTATGAAATGATTTTCTTAGTTGACTGCAGTTCCCTTGCCTTCATGCTGAGAGGTGGCTTACCGCTTTCGTGGAATCAGCAGCTGTAATTTTTAGCTTCTTTCTTGCTCCTTTCTTTCACAGCCTGCCTCACTTGCGTTGCAGGCTGTCTGTATCCGACTGCCTGTGCAGTATTTGATTAAGTGTGCGTGTGTGTTGTCTTTTCAGCCTACACTCTCAATATTTGTACTGCGGCTAGCTGGGCTACGCTGCATACTTTCTCCAGGTTCTACCGCCTTAATGTGGTAGATCCTTCCTTGCCTTTATTAGGCACAACGGTTCTTGAGGTTGCACGCTCGCACCGCTAACCCTTGGGTTATGCGGTTCCGATGTGTTCCTCATCTGCTGCCGCTCCTTCTCCCTTGCAACTGCTCTGGTATACTTTCCCAAAAGTAATGTTGGTGGTCGTCTTCGAATTGAAAGGGAACGTTAGGTTACTTACTGTAACCCTGGCTCCCTGAAAGAGAAGACGACCACCAACCACAAGGTCGCGTTGGTCGCCCTCATGGGTTCGATGCAAAAGAGAAAATGGTCTCCGTGAGTTGACTGTTTAATCTCTCACCCCACAGAGGGGCCTATCGGCAGCTCTGACATAAAATGCTCAGTGAATACCTACCTATGGCAGGCATATCCCAAAAGTAATGTTGGTGGTCGTCTTCTCTTTCAGGGAACCAGGGTTAAGGTAAGTAACCTAACGTTATCAATCATAAAATAGTAATAATAGTAAAAAAGCCAGTTTAAAAAACACAAAGGCAGAAATTGTTTGCCATTTAATTACTGTACTCTTCAGTAATTAATGTAATCTTTCAGTGTCTTCTTTTTGAGTTCACAAGCTTTTTTAATAAGGAAAATTAGTCTTAAAAGGCAGGTACTTTGAATGAAGAGTCCATGCTTGTAAACTGGCAACTGTTGTACCATCAGTCATCTTTGATGTTCTATGATTCAAATTAGCTTTGCAAGCTGAAATATTATTTTTTTGTCATCCTGCCCACTACAATGCATTTAAAAACTAGGATTGGACTTCTTTTCACTGTATATAAAATGTCCAATATCACAGATTTTTTAAACAAAAGTGGCTATGAAAAATACTAAATGAAGTGAATTATATATAAGCGCTTCATGGTGTGCATATCCATATCTGCAAGATAATGGTGGTATGTTTTTGCAAAACTTAAAAAAAAGGCTCAATACAGTGTTTGCTACTCAAGAATCAGTTAGGGCGTGGTTTCTCCTTTTTTTTTTAAAGCATACTTTTTAAAAAGTCAAATAAAACTGGCTATGGTACATTGAGTGTGAGAGTACTTAATATAATAGAATAAACACATGATAGTGGTCCTATTCAGAAAACTTTAAGGATAGTTTTAATAACTGCTTAAGACTGCTTAAACAATGCTATGAAAACCCATAAAATAATAAACCCTCCCTTAAGTTAAAATTGTTAAATGGACCACAAACTTTATGTATTTAACCAAAATAGGCTTCAAAAAACAATCCTTCTGAAAGTCCTTAAAGTTTTGGGAATAGTAGTCTACATGTCTATTGTGCACACATTTGTTTTAATATAACTGAAAACAAGATGTCACACCTGCAGTACACATAGTGCAGAAGAAAATATCTTGAAACTTTAACATGACAGCGCAAGTAATAACTGTACCAGCTCTGTACCTTTATTAAACGAAACAACGTACCTTCTGAGCTCTGCGCTTGTCAGCTCTCTGATTCTGGTGATATATTCTGCTGAAGTTGGAGACAATAACAGGAACAGGCAAAGCAATAACTAGCACTCCACTCAGAGAGCACACTGAGCCAACAATCTTCCCTACAATCGTCTTGGGAACCATGTCGCCATATCTGAAATAAAAGAAGTAAAATGGGTTAGTGTTCCTTGTACACCCTGTTAGCATCTTAACTCTATCACATGTAGAGTGTTCCTTATTCATGATTTATTACTGTGCCAACTGACCCCTCAGTATCATTCTTCAAGTCACACCACACCTCTGTCAACTGGTGTATACAGTATGTGTTGCGCCTATAATCAATGGTGTTTGTATAACTTGTACACATTAAATACATGTAATAAAAAAAATATATATACATAAAACAATATTGGATTCACTACATGCCTGTGCATTTACTAGTGTTCCAATGCTTTCATGTGACCCTAAATTTAAATATTTAAAAAAAAGTTGCTGTCTACTCTGTGAATAGTAACAAACAAGATGATTTTAAAAAAAAAAAGAAACGTCCACTAGAGGATGCAAGGCTGTTACTAAAAATACATTAGATAAGAAAATGAAAAAAAAAAGATATTTCCCTCTTTGTTTTATTGACTAAGTTGCTAAGGTATTTTTGTGTCTCTACCTCATTGGTTGGTGGCAAAGCTAAAAAAGGAATACTTTACGATACATACATGCTGTGAGTCACACTCACAGTCCAACAAATGCGTCCCGGAAAGCTTGGACTGGGAACATGAATATACACAAAACATCTTTGTCACCTTTTTCTAGTACTAGTTAACTTGGTATTTTATAAATGTATGGATGTACCGATACATGGATTATGGATGTTCATAACTAGTAGTTTTCAAGTTGAGAGTGTACTGCTTGCACACTCTTTGCTTTGCCAGGCATATAAAGAATGCAAGAGAACGTACACTCTTAACTTGATTAGAGGTAACCACCAAAGGCTTCTAAACATATTCGAAATAACAAAAAAATGGACGAAAATCTGATGTTAACGCACTTAAACACTTAGAAGTGTAGTTGCTGCTAATAGGTGTGTGGCAGAGCAAGAGCTCTTCCTGTAAATAGTGTGGGTGTTTGTGTGTGTTTTGGTGGTGGTTGGCAGAGATGGGGTTAATTCCTGTCCCTGCCAAAAATAGGTGAGAATGTGGCTGCTCCCAAATAGAATAATTGGTGATAATTGGGAGGAGCCACATCCTATAAAAGGAGAGCCCAGACCTCCATTAGGGAGACAACCAGGGAGCTGGAAACAGAGAGGTTTGCTGCTATAGGAAGAGACACAAACGCTACTGTATTTTTATTTAAAAACCTACTGCGATAGTGTATTGGGTGAGGGATTTTCTGTTTCATTTTATGTTTGTGGCTTGTTTTTGTTCAAACCCTTTTATTTTGGCTCAGGGAGCTGCGTTTTTGTTTATAATTTGATTTAAAAATAAACTTGCAGTTCTTCAGTCCTGAGTCTCCTTTCTGGCTCCTGACCACCATAGACACCCTGCCACTCTACCACAATTCTATTTTTAGTGTAAAAGGTTGGAGGCTGAATGCAAACCACAAGCATTTGCACTCAGCTCAACCACAGGGGTCAGATTCTGTATCAGCAGTTCATCACACAACACTGCCCTACACGTCCCCCTTTGATATTGGTGATCTACAACCAATCTATCCTAGTCACTGGGCTCTCTGCATTCATGGTTATAGCACTTAAATAATGAAATGGTTTAAAGTTACCATCACATCATATCAGTTAAAATGGTTGTCTTTTAGTAATCTTTTTTTTAACGTATAATAAAAGCACTGCAAATACCAAGAAAATGTGTTTAAATGGTAACGCCACAGGATTACAGTACAAACATACCAATTACTATATAGGAAAAGCTGTTCTGTTGGTCACTATTCAAGATTGGATGCTCCGGATATGTTCAATAAAAGGGAAACTATTTATTTAAAAGTATCTGAGTAGTTTTTTGTGTAGGTTTTAACGCTAAGTGTATAAAAAACAACTCTGAACTTGACACTTCTATGAAAAGTCCAGCTCACGCGAAGCTGCTGCTAATTTATGTGTGACGTCACACCAGGGCAAGCTCGCAGACCTGCCAGCTGCTTTCCTTTATTACCGCTCACCAAAACCCTTGTCAGTCACACACCTAAACACCCAGGGGATACACCATGGTAAATAAATGTGTAGTGTAGGGTTGCTCCAACACATCAAGGCCATTGGCATATCTTCATGAGTTTCCAACCACTGGAGATTTACAAAGAGCAAAAGGCTGAGGTGAAATGATCGTTCATTATGCATTCTTACAGTCTCGTGTCTCGACTCCGGCATAAGAACTTGATCTTGTGCCTCCCGATCACTCCATATTATTTAGATCGCCAATCTTAATATAAACGTTTTATTTATTTATTTATTATTATTATTTTTAAAGTGCTGCGGAGCGCCACTTGAAGTGCCCCAACACCCATAATTGCGCCTATTTGATACGGACCATGTTTGTCCCACACATGTTCCTTATAACTTTTGTTTTTGAGATCTCCTCTTCATGGCTTGGCTCTTTTTGTAACTTGAATTTCTTTTCACATTGACAGTTTTTATACAACAGAGACACGAGTGCAGAACAGATAAACAAACTTTTTTTTTTTTTTTTTTTTTGCAAAATAACCTTTACCAGTGGTTTTACAGACCCTGGTTAGCACTAACCTTGGACTACCTAATGTTAAATTAGGGAAACTAATATTGGAATGAGGCCGCTGAAGCTCGTAGTTTGTGATTTTTACATTTATACATTTCTTAGATCATATTTGCCTATGCCAGGCTAGACTGTATGTGTAGGATAAAACAGCAATGATATTGAGTTAATTTTACAAATTAATACCATATGCAATATGTTGACTGCATAAACCTATACTACTAATCATTCAGAAGCATTCATCGCCTTCACTTCTGTCATCTGCCAACTTACTACATGTGTTTACATCAGTGAATGTCCTGGTGTGACGTCACACACGTGCGCTCTTTCGGGGTAGAGGAATCGAAGGTTTTTGAAAACAGTCTAACCACAAATGTGCCTTTTGTTCATGAATGAAACTTTCAGGACACGGTTAGAAAGTATAGCTACACGCAATAATGACTTTATGTCATGACACCCCACCTTTAATTAAATGAACTTTTCTACTGTTCCACATCCCTCGTGTCAATTGTAATACACATCAGCTTTATCAGCTTTATACAGTAGAGCTTTGATGATAGCATTAATAGCATAGTCAGTGGTGCTTTGACAAGGAAAGCAACATGTTCAGCCCACATTTTATACAGTTAAACTCTGGCAGGATTACTAGGTTTACCTTTAATAACCTTAGGAGTATGTGTGATCTGTTGTTTAAAGAAGAGGCATTATAGTTTTAACTATGTGTGTGTGTGTGTTTATGGGGCATACAGTATATGTTTATAGGACTGGTTAAAGCACAGTACAAAGTAGCCAGTGCTGATACACAGTTTCAGTTGGAGACTCTGGAGTGTACTAATCTTAAATATAGGCTTTTCTTTTAGTAGAATGCCCCAGTGATTTTATGCAGGCTTTGTGGAGTGTGTTCTCTTCAGTCACAACATTGATTGATAACTAATGTAGAGTTGTACATGATGTGACAGGAAGGGGA
Source organism: Acipenser oxyrinchus oxyrinchus (assembly GCA_030684275.1). Taxonomy (NCBI): domain Eukaryota; kingdom Metazoa; phylum Chordata; class Actinopteri; order Acipenseriformes; family Acipenseridae; genus Acipenser; species Acipenser oxyrinchus. The sequence goes on along the minus strand of CM060256.1, from coordinate 18,046,107 downwards.
TATGGGGGGTGAGGAGGTGGGGGATGTTAATGGTGTTTTAGAATAACTTGTCATTACTCATGGAATTACATTTCCTCATTATCATTAATTTGCCTATAACTGCAAGTCTTTATCCAGCGTGCCTTTTTTCTTTTTTTATCTTTGAATTTACCTTTTCTCATCACTCACGTATAAGGGTGTTTTGTGGCCGCACAGTTGATTTATGTCTATAAGCCTCCAAACCTCAGAAGCGCAGTGCTGCTTGTTACTCTAATATGTATCTGCCTTTGATTTGTGGCTGTTTTTTAAAAATACATTTTGTTTTTCTTTAGAATGGTATTGCAGACAATGTCACAATCAATAACAGGACATGTAGATGTTGGTGAATAACCAAGATGGGCTTGATCTGATTGATATACAGTCCAATAAATATGGGGTGGCCATTTCAGACAGATACAAAACAATAAGATGGTGCTTCATTCATTTTGCACTCTGTGGCAGATCTGTGTTTTTTAGATTTGGTAGGACGATGACCAAATTGAAAATCTACAAACAGCTAACCATCGTTCTGGCTATATGCTGCAGCCACAATAGAATTTTAGAATTGATCAGCTCGTAAGTATAAAAGCCTAACAATGACTTCCAATGAGCATGCTTGGAATGGACATATATACACTGTAGCTGGAATACCCACACAGTGCATTGCAATGATCAATACTGCTAGCTTCCATTTTACTGCATATTGCTTTGTTTTAAAATTGGCTGTGATGCTGTACTAGAACTTGTCATACTTCCAATTGGTGGTGGCAGCAAATATTCATAACTGCTACAAACTTTTAAAAGATTTTAAAGCAGATTTATACTACCACAATATATTAAATGATATTTAAAATGAACAGTGTTGCCCCAGTATATAAAATTAATCCACTTCGGCAGTTTGAAAACAACATAAGTACAATTTAAAATTCATTATGTGTCCTAAACCTAATACATGGTCAGCAAAGGACAGAACCATTATTGTCAATATACCAGATGAAGAGAATGATGGAAACCATGTCTAACAAAAATATATTTACACTTATATAACAAAATTATTCAAATATTATAATTAATAGGGTGCTGCTCGACCTCTCTACTGTTTAGTGGGGTCCCATGCAGCCTGCCTCTCACAGAAACGTGTGATAAACCACTCTGAAGCAGCTGAGTGCACTTAATGAACCTAAAATATATACTTCAGATTAATTCGAATTTTGCTTTTGCTGTTCATTCAATACAGTATGGACTCTCATCAAGGTTGAATATATCTTGAAATGCCTTAACTGCTCAGGAAACTGCTGAAATAAAAAACGAGTTTGGGCACTATGAGTTTAGGAGGTTTGTGTTACATTAAACTATGTACCGTGAAGAGTGTACTCGTTTTATAACCATTGAAATACTGAAACAAGCATTAAAGTTAAATGTGGGGTTTCCAGATAAAACATAAGACAAAATACTATTTGTTATACTATTATTATAAGTATTTGTTTTCGGGATCTGTACTTCACTTAAGTACTTTATTTCTGGGATATTTACTTTTACTCAAGTACGTTTGTTTAGAAAATATTGTACTTTTTACTCCACTACATTTCCCAGAAGCATCTTGTTACTCGTTCTTTCAGCACACTGACTCTTGCTCTGGCCAGGATTCTGATTGGGTAAAGCAGAGCCGCATGCGCAGTGTCTGCTTGCTTTGATGACGGGGATGGCAAACCTGTGGCATGCAGAGTCGTATTTGTTGGCATGCCAAGTCAGCAGCTGTTTGCTGGTTGTTGTTTTTTGAGCTGAGTGGCACTTTAGAAAGCCAGTCAGTCAGTTTGATTTGCAAGGATGGCCCCGCCCCTGAGTAACTGAGCAGTGCTAACTGTATCCCTTATTATCTCAATGTTCTGTTTCACTGTTTATGGCTGTTTTATGTTGTTGTGCTGCACTCTGTAGCCAGGAGGAAGCAGACAAAAACAGTAAGTCTGTCCATATGTAATTGTGGTCAGGTATGGATGTGTCAGCGGGACTCGCGGGGTCCCGGGAGGAAGAATTTTGCTTACCATTATCTCCTGTACTATTAGTACTTCACACTCGGACACAATTTAAAATTGTCGGAGTCGGGGAGCCTAAAAAACCCTGAATGACATAATGCAAGCAAAAATATATTCACTGTCACATACAGTACTATCTCAGACGATGTTTGATGCTGTTTTTTTATGTAATCTTGACACTATGGGGGAAATGCAGGTGTCAAATTACGTTGAAAAAAAAAAAACTAATAGCCTATCCACAAATGTACTCATGAGGCGTAATTTATTTAGTTTTTTTTTTTTACAACCTGCTTTTTCCCCCACTGTATGAAGACAACCACAGCTATCTTTTTCCAAAAACAAAACAAAACAAAAAAACCCCACAATGCCACAAAGTATACTATCTACTACTTGTTATTTTACAAAATGTAAAAGCAGTAGATATGTTTAAGGAAGTAAATATATCACAGTTGAAACAAATTAAGGTACACCGGTAATGGTTGTGTGCAACTGCAAACAAATAAACTAACACTATGGCCAGGATCACCGATGCAGCGCCAAATGCGCAAACTTTTTATATGTATTGCATTGTGATTGTTTCTTTTAATGTAGTTTAGCATTAAAATTCTCAAACGTGATGAAATGTGATTCATGCATTTCACTGTAGTGTAGCAATACTGCAATATTAGAAGGTTTTGTTTTGTTGGTATGTGCTCAATTATGTAATCTTATTAATACTTTTAATGTATTTATTTAGAGGTATATATCAGTGAATAAATAAAATAAACAGTCTTGGGGTATGTTTATCATAATAACCTAAAGTGTCAATTTTAGCTTTCACTTTCAACATCTTCTAATTGTATTTGACAAAGCAAGAATAAATCAATTTAAAACAGAATGGACTCCTTTTAAAATAAATCTCCTTTTTAGAAGAGATTCTTTCTTTGCGTGAAACCAAGATGTGTGTAGTGTACTTGTTTAATCATTTGGTGTGGATGTTTTTATCTAGTGGTTGCATTGGGACCCACTACCACTACCTACTAAGACACTTATAATCATGTTTCATTGCTTTAATTCACGGGTTTGCTGATACCATATTGCTCTTTGAACCCATTTGCCATGGTCAAACAGTGCAAGTCGGCTTTCCTTAACATTTGGAGATACACAGAAATTACTTTGAAATGGGATTTGTACTTTGCGTCATTAATACAGTTATGTGCACGATCAAAAGTACAATAATTAAAAAAAAATGTTTCTAGACAATCTAGATCAATTATGATTATCAATATTGTAACTTAAGAATACATGAATAGTTCATGTGTAACTTGCTCATATCAAGGGACTGCTCTAAAAAAATATTGTTCCATTCCAGCCTTCCAACAACAGACATTTTTTTAATTAACAACTAGAACATTAAGCAATCATTGACTCGCATGCTCCAAATCTACAATGTTCAAACTCTACCCCCCAAATGTATGCTTGATCAATGGACCATATAGAATTTGCACATCTTTATGGAATCATTTGCACACAATCTTAAAAAATGTAAAATACTAGAAAAGACAAATTAGGGAAATACAGAATTATAATGCAGCAATTATCTGTACCACGAAATTTTCAATTGCATGGTCCATATAAATGTTAACTTTAGTGCAGTTCGGGGGGCGTAAGCCAGGGCTTCGCCCCTTCCTAATTTCACCTGCCTATCATCATAAACCCCCTATTTAAACCCAGTCACAGCCCTGCTCTTTCTCTTGCGTTGCATTTTCCTCCTCCTCACTTTTTTCATATGCCGTGTGTCTCTGTGGGGATAGTGAGTCTCTCTTCCCCGACCTGGAGCTCCAGTAACTCTGCAGGTTCTTTGTGTGGTCAGAGGGGATCACCGGCCACACTATTCTTTCACAGCTCATGCTCTATGTCTTGTCTCAAGAAAGAAGGCTCTGTCTTACTTCCTCCTTTATCCTCCTGGGACATGGCCCTCATACTCTTAGTGCTCGAGTCCCATAACTAACAATTATTTGTGTTCTTTCAGATTCTCTTTTCTTCCTTACGTCAAGGCTTTGTACGAGCCGTTCCGTCCTCCGAGGGTCGAACCCGGTTGGTAACCTGGACCCAGTCGCGAGGATCCCCCTATAACGACTCTCCGAGAAGTCAGAGGACTCTGTATTTTCAGGGGCCCGGTGGCCGATAGGGCTGGCCTCGACTCCCTAGGGAAGGCTCTCTCAGTTGGAGTCCGGCCCATCCTTTTCTCTCTCCCCTGTTCTAGAGTCCAAGCCTCCAATCCTAAGTTGCAAAAACATTCCCTTCCTATTGCAGCCCTGGCTCCTGACCCATGAATCTCTGTTTAAAATGTATACAACTATCTTGTGAAAGACTGAAGAAAATAGATAGTGTTCTACAATGAAGACTGACATACTGTAGTACATGTGTTTAATCTATAGGTTTCTGTTACTGAAACCCCAGTAATTAGATTTTATTTAAGGCTTTTACAATTATTGAAGCAACTGTTGTAACCTTTGAAGCGTTTAGTGTGATTCAAGCATGAATTTAGTATCCTTAGTAGATCTACTACTACCCCATTATTCTAGTGATATTTTGCTAATTTATTTCATTTACATCTAAGTCATGTAGCGTTGGAGTCCTGTTCCAGGCAGCTTAACATTCTAATGAATGTTTTTTTTTTCCCCAGGGGGTACTTAAAAAAGACCTTATTCACGCTGAATTCACATTACACATTTAAACGCCTTTAGGTTGCATCGGGAGTGTCTCAAGCTACCAGAGGGTGCCATAAATTTTAATGTTGCTTGAAGTCCTTTAAAATTCTCTGTGCATCCAGCACAAGAGACTCAAAGGCATCCAAAAAGCTGTGTTTTGTAATTGTCGACATCCTACAAGGGCTGCTGCCGAGTTTTTTTTTTATTTTTTAAATGAGCTGGCAATGTGTCACAACATCATTTACATGGTTATTTTTAATTGGTTTCATGATAAACTGAAAAGTGGTTTGACAATTATTGTTATATTAAATATGCCAAAGATGGTAATTGTGAGTAATAGTTTAAACAAATGTGACCAACACAACCATAGTAAACTTTCTGTAAATGTTACTTACACATACAGTAGCCATGATCTGGTACAGAATAGTATACCTATGGGTACTTTGCACATAGTGTACTCCATAACACTCCAAAGGCCCAGCTAGGCCAAATCACTGACCTATTTTTTTGCTTTTGGAGCATAGCAGGCCTGACTACAGGAAGCCTGTTAATATCATTCACCTGATGTCTTTACCATATTTAAACGTGGGTGAGAATGCTACAAAAAACAACAATATAATTGAACTTTAAAATAACATGCATAAAAGTCAAGATGCAGACAGACTGGCATAACAATTCAGATTTGTTTTTAGACTGCAATAGCAGTCAAAGGTAGAATATCTCCAAATGCAATGTGTGGGCTTAAAACAGCAGCATGTCCATCTCGCAGTTGTCTCTGGAATGGCATTGTTTGCAGAAAACCACCACCAGAATGCACTGCTCTTGGAGCAAGTTGGTCATAATGGATTCTGCCCACAGACATTGTCGTTGTATAGTGTTAGGACAAGCAACAGTGGCCTGTATCACAGAAACCTTTAATACTGGAGACACACTCAATGCGCTGGAAGCTACCCACTATTAAGACTACTGTGTAAGCCATGTAGAACAACACAACAAATCCAATGCTGTTAATCATTTGAACCAATGGACCTACAATGGAATGCGGGTGACTCTTTTCTTGCTTTTGTTGTATTAGATATCAATAAAAAAACAAACATAAAACGTCACTGAAAGGAAACAATATCAGGTTCCTTAACAGAAATAACATGAACTGTATTTTTTAGAAAAGATTATATGATTGACTCTTTAAAGTTAGGGATGAAAAAAAGCTATAAAATAGTATACAATTTAACCAAATCTAGCTGTTCTACCATGCTAGATTCCTAAAACGGTAAAATTAAAACCCAGTGATAGACTGTCAAAGGAGAAAAAAACAAGAAGTAAACTATATTTCTAGCAAAAGGCTTCATATTAGGCCACATGTCCTTTGGTTCTGTTGTCTGTTTTATTTCTCCTTCTCTAAAGATATTTGCATCTTGTTTCTTATTGAAGAATAATCTAACCATAAAACTGTACAATAATGAGGAAAAATATAAAAGTTTGTTTCTGGTGATGGCAGTGGATGCAAGGATACTACAGTAAATCCAATATCAGTAAACTGAAATGCAGTTTATGTTTGCTTTCTTGGAATGAGAAGCTACTTGGGAATATAACAGTGACAGCTGAAAGTTAGGAGGAGAGTTATCCTAAGTCATATTTCATCCCTTGGAGAGTTTAATACTGCACTATAACATACTTAATAAATTGAGTTAATTGAGTCTTTCTTTCTTTCTTTCTGTGGTTGGTTCTATCAACACTGCAATTTTATCTCACAGGCTTGCCTAAAAGAAAAGGTGATTGTGTCTTTGGCTAGCTGCTCTAACATAATTTCTAAATGAACTAACACATAAACAATCGGTGATTTATTAAATATTAAATTCAAGAAAACGGTATCTTTAAAAAGTATTAATATTAGCGACCATGGGGTCTATTAAATCTCAGCAGTGGCGGATCTAACTACCGTCATTATTTAAATAATGTCTTATACAGACAGCAACGCACATGCACTGTTGGATGCTTTATTTCCATAGCTTTGAGCCACTGATCAATCCGATATGCCTAATTGACATAGACGTCATTTACACAGGGGACATGGGGGACATATCCTACTCACTTTTTCAACGACGGGGAAATGTCCCCCTCACATTGCAGCAGTAGTGAAACTTTTATTTCTCAATAATGTATTCGTATAATCAGTAGACTCCACTAGGATCCAGGGGAAAGGCCAATCAACTGAGGCAGCATTGGCACGCAATACATTATGTCCCCCTAATAATGCTGTCCGTTCATGAATTCATATTCCGTCTAGATTTCAGTATGAATAAGAGTGGCATTCATCATTAATGGCATATTAATTCAATTGTTGTTACTAAGTAATTATATTGTAATTAATGAAACTTAAAAAGTAGTGGGGTTCCGAAAAAGATAGCGTTATACGTCCCCACGTGTTGCTACAACTGTTTCAGTAACGTACCTGTCATTTTTCTTTTCATTGTTAACATCCTAACAACTTTTTACACTTATAACTTTAAAGTCTGTTTCAAAGCTATTTTCAAAATGGCATGTCTAGCACTGGGGTTTGAGATCTGTTCTCTAAATCACGGCAGGAAGAGCGACTAAAAAAAAACCCCAAAACAACAAGTGCTCTGGCTTTTCTTTTCCGTACCACATCATGGATCGTTATTGCTGTGTTACCTGTTTGACAATGTGGGCAATAATCCTAACACTAGCAGTGCACTAGAATGGCCATTTTGAAAAGATATTTGAAACAGACTTTAAGGTCTAAGTGTAAAAAGCTGTCAGGATGTTAACAATGAAAAGAAAAAATACAGGCACATTGTTTAGTTGTAGCAACACGTGGGGACGTGTAATGTTATATTTTTTTCGGAACCCCACTACTTACTCTTTAAACAGGAGTTGACATGTTTAGTTTTATATGGTTTCTTTTCTACTACAGAAGATGTCTCCAACAGTGGCTAATGCAATGTTGCCATTTTATACCTCCTCTTTATCCTAGCACTATCAAGAATGACATAAAGAATTATATAGAAAGAGAAAAATGATATAGAAAAAGCCCTCAAAGCATTCAGCGTTGTGAACAACAGGGAAAATAATGAAGATTAGACCAACAGGGATCATTAATTTGAGTTACTATTAAAGGAAATCAGCACAGTGTTCTTTTTTCCAGTATGAATAAAGGTGTCCTCATTCACTTGCAACTGTCGTAGCCAGCCAGCGGTGCTCAATTTTAGGCCAGCCATTTATAATAATCAGCGAGTTAATATGCAAGAATTAAAAAGAAGAGTTAAATATAGCATGATGCTGACACACAGACTGTGTCCTTATAAGATAAGAATCATTTTGTAAATGGAACTCAGGCACTGCTTGGGTCTGAATTCACAGACGGCATCAATTTCACTGACATCTCAGCAAAATGTATGAATGGTTCGCTAATTAATGATTATGTTCTCTGGCTGACCTAAAGATTAAACATTGATTACTTAACTATGATTATTGATTAACTGAGAAATATCTTTAAAAAATGCTTCTTAAAATAATCCCAGTGACCTTGTATTACAGGGACTTGCAAAAAAAAGAAAATGTAATTTGAGGTTTCTTGCTCTTAAGTATTATAATTACAAACACTTTAATAATCGCTTGGCAAAAAGGATCTATAAAGATACAAAGTTAAACAACACCTAGATAGGGCCAACACAGTTGAAGATGCACTCAGTTAAAACATTCCAAAAAAGGTGGGCTATACTGCATTGGGATTTTGTAAATATCTTTATATGGCTGACCCTTTTTGAAACTTGTATCTTTTTATTGATTTCACATGTTTCTAGAAAATATCCTTTTATTCTGCTTGGGCTGAACTCTGTTATGCTAAGGTACACATCTGCAGAACTCTTTGTAAAATCAACCCCTTTGTTGAGGTCTATTACTCATTCTTTTTCTTCAGGTATTCACAGACAAAAGAGACCAAAAAAGGCTACAGGGGAACATAAGCAAAGGCTGGTTTCCATGGCCACTGCATGTACCAGCATTCTCAAAAGGGGGTTACTTTATTGATCACAATACAGCAATTTCCATGTATTAATACAAAGCAATATGAGGTCTAATGTAACGGAAAGGGTAGCTTTAGAATACAAAAATATCATCCTTTATGAGTAAATTGTGCTTTAAATAAACAATGACAATTCTCAGTGGAAGGGGATTTAAACAAATATATTGCCATAACACTGCTCAAAGCAGCTGTCGAGTATTTTATACTTACCGTCACATACTATATCCAATTGTGATGAAACATGCTAAGGAACTTAAGCACAAGCTATTGAGTATATCAGAATCTGGGAGTATAGTAAGGCATCTGTCCGTCTGTCTCTTATGTGTATTCACATTTCTGAATGTTCATACAGTGGATGTAGGTCATGCTGATCAACCTTTTCTGATGTTTCCGCTACATCCAATTCTTTGGTATCCTAAGTAATGCGGGTGAAGGATACAACAACATAAATAGATAATGGTTGAAATCAGTAGGGTTTTTAGGTAAGGAGCTCTGTCACCTGTCAGGATTTAACATGAGAAAGAAATATCCCATTGATGTTCGGTGCATTGTAGGTGACCTTGGATGTGCTTAGAACTGTCCTTTGAGCAAATTCTTCTATTCCCGAGCACTATAAGTAATTACTATTAAAACTGTACATAAAGTCCTGGAGCTCATAACCACATCATCTTTTAATGAATGGCAGGGCTGCATGTTACTCAAGGTGTTCTTTGTATTGGCAAAAGAGTAAAATAGCTTCTCCAGTGGCAGCTCCTTCCCTGCTGAGTAAAATTATTTTAACCACCTTAAACCCCACTGTGGAAGTCAGGAGTCAAATGACAGTCTTTTTGGAATTTAAGCATGCCACCTGTCCAGTAATTACTGTTTCATTAAAGTAATTAGAAATGTACTGGTGATGTATTGTATTGTTCCTGCAGCAAATATGAACAGGAAAAAAATACTACAAATATAAATGTTTTATCTAGTCATTTTGCTTTCCACTGAGGCACATCATTGTTTGGTGTACGTCATTATTATACATCATTAGCCCTTTTGACTATGCAGCAATCCAGTAATCCAATATATAGCCACAAAGCATTCAGGAGTTAATGGGTAGAATCATTTGATGCAGCATTTCATACATTGTATACGGCACAATCAAATTAGCCCTTGGCACTGTAGTGGCCAGATAAAAAAAATAGGGCACGGGCAATGTGCCTAACTGTAACAAGTGTCATCTGTTGCTGCCAGTGGAGAAATAAAAACACTTGATAAGAGTGGGAGTGTCTGCGTATTCCTTACCTTGGGCTACTGTTATTAGACTACAATGTTGAATTTGTTCACTGATTGGATTTAAAATGAGACTTGCCTGGCAAATCATGAGGCCGCAGATGCCCATTATTGTAGGGAGCTATCAGACTCAATGGCTGGATATGATGGCTGGCACACTGTCCTGTTGGTTTACTGCCTTCACTGATGTCAAAGCCATTCCCTGGATCTATTTCTTTATCAGAATTCATGGAACATACTAATTTACATTTCTTATTGTACCTAGCACACCACATCTACAGTTGTCATAATCAAAATCATTTTGTTAAAAAAAAAAAGTGATGGAATGGATCCTGTTCATAGTATGTTATTTGACTTTACTCGAAGGACAACAATACAATTAAGTGACTCACACACACACACACACTGTTAGAGATGTTGGTTTTCACAAAGACCCCTTCTTTTAATGATTGCAGTATTTAGATCTGCCATTAGATCAATTGAATAGAACATGTTTCTCTTATAACGATAACATAAGCCAACATCATCCCAAGGATTCCTGTAACCACACAGAGTCCTTAACCCCCGATGGCTTCTGTAAGAGCAAATCCAACATAATTAAACTCAACTAGTAAGTGTTCCCCCACCGGTCTCAGATCAATCAAATTAAACTATCCTTTCTGCTGTATCTAAAACATTATGTAAAGAGTAGAGCCAATTAAACACCCACAAGAGGGCACTCTTTCACAGGAGAGTCATAACAGACAAATATAAAAAAACTGTGTTACAAAAGACTGATGCTTTTTATACTCTAACAATAAATAAATAAATAAATAAATAAATAAATAAATAAATCCTTCTAGTCCCATAAAACAGAATTCCTAATACAAGATTATTTTTTCATTCAACATGTTTCCATTTGGCCAAATATCAGATTCTGCTTTACACTGTAAACCCGGAGGACATAGCTGTTTCTTATGATGCGGAGACAGAGAATGCCAATACAAATGACATACTGGTGTTGTCATTATATTGTAATTTCAGTTTTGTGGGTTTTTTTATAATCTAAAGTTTATAAATGGCAGGCCTTATTTTTTATTCTAATTTAAGCACCATGTGCCTAATACAGTATAATTGTGGTATATTTTTCTTAAAAGGAAAAAAAAAAAACATTATTACATGCAACATTTTTTTTTATTTTTATATTATTTATATTCGCAGTCACAATACTTGTTGTGGTGAAAACAAGCTGTAAGACTTTTACTAGTCGTAATTTGTAACTCTGTAGCAGAAACAGAGTTGTCTCTCTCAAATGTTTGTGTTACATGACTTTTAGGGTAAAAGTCTCAAATTTTAAACACTCAAATATAAGATACTGTATACAGCAGTACTAAAAGGAAACGTTTAATAAGATGTCTTTGCGAATGTTATTGAAAAAGTCTTCCTGTCAAAAGGCATGTCTGTGGGTTAAAAAATCTTTCACCCTAACAATGTACAAGGGATGGGACAGCTGGGATGAAATACCGCTTAGGTACCCTGGTCCCAACAGTTGTAGCTAATACCCCAAAAACAGCTCTGCTGCTGAACTATACTCCTGCCTTGGCTGCCTTATTTAACATTGCACTCTCCACTGACCCTGCAGCCTCCATCAACTTAGAATCCTTGCTTCCACCCAGGTGCTTCCACTGTGCTACTTTCTGTGCTTGCCCCCAGCGGTTCTTTGTCTGCTTCTTATATTTTTCTACCTCTTCTGTCTTTCAGGACTAAGCTGCCAATGATCTTGTCTGTCCGGAGGCTCTAACACTTGTTAAGCTTCCCCTGGCAACATGGAAGATGCAGCAGCTGTAACAATCCAGATTGACTATAGTAATATTTCACCTTTGACTTTTCACACTATGCATTTCATTACTCCTCTGCGCTCCCTGGTCAGTCATTGAACTGCAGCATGCGACTGGGTTCATTGCTTGTTAAATATAGCTTGAACCAAGAGATCCACAGAACCTTTGGTCAGGCTTTTTGAAAAGAGGCTTGAATGATTTCTACCATCTTACTTGAAAACAATGTCATGTATTTGTTGTTCCAACCTTTGGTAATGGCATATAACATATTTAAATTGCTTTAATCTGTTTAAAATAGTTTATAACACTTTGGATGTCAGGCTGTTTTACTTAGACAAAAACATCAATAAGAAAATACAGACTCTACAGAAGTCAAGCTTTCTAAAGGTGTGGGTTTTTTTGTAATGATTGCTATTTAAACATTTATTACCGGTACAAAAAATAATGAATGATCTAATTTCAAGATGTAAGAAAAAAGTTAGAACACTTTGAAAAAGGTGTGCTTTTTATCATTATTATTTTATTTTACATTCCCATAATATATGGATGTTTATAAGGGATGGACATATCAAAGCTGTAATAGGTTGCAACCTTCTTTAATAGAAATAGTAGGAGACTGAAACATAAAAAAAAAAAACTTGACATAGTGAAAGCGGCTTATCATATGAAAAAGAGATCCAGTTGTATGTAGCTTAACGTGACCTTTTATCATACAGAATGTCACCTCATTTATATAGATATTGTAAAAAAAATAAACAACCTTATTGCAGCTTTGAATGGGATTTTTTTTATTTTAAAAGACTATTTCGATCAAAACAAACACACAGGACTGCACAACTGATCACATCCATCAATCTATTATTTGCAGAAAAATGAACAGACAGAATAACCGACCCACTTTTTATAGCCAGCCAAAAGCAATGACCCCTTGGGACAACATGAATATTTATTTAAAAGCTAAACAGAGCGACTAATATCTCATTGCTTCTTGGTGACAAAGACACACACACACAGTGTTGATCTGTCAATGATATGCAAAGTGTTATATGACCTTGCTATTTTGAAATGAACACACCCCAAACTCAACGCATTTCTCAGCTTGTGTGGGTCAAGGTATGTTCGACAGTCCATTTGCGGTCTTTTTTTTTTCTAATGCCATATGAACAGCTTAGATATTTCTGAACTCATCTGTTTTAATAATGTTGTGTTTGCCATGTAAGTACATTTGACTTCCCTACTATGCCAAAAAACAATGTCAGCTCATTAGTAATGTTATAAATTACTTGTTATACAGCGTCTTAGTACTGACACCTTAGGAAGAAGTTAAATCGAAATACTTGGAGATGTGAGATTTCACCAGTTAGGGTGAATTTAAAACAGGGCTAAAAATAGACTGTTATTCAGTTAGGCAAAACACAGAATAGTTAACTGTATTGCTTTTAGTTCAGCTATTCAAGAAAATTATATCTCCTTGTTGTGCACAAATACACAGTAAATGCAAGTAGTAAGGTGATGGTTTAAACTCAACGATTGAAATTACAATATTGAAATTTAAATTACAAAATCATTCAGATTAATGTGAAATATTTAATAACAGTCCTCAAATGATACAATTCAGGTTTCCTAGCTCTGAGAAGGAGTGATAATGACAGCCTTCGAAATGGAGATATTGAGTTAGACCAGTATTGGGAGGCGTGAGGGAATTGGTGCTGCTAAAAGATCTGAAGTAATGCAAATGTATTCCACGCTGTCATGCATTAATCAGTGCTTAAAATAGCTGAGAAACGTTTTACTTTCTACAGTGCACCTGATACATACCCAATGTACGTGTTTCTATATGACTTTCAATACTCACCATTTCAAGTAATTACATGATTTTATTGTGCAACTTGAGCAGGTTTGTATGCAGCAAAGATTGTGAAATGAATGTCTCTTTCAAATGGAGAACTCATTCTCTTGGGCTTCATTTATCTGCAATTAACATTTGAGTTGGTCACGTTCACAATAAAATGTAATGAAGTGTTGTGTTGAGCACTTGAGAAAAACAAACAAACTAATTAAAGCAGAGCAGACTTTTAGGATTCCAAATTGCATGTCAATTTCTTTTATGTATTATTATTATTAAGCTTCCAAGCGGTTCTTTTGTAAAACAAGATGGCCGCCAGACCTACATTTTCTTCTTAAATTTAAAACCGCTTCAGTTGAAAAATTGTTTATTTGATTAACTCCAAAGTTGACAAGCATCATCCCTATGTCAACATAAATGACTTTTTCAAAATTGTGTTTGTGCGTAAGCCAATATGGCCACCTGACGCATTTCTTTAAAAAACTTTCAAACTCTTCGGTCAAATGTAAAACTAGCTTAGAACTCTTTACAGAGTGTATATAGGTTTATGGTTACTATAGAACACAGATAGGAACCCATATATGCTCTATTCCAAAATTACCTTGATCGTGGCCTTTAACCTCAATTTAAGGTTAAATATAAAATTAGCTTAGAACTCTTACAGTGTGTAGATAGGGTCATGGTTAGTATAGTGTTTAAAGTTATAAAGCATTGTGAGATAATGAACTAATGCAGTATTTTGAATTGAAACTGCTCCATAAAACTGATCTGTTGCTGACACTTGTGCTGCAATGATACAGCTTGCCAAAATGTCCAACTGGTACTGAGCTTGGAAGCCATGAAACTGCCTGGCAGTTCTAGTTATTATTATTATTATTATTATTATTATTATTTTTCTGTTCACCTAACGTACCAATGGAATTACTAGGAAATTAATCATAGAGAATTTAAAATTATTATAAGTACAGTATAATACTTAAATATATTGGGTAATATCCTAGGCTTCAAGAGAAAAAAGCTATTAATGCTATGCAGATGTTTGCCCTGGATCTGCTATCCTCGCCCGTGTCTTAGGACATTTACAATTTCTATTTTCTGTAAAAAATAAATAAATAAAATTAAAAGCAGCCAAATACAAGATATACAAACACCTGTATGGAATAGAGTGTATGTCTTCTAACAGTGTAAGCGTAGCAGGGTTTCCAGATCTCACCAGTGGTTCTTGTTTCTAATATAAACTATATGTAGGAAGTTTGAAACACAGTGGTTCAATAAGGCTGTATATTTTGCTTTAAAAAACAATTAGATAAAGGAACCACAGCCTTAGACTGTATAGAATGCAATGCTAAATGATTACGTTTCGTGTTTTGTCAAACATAAACACTAACTGGCATAAGTAAGTTCCATCATAATGACAAAAAATGCATAGATGTGATTATTAATTAAAATGATTTTAGGATTTGTTTTTGTCTTGCCTTTCTTAACCTTTGCTTAATATTTTTATAACTTCAAAACACTCAATTCAAAATATAAGGTTAACCCTTTGCGGTCCATTGTTGGACTGGGTCCGACATTGCAATTATTCCCACCAGGTCCTTTGTCGGACCCTGTCCGACATCATTTTAAAACGCAAAAAACGCAAAAAAGTCGGTCTCTCAACGGAAAAAGCCGAGAAAACCATTCAATGGCCGAGTGGGAACGAAAGGAGCCGAGACAAGCCGATAAAAAAAAAAAGCGCCTCTCATGAATAGTCATAGTACCCCATTGGCATCAGATGGGCGGTCAGATGGAAACAAGCTGGGAGTACAGTATCAGCTTACAGAGACTATCACGGACATTTGCAGAGCTTTTTGAGATGTTATAGCAATAAAATAATGACTTGGATTGCATTATTGAGGAGTTTGGTGATAAAACGAGTCATCAGGAGACGCATTGATCGGTATGTATGACTATTATTATTATTTTTATTTGGTAGCATATGTGAAAGCTTATAGCAAACGAAGGGTGGGCGGGCTGGAGATCCCTAGTGAGTGCTTTGTTGATATGCAGGGTCAAACATAAACACTAACTGGCATAAGTAAGTTCCATCATAATGACAAAAAATGCATAGATGTGATTATTAATTAAAATGATTTTAGGATTTGTTTTTGTCTTGCCTTTCTTAACCTTTGCTTAATATTTTTATAACTTCAAAACACTCAATTCAAAATATAAGGTTAAACTTAACCAAATTAAGTTGACAAACATTTAGGTGGGACTGTTTATACACTACCATTCAAAAGTTTGGGGTCACTTAGAAATGTCCTTGTTTTCCATGAAAACATACATGAAATGAGTTTGAATAGGAAATATAGCAAAATGAATAGGAAATATAGTCATTGACAAGGTTAGAAATAATGATTTTTGATTGAAATAATAATTGTGTCCTTCAAACTTTGCTTTCGTCAAAGAATCCTCCATTTGCAGCAATTACTGCCTTGCAGACCTTTGGCATTCTAGTTGTCAATTTGTTGAGGTAATCTGAAAAGATTTCACCCCATGCTTCCTGAAGCACCTCCCACAAGTTGGATTGGCTTGATGGGCACTTCTTACGTACCATACGGTCAAGCTGCTCCCACAACAGCTCAATAGGGTTGAGATCCGGTGACTGTGCTGGCCACTCCATTATAGACAGAATACCAGCTGACTGCTACTTCCCTAAACAGTTCTTGCATAGTTTGGAGCTGTGCTTTGGGTCATTGTCCTATTGTAGGAGGAAATTGGCTCCAGTCAAGCGCCGTCCACAGGGTATGGCATGGCGTTGCAAAATGGAGTGATAGCCTTCAAGATCCCTTTTACTGTACAAATCTCCCACTTTACCACCACCAAAGCACCCCCAGACCATCACATTGCCTCCACCATGCTTGACAGATGGCGTCAAGCACTCCTCCAGCATCTTTTCATTTGGTCTGCGTCTCACGAATGTTCTTCTTTGTGATCCGAACACCTCAAACTTAGATTCGTCTGTCCATAACACTTTTTTTCCAATCTTCCTCTGTCCAGTGTCTGTGTTCTTTTGCCCATCTTAATCTTTTCTTGTTATTGGCCAGTCTGAGATATGGCTTTTTCTTTGCAACTCTGCCTAGAAGGCCAGCATCCCGGAGTCGCCTCTTCACTGTTGACGTTGAGACTGGTGTTTTGCGGGTACTTTTTAATGAAGCTGCCAGTTGAGGACCTGTGAGGCGTCTGTTTCTCAAACTAGACACTCTAATGTATTTGTCCTCTTGCTCAATTGTGCACCGGGGCCTCCCACTCCTCTTTCTATTCTGGTTACAGCCAGTTTGCGCTGTTCTGTGAAGGAAGTAGTACACAGCGTTGTACGAGATCTTCAGTTTCTTGGCAATTTCTCGCATGGAATAGCCTTCATTTCTCAGAACAAGAATAGACTGACGAGTTTCAGAAGAAAGTTCTTTGTTTCTGGCCATTTTGAGCCTGTAATCGAACCCACAATTGCTGATGCTCCAGATACTCAACTAGTCTAAAGAAGGCCAGTTTTATTGCTTCTTTAATCAGCACAACAGTTTTCAGCTGTGCTAACATAATTGCAAAAGGGTTTTCTAATGATCAATTAGCCTTTTAAAATGATAAACTTGGATTAGCAAACACAACGTGCCATTGGAACACAGGATTGATGGTTGCTGATAATGGACCTCTGTACGCCTATGTAGATATTCCATTACAAATCAGCCTTTTCCAGCTACAATAGTCATTTACAACATTAACAATGTCTACACTGTATTTCTGATCAATTTGATGTTATTTTAAATGGACAAAAAAATTGCTTTTCTTTCGAAAACAAGGAAATTTCTAAGTGACCCCAAACTTTTGAACGGTAGTGTATGTCAATGGTTTTGACAGCCTCACTCACTTTAGAGATTTCCAAGTTGTTTTATTCTACCATAACATCTCAGTTTCTGTAGAGATCAACCTCTAACTCTACTGTCCTATGTAATCCTAACCCACACACCACCCTTCTAAAAATCCCCATGCTATGCCTAAAATGACAATCAAAACAACCCAATAATGTAAAACAGATACTCATTTTGAACAGGAACCCTTCCAATAATCAATGTGACAGTGTGCTCCCAGGCTGCTTGATGTATTCCTGCACCAATCAATCCAGACAACCCAGTAACCGTTGAGAGCTAGCTGGTCATCCACACAACACTCTACATCAAAGGTGTGCAACAAACTTTTATCACAGGCTGCATATCCAGAAAACTAGTTTAACCTCATGTTTATAGCGTGCCGCACATTACTAAAGAATAACATACATGCCAACAGTCCCTATATGGTCGGGACAGTCCCGATTTCCTAGCAAATTTCCAAAGCATTAATATCGTACTGTTATACCATGTACACACACATTGCACAATAATACAAAGCAAATTAAATATCTACTTGCTGAAGCAGGTTTTATTTTAGCAGACAAGTTGTTCCGTATGGAAGATAATTTGTGCCAAAATTAAAAATAAATAAATGTAATGTATGTCGATATTTATTTATTTATTTATGTATTTTGTTATTTATTTCTGTTCTTTATTTATTTCGTTATTTATTTATTTATTTTTTAATTTTGGCACAAATTATCCTCCATAGTGCAGTTGTAGCAGGCAGCAATGTGGCAAAAGTCACAGGACAGTGACCTCACTTACCTAGCAACAAGCCTCTATGTTGGGAATGGGTTCTTTCAATGTAGCGGGTTTGTGGATTTAAGAAAGCAGAGGAAGACTCATAAAATTAGTTGGAGACAAGCTAACGACAAGCAATTACCCTCCACAGTACGAATTTAAATGGTGTGCTGCTTTTTATGGGAAAGTTTTGAAAAAGCAAGTCAACAAAATATTTCCGATATATAAGCGAAATGGAATGAATACACTGGGCCGCAGTCAGACGGTAAATGGGCCACGGGTTGCGTGTCCCTGCTTGGTGTTAAAGTAATTGTATCTAAAAAAAAAAAAAAAAAAGAGTTCCCTAATTCAGTATCCATCACTATATCGGTCTCAATTGTGCAGTTTTGAGAGAAACATTTTTAGCAAGCATTTTAATTTTAAAACACGATATCTGGTACTGGTCTTGGTTAAGGAAATCTCTGTTTGCAAGCCATGCTTTTAGACTGAAGGGTGAAATTGTCCCCACCCCTTCGCTAGCTTCTTTCCTGTTAACCAGGCCCACCGAGAGGGTGGAGATATGTCCCCAGGGCCCTGTCCTGCACAGGACCAATTGCTTTTGCACCACCACCACGTAAAAAAAGTTTAAGGTTGCGCTACACTGCTACTGTACACTGAACCGATGTGCTTGAGCACTCAGGGGCTGTATTATAAGCAGTGGAGGCGCTGTCAAAATACTATTCATTTATTTTAAATTCAATATTTGAAATCTACAGTGAGAATCGTTGGATGTTCACTACTTCCAGCTCTTGCTTTATGAATACATTTACAATAGTTTTTATTTTGAAATGTGGATTTGCTGAAAAAGTTGCTTTGTCAGTTTTAATGTTATTTCTCCGTTCCATACTGTAGCAAAGCTTGGACCCTGGAAAGGAGAGTGGGCGGTATGTTTTATTTGGATATTATTTGGGTTGAATTGAACCTTCGCAAGGGATGGTTGTTTGTGCATAATTCAAATTCATGAATAGGGTTACATGCATCTGATGCTTATAGGTTTTTCACCATGGTGCCTTTTTTGCTTTTAAAAATTTTAAGTTACATAAAATATAATAATATTTTAAGTCAAACCAGCAAAGAAATCACATACCAATCCTTCCCCGGGGCCCATGAAGTCCCTTGGCGGCCCTGTTAATAACCAATTATTTGCTTCCCCTATTGACTGATACCTTCAGCCAGTAACATGCTTTGACCTAGAAGGCACAGCTAGGCTGAAAGTTGACAGGTATGTGGGAGTTAACTCCACGGTCCTATCTCTGTAGTGACTTGTTGACGGTTGCTACAATTTTTCTACCTATCAAGTAAAATCTCTTTAGGTGTATTTAGAGAGTTTCCTTCCTGGAAATTCACATGGTTTATATTTACAATGCCCAGAGACTCATTCAAACTCTTTCTGGACAAAAACTGTTTAAATATCATACAGACTTGATGCACAAATTAGTACCTGTAACCTGACACACATTTATGTTTGATTAAACTGAATGAATAAGAATAAGATATATCTGAAATGTAATACATTACAAAGAAGCCATTTGATGATATTCCAGTGTGAGATCAGGAACTAAATAAATAAATAAATAAATAAATAAATAAAAAAAATGTTCATAATGAAATTCATAAAGTAGCCTTTACAGCTATGAGGCCACATAACTCTTATTGGAATTAACTAATAAGAAAATATATGCAAATAAGTCCCTTATTATTCCAGTCCGGATTTAAAAAAAACAGCTTTACACAGATGCAAGAAAAGAAGTTGCTCTTGCAAACCCTGGATCTGGAAATCAAGTTCTGTGTTAATTATGTTGTACTTTTTCGATGAAATAAATTAACTTGTAAACACAACATTTCCCTCTATTTTCCTTAGAGACAGAAAATCTGTTTAAATACTAGTTTCTAATCTTCAGTTTCTTTGGTACTGATAAATTGAGAAAGTTCCTGTAGTACTATTGCTTTTATAACAAATTCATACTATAGAGGCCTGAATTAAAGCAATGTTTATACTTCATAATGGCTATGATGCTGCCATAATTTTAATAAACCTGAGTTATGGTTTAAATCATGCCAATGGGTTTACATGAAGCAAAGCTAAAACATACCTGATCAAAAACTTACATGATCGATAATGAGCAACATTTGAGACTTTTTTTTTGGTTGACTTTTTTGGTTGTCTTTCTTCAAAAGCAACTGACTGTGGAGGAAAATGTTGTATTACTGATCATTAACCACAAAAATTTAATATCAGGAAACATTCTGTCCAATTTTATTATAGTCAGCATCTGTTTAGTTAGTTCATTAAAACACAAATTACATGGTCCACTAGTTAATGAATGCAGTACAAAATAGTTATTAATGTTTATGATTATCCAGTCAAAAACAATTAGCAGTAATTTCACACATTATTGTGGTCTATCTAGTTTAGTGTCCTTAACATTTCTTCAGCAAATAACAAGCCCAGGATTGGGGTCTTTTCACGATTTTTGCGTTATCACTTTTTTATTGAACATATTGTAGCAATCTCAGTTAACACAGGCAGGCGCATCACACAGGGTGAGGCAATCCACACACCGCCTGTGTGTGGATTGCCTCGCCCTGTGTGATGCACCTGCCTGCGTTAACCGAGATCGCTACAATATTTTATTTGAACTGGCTATATTTGAAAACATTTTATACTGGATGTTTTGCAATATATGCTCTCACCTCAACTAGAGAGGGACGGGTAGCAAAATACCCTACCCTAATTATTACCGGCAGATTATTTTAAAACAGTTTTGAAATTATTATTATTATTATTATTATTATTATTATTATTATTATTATTATTATTATATTGTAAAATGTCTTGATTATTTTGAAATATCTCTTTTGAAGTCAGGTCAGGGGTCCAGGTTTTATTAAAGCACAGGCAGTCAGGTGTAGTGGTTGGTTGGTGGTTGCCAAACAAAAGAACAAACAAAGAACAACAAAGGACTAGCTTTCCAGAACCCTTTTAAAGGCAGGTGACCAGGGTTAATTGATTGTCAATTCTTCAATTTACACCTGGTCTGCTGCACATTCCTTTCAATAAGACAGGGAGGGGAGTCAAATCTCCCAGCCCTGCCATATCTAATCAAACAAAGAGACATTCTTATGTGCAAATCAAACAAAAACATATTCTTTACATGGGCAGGCCTCTCCCCTGCCACACACCATGAAATACGTCTCTGCTGCAAAAGAACACATGGTTATTACATTGAGAGTATATGGGAATACATTTTTTTTTTTAAATGTCAGAAAGATGCTTTTCACAAATCTTTAGCAAAATCAAACAACCTAGGCATGACTCAGGAGAGGGAATGCACAATTACATTACGTATTTCACCATTCTATACTTTCAAATAACAAGTTACACTTAATTCAAAGAGACATTGATTCTGGTTCCTGAGGGGCAGACCAGTATTTTTAAAGTATATTTTTTTTAAAAAAAGAAACATACTGCTATACACTTTTAAACATTATTTCAAACCACACTATTGATCCTCAGTCAAGGAAGTTAGTTATTTTAAGAAAAGAAACTGGGATTTTTGCCCTATTTAGCAAATATGCGTGCAGCCGCTTTCGCTTGGGTAAAAATGACAGCGTTAGCAAACCGCCAGCGATAAGCGCGCAAAACGTGATTTAGAAGTCAGGTCTCATGCGTGGTCTAACTCTAATCAAATAGCACATCATGCGCCCAACCAATCAAAAGCACAGTGGGGGAGTAAGGTTGCAACCAATAAAGATTCAACATTCCCTTTAAGAGCACCTGTGCATCTGCAATAGCGAACGGAGGGCATTTTGAAACCAAAAAATAAAGTAATGTATAAGGCTTTGTCTGACCTGCCTGGCACTTGCAGCATCTGTAACCTCCACCACTGGTGCTTCAAGTTCAGCATCTTCTTCCCTCAAACCCTGTAATCTTACCTCTGTAAGAGGAAGAGAGCTGTGCTATATAAAACACAACAAGTCAGGATATTGCTAACCTTCTGAGGAGTGTACTGTAATGTTCCCCCAGAGACATCCAAACATTGGATTCGCATTTTGAGGATTCCAAATGTTCGCTCAGTTACAGTATGAGCACATTTAAAGGTACGGTTATACCTGTGTTCAGCAGGGGTCGTGGGGTTGAGCAGTGGTGTCAGTAGCCACCGTTTCAGTGATTACACCGTTGTCCCCTATCAACCAGCCTCTCAGACTCTCATCCCGCTGAAACGCAGCTGCCACCTACGAATTAGCGAGCATAAACGAGTCATGAGTGGAGCCAGGATAGTTTGCATACACATTTGTGATGTAGTTAGCATCACACACCACTTGCACATTGACAGAATAAGTCCCCTTACAGTATAACCCACAGTGGAACGAGCCAGTGGCATAAAATGTTAGGCTATAGGCAAACAGTGTGCTCTCCGCATGTCTCCTTCCAGGTCAGCCTGAAGCAGTTGGCAGATGTCAGTGATTGTTTGTCTGTTGAGGCAAAATTGCATACATTGTGTGTCAGACAGGCTCAGAAGAAACAGGTGACCTCTGAATATTTGGGGACGTCTCCTCCTCCTCCTCCTCTCTCTTTGTCTAGCCACATAGAAATCCACTGCACACTCCATATTTCTTTTCTTTCTCTTTTTTCTCTCTCTTTTCTTTACCTGCTTCCCTGGTAGTTTCAGTGGTATTAATAGTTGACCATGTAATTTGCGCACAGTTTAGACCTGGTTTTCACATGTCAATTGAAAGGGAAACGCTAACACTGTTGATGGCTTGCTAAATCATTACATTTGTATGTAAATGTAACTAAAGCCGATGTCCATGCTGGGTGGGTACAAAAACACGGTTGATGAATCACATAGGTGGGCAAAGTCTGTTTGCCCACACGTGCGCTTGATTCTGGTGCGCTAACTGTCTTGCGATTGCCTTAGGGGTTTGTGAATGTTGCTAAATAGGGCCCAAAGACTTTTAAAATGTGTATTTTTTATTTATTTATTAGCAGACACCCTTATCCAGGGCGACTTACAATTGTTACAAGATTATTTTTAACTACAATTTTTTACTTATATTTTTACTTACAGTTGGGCTTTTACTGGAGCAATCTAGGTAAAGTACCTTGCTCAAGGGTACAGCAGCAGTGTCCCCCACCTGGGATTGAACCCATGACCCTCCGGGCAAGAGTCCAGAGCCCTAACCACTACTCCACACTGCTGACCTCAATATTTTAGAAAGGACATACTAATCTGCCAGACCTTAGTATGAGAATATTAAGGAGTATTAAAAATCTCTGGCAGTCAAGTAAATAGGCCTAATGCCTTTAGATCTGTATAAATCCTGTTTGTTCCCCCTTTCTATAGCCTTCCCTCTGTCTACAGAAGGGAAAGACCATCAGCTTAATGGCAGGTTGTTTACTATTTAAAAAATCAAACAGATAAATAAATTTAAATTCTAAATATTTTACCATGCAGAAGTTATCCATATGCCTCTTTAAACCAAAGCTGTCAACATCAAATACTAAAATTAAACCTTGATTCCTGGAAAATAAAAATGTAATACAAGAATTGTTCTATTAAAAAGTTAATAGAGCATTTTTGATTTCCATCCGTGAGATTGGAAATTTGGATGCAAAAAAACAGTGACTCTTGGTTGTAGTATGAAGATTAGTCTGAAGTTTGAGAACACAGGTTTCAGTGTGGCAGTTTGATAGCAGCCTTGACCCACGTAAAGTGATAACAAGTTAATGTTTACAGAGGACTAGCTCCTGAAGTTTATGGCCAAGTGTGTATCTATTTATGTTTTCTATCAGGTAAGGGGTCTATCACCCCAGTAAAATCCAGGCACACTTTTTGTTTCCTCTGCCTTATCTCCTAGAAAGGTTGTCAGCAGGTATGAAGAATAGGTTACCAGTTTAGGTGTCTGCAATTTAAGAAGATTAAATTGTTTTGACATGTTTGTAAGTTATCACATCTTATAAAAATCAATAGATGGTTAAGACAGGTAAAACTTTCATCTTCTGTGTGAAATTATGAAATTAAAGCTAATAACAAAAGCATATTTTAGTAATGTTCTCTAATTCACACTATTAAATGAATCTCCAAAACTCATCTTGTTACAATATGAAACTGGGGCTGCAGCCAGTTCTTTCTGCAGTCTGCAATTTGCAGCCGGACAGAACACGAAGTTCAGGCTGTATAATTTCCCTTGACCTAGATTTTACTGCTGGTGTTTTACAGTGGCAGACACATGTGTAGACTAATTAGCCACAGACACAGGAGCTGTTACTTTTGTGAGTGGGGAAAACAAAACGATGGCTGAGGTGTTCATGTGTGTCAAAAGGTCTCTCACAATCAGCTTTCACACTGGAATGCCTTTGTAGCAGGGCAGAAGTGTGCTAGAAATGTATTATTTTGTGTATGTTTAAAAGGGTCATTGTATTGTTTTCTTTTTAATTTCTTTCTCCTTCTCTCTCTTACACACACACACACACACACACACACACACACACACACACACACTCACACACACACACACACACACACACACACACACACACACACACACACACACACACACACCTCCTCTCTGAACACCCAGCTGCTGTGCTTATATACACATGGCCATCTCCGAATTAGTAATCATTTAATCAATTTGGAGATGGCCACATTCTGCACGAGAGTTTTTAATATGCATGGTCAACAGCCAATCTGTCAATAAATCATTAGCTGCCGACCATGCATTCTCACGGGGTGTAGTCTGGCAGAGACGAGCTCCAAACATTGCCCCTGCCAAACCGCATTAAACTAAAACAATACAATAACCCTTTTAAACACATACAAAATAATGCATTCCTAGCAGAGCTCTGCCCTGCTCCATATTTACAGGCAGGGCTCTTCTGCCCTGCTACAGCCTATAATTAAGTTACCTCACCACACAATGACACAGATCAAGTTCCACTGCACATCCTCATCTTAATAATCTAACATTGAAGCACTTCTGTTGAATTGCTGTTAAGAAATACATACCATAAGATCTAACCTCAACAAATGATGTTTGATTAATTCATTAATAAATTGATTGCTTGATTAACTTAAATTTCACTCTCCAGGGCACACCCCTTAAAATGTATGGCCCTGACGGACAACAGTCAATGCATGTATTGCTGTTACAGAACCAAAATCACATGCTTTAATAATCAGAAATAAGACCACATAGCCACTTATAGCTGAATATCTAAGCAGATGTACAACAGATGTTTCATTGGTCTCAATTGTGTGGTGCACATGGTGTTGTTTACTGATTAAATATTTGCAAACAAAAACAGGCCTACATTTGAAATGTGTGGAATAACTTTGTATAACAAATGTCCCTGCAAAGCATTCTATAACCAAAGAATCCATGCCTTCATGCAAGTGACAAAAACTGTAGACCTACAGGTGCCTCCACTGTATCTTGACATCAGGACTATTCATCACATGTGATGGATAATACTGAAATAGCGTTAACTGTCAACTGTTAACTAAAACTCTTCCTGGCAGCTATTCCCATTCCAACTAGTGGCATTTTTGGCACCAATTTAATACATATCTAAATTTAGATACCCTTATCTGGTAGCAAGCTATCTCCTGCTTCTGTTGATATGTGAAACTTTCACTGACAATGAAGCACACATTAAGTAGAGTAAGAATAGCAGGTATTACCGGTAAGTAGTAACTTATGAATCTTATCCTAATTAACACTAATATGAATATCATTTAATATGTTAGACCTGAAGTGTTTTACCGAAGTCTGCAGGGTGATACTCAGTGTCTGCAATTGTAAATCCTGGATGTATCCAAATAGAATTTTAATTATCCTTTAAGCACAGGAACAGATTTTTGGCACCTGCTTTTGTGTGGACCGATTTAACTAAATGTTTAAAGCATGGCTACAGTACCTCAGCTCCAGCCACCTGCAGATAATATGCAGTTCCATAAGAACACCTGTCATCTACTCTAGTTTATATTAACCAAGGCAGGATCTCTTACTGGTTGAAAGATTGCCAGTTCACTGATCGTTAATCATGGGCTACAGCACCCCACGCTGCTTATTTAAATGGAGTACTTTTGGTGGCTTCTGAAAGCTTTTTTTTCTGCAAGAAGGGTAATCATTAGCTTCAGAGTGAAATGTATTGTTAATTTAACAAACTTTACAACTGATAAGTCTTTATGAACTTTGGGAGGTTTATCTTATCAGAGATAATTTGTGGCAAGGAGACAGAAGGTGTTGATGGCAATAATCATCCACCCCCTACTCACCAAATGAAATGAATAACTCGTAACTATGTACAACCGCATGTACAACATTTTACATACTCTGATATATACTGAATATTGTTGTTCCACATTGATTGTTTGCTTGTATTTCCTGATTAACTGTTACATTTGCTGTATTTTCTTTTACATGGCATCCTCCAAACAAAAGTGTATTTAAGTCAGCTTAGAATTGCAACTAGGAAGGCAGCTCCTATGTGAAAGTGCATGAGTGTGGAAAAGTCTTGGTTCAATATGAGTGATGTCTGTTGTGATTGTATTACAAGACCTTAAATGGGACCTAAAATGAAGAAGTGACACCTAATAACTCTACATTTGGTTATATACTCTTGGATGCCAAGATAATTAGCGAGGGGTCTATAAATGGCCCAATTGTTCTACATTTATTCACATGTCCCAGTACGTATTGGAGGGTAATGTTTTTTTATACAAATTCAATCATTGCCTAAATGATCAATTCTTACTGCAAGTATATGACAAATCTGTTTTTCTTGTTGAAAAAAAAATTAGAAGCGAAATGATCATAATGTTCAGCCATCTGACTACAATCAAAAATATATTCTGAGCATAAACAATTACTGCCAACTGCCAAAAAAGAGCATAATGAATAATGGCTTGTTCTCCAATGCATCATTTTTTTTTAAATATTCCTGATTGCACAATTAGCATTTATATTTGTGGAACAAAAATAGCGTGCTCATCATCAATGGCTTACAAATGGGTAAAAATTTCAGTTATAATAAAATGTTTAATCACAATCACAGATTAAGAGGCGTCAAATTGGTTTAATTTAGCAGAATGATAAATAAATAATACTCCTTGTATTATTGCAGAATTTAAACATCAACATTCAAATTAATACTATTAAATCCTGCCTCATTTTTTCTGAGTAATGTCAGTAACATAGATATTTCCTGCCACAGCTGTAGTGGTTCCCTAGATATGTGTAACAATATGAGTGTGACATATGTAGATGCATACAGACAAATGGACAGGCGCCTCCATATATCCCCACATTTTAATATTATAAAACAGCATTATAATATCCTGCTTCATATAGCTTTTATTTACAAAGACTCAAAATAGTTAACAGATTAGAGCAACTTTATTAAAACCCTTGTTAGCTGTTACAGATGCATCTTCCTGTCAGCTGATGGGAGTTAAGGGTGGTGTGTGAAAAGGAAAGAACAGACCTTACACAGTGTTGCCGCACTATACCCTACATACTTTGGCTGCCTGCATTATATTCCTGTAAATGGGGATATGCATCCCAAGCATGATTAATAAAGAAATAAGGCTATAATTAATTGTATCTATTAAAATAACATTGTACAGCCTGTAACATATTAGTCTGGAAAGGATAACAATACCGTCCCTGTGAACAGCCTATCACCAAGGTTGGCCTAAGTTGGCCCCTCCACGCCTGTCTAAATAGTTTAATTGAACCAATTAAAACTTCATCCAGAAACTGAAGTACTTCATTATAGCATCTTATCTGTTAAACCTGAAGTGGAATGGCCCTCCGGGACCAAGATTGAACACTTCTGCCCTGTCATCATCATAGAGAATGACAAAAGAGGGGTGTTCATTTTGGAGAGTACCATTTCCATCCTGTCTGGTTTGACAATGGCTAAATGGGATGACAATGGCTTTCATAAAGTCGAATTAGTAATCAGAGGAGGTTACTCTCTTTATACAAACAAAAATAAATAAATATTCTTCACACAAGACAAAATAATAAATACAAGTTTGAACACTCAGTTCGTAGAATACTTAACCAACATTGAACCACGCAGCTTGAATAATAGCTGGGAAAGAAAAGCACTCAGCAGTTGTTTTCCTCCTGGCTTTTATAAGTACTGTCAGCTGTGGCTAATCCCCTTGTTAAATAATATACAAACCTAAATAGACACATAGGATTTAACAAATTGCATGTTTTACAATAAAATACAAACAATACATACTTTTTCCTAAACAGTTGACAGGGAGCTCTCCACCCTGTCACAATGTATGCCACAGCAGCTTACACAACTGGGGTACAGTATTTGTCAAATAATTCACTCAAATCTTTTACAGTAGTTGAATCCTGATCTCCACATTGCAATTCCTAAAGTTAAATGCCATGTCTAGTAGCTCAGACAAATACTGTCAATGTTAATTTTAAGCCGACTTCAACAGGATATAAATATAAATATATATATTTAATATAGATTTAAAATACGGTAAGTGACTTACAATAACATGACAGAACGAACTTAGGGTGTCACCTGTCTGCTGTTCAGTCTATTTTTTTCTCAAATAATGTAACTTGTCAGTACATTTGAGTGAAAATGATGTTAGGGTCAACGGAGTGAAAAATAAATGAATAAATAAATATTTAAAAAAAAAGTTTTTTTTTCAGGTGACTTCTGGTGTGCATTAGCCCTTAAGTGTTTATTACTCACACCATTCTCTTGACCTGGATGTTAATTGTTGTGCATTTGAATGAACGACCAACCAAACTCAATCATAATATGTGTTCCAAAAATACCAATATATTATATCGCACACGTGCTTGCCCTTTCTCTTCTTATAGAACGCATATAGCTTAACAGTCAGCAGAAAAACCAGTACTATTAAGTATAGATCAGTTTCACACAGGTATTCTCTGCATGATTTAACCCCCTTTTTTCATTATGAAAACATGATGGGATGGACAATGAGAATTCCCAGTCTATGAAAGCTAAACTGTTCTAAAATCTACATAGTGTTTGCCATTCACTTAACTCAAAACCGTCCATACTGTACATGAATGCTATTGTGTTTAATGTGGTGATTTTACCAGTCCTGCTGCAGAAGGGACATGGTTACTGGGTAGCCCTCAGGGAGGGTTGCACTGAGCATAGAAGAATGTAGACGAACATATACTTTTCTAAAAGTGAAAATAATGAAATCATAATTTTATCTCGGAAACTGCTCTGTTGAACATGTTCCATCCATATGGTACATAGAGTTTGTGTGTATATATGTAGTATAACATGAACGTGTCCTTTTGAAATGAATATGTATTGCATTAGAACTTATTCATCAAAATGCAGCCCTGTAATATTTCAATAAGGGTTACTGGACCAACATTTTTTTGTAAATTTTTGTAAATTTTAACACATTTTAACAATTTTAGTTTCAGGAAAACCACCCGACTGAAGACAAGAGAGGTGACTCGCTCCTTGCTCTCATTCAGATATTTACTTTCAAGTTTTTATGCATTTTAAATAAATTAGATATTACATGGCATGGTTAAAATGAAAAAAAAAAACCCTGTTTGTAATAGTAATATTAAGGACACTGGCTGAAGCTTGTAAGTAAGTTAGTTTTAGTTAAAACCACTGTTAACAATCCATTTGATTTACTCCGTGGAAAAGGTTGAGTTTCAGAACTGCTGGTAACAAACAAAATGGGCCATTAACACAGCAAGTGAAATTTGGGGCAAATATACTTTATTAGCAATGATGTTGAAGGCAGTTGTCAAGGCAACTGACAATTCAATAGTGTTGTACCATAGCTGCTCCATAAATACTCCTTTTACCTGTATTTTATCTTCACCAAACTCTTATCGTATACTCTTAACCTCTTATCGACATTTCAGATTGCATTTGGCTACATTTTTGGTTTTATACCATGGTATGCAGGACGTGTTTCTGTCCCAATTTTTTTTTTAAATGAAAGAGAGACGTTTCCAGTTCTGCTGCGAGGTGTTTCTTCAGACTGCGCATTGAGATAATTAAATTCAACAAACATAATGGCAGATGGCAGTGAAGGCTGTACAAATGAGACACCATGTGGTACCGCAGTGTAGCATTGTACCCCAGTCTCTCTTGTTCTAGCTCTGGATTCTCACAGCTAAACAGAACCGTATTCACCAGACACATCAAGGGAAAAAAAGACAGAAAAAGCACTGCAAAGAGCAGAAGAAAATGTAATAAATATAAACAGGATTAGCAACATAATGTCAGGTTACTTACCGTAACCCTGGTTCCCTGAAAGAGGAGACGACCACCAACATACTTATGGGATATGCCTGCCTTAGGTAGGTATTCACTGAGCTCTTTAAATCAGAGCTGCTGATAGGCCCCTTCCTGGGTTGATGTCCGAGGTATTAAATAGTCAACCAACGGAAGTAGCGTGGCCACTTGCTGAGACGCTTCGCGTTCTCGGTGGGAGCGCAGCAGGATCTCCTCCACAACTGACCCAAAGGTATGCCTCTGGGATATCTGCGCGTCTAACAGCGCCGCCTTATCCGCGTCGGGGACCCTCGTCTGTCTGCGAGCTACCACCAAGTTTGCCAAGCTCCGGGCTAGAGCTTGCCTTTGAAGGCCGGAGATATAGAGCAGCATGCCTGAAAGGAGGCGTAACTCGGAAGCCACTGGCTCGGGGAGTGGGGCTTCCCTTAGTATGCCATCCATGTAGGCAGTCATGAGTGTTATGAAACGTGCATTTACATTTCAGGTTGGCCCCCAGCTGGGGTTGCTGCCCCAGCCCCATTGCATACTAGCAACGGGAAAGATATTTAACCTCTGCTCCCTCCTTCCCCCCTACCTGTTTTAGATGCCATCAGCCGGGACACCAGGCCAGGCCAGGTTAAGCAGACCCTAATTAAGGCAGCTATCTCCTGTATCCATGGAGACACGGTGACATACCCCACTGTAAAAGTATATTTATCGGTAAGACTGATAAAACGTGACCTAGTAGTTGGGGTGGTGGAAAGGCTACCACACCCAGCAATTCTGGGCCGAGACTGGCCTAACTACAAAGAATTGATTAAATTAATGGCAGTCTCGACTGCACACGAAAATGTGGCAGAAAAGAAAGAAAGGGAAATGATTGGCGATGTTCTTCTCTTTCAAGCTGAAATTTTTTCCCCCTTTTTTTGTCCAAGAAAAACTAACAAAGAGAGATGGATCGGAAACACGATCCAGAGCCGTCACTACAGGCCAGCACAAACCCGGACAACACTGCACTTGTCTCACGATAAATTGTATTTGCACCACGAGCACTACAGCACTCACTTTGGACTGGTGACCATGTTTGTATATTGTGGATGTATTAAATACCGTGTTTTTTGTTTCGGGACTAAACCCCTGGGTTATACTGTACAGTTCACAGCCTTGTGTACTACCATTCATTATTATTTACACTTGTCAAGTGACTTTTTGGATTATAAATAAACACCATCGCACCTGGATTATCGTTGTTTGTCTGTTATTGATCACCGCATCACTCCTGCAGCTGCACACTGCAAACCACTTTGCCACAAGGCTATATAACTTTAAGTAAGTTCATTTGTGGCATTTAGTTCATTAGTTTACCTTTATTACATAGGTGCTTAATGTGTGTTATGAAATGTGCATTTACTTTTCAGACTCTAAAGAAATGTTTATAGTAGTGCTGGTCCTGAAGGCTGCAGGAGTGAATAAATAAATAAATAAACAATCCTGCACACCGCAGGAGAAGTGAATGACACAGTTTTGCCAGAATAACGAACTGGCGACGTCATGGTGTTGGTTTGTGTAGAACCAGGTTCGTGGTCATTGACCGTTGCTAAGGAAGTGACACATTCCCTTTTCTAGTGCAGAGGCACATGCAATCTTCATACAATGCTAGGGGGGGGCGCTGACAGCTGATAAGCCTAGTTGCGGCTCTGGCCACATTACATCGATCCCCAGGTAAATTAGAATTTCCCTTTTCAAAGCACAAAAGCACTGGCACAGGTCAACAAATGACAATGACAGCAATGTGATCATGAGATTATCTGTAATTAGGAACCAATAAAGTTGGTAAATCATTTAAGAATGAATGTGCTTTTGAAATGTTCTAGAGGATCAAGCCATCAAAGACTGGAATGTATCCAGATGGAAGAACACTTATAATTAGATTAGAATTAAATTAAATCCATTGATGTCAATGTATCTGATTTATCACACCCCAGTGTAATTCGATAATTTGTGTAGAGCTCTGCATAAAAGATCACTCAGGAATATGTGTTCATACTGAGCTGTTCTTAAGGTCATCACAATCTGAATCAATATTATTTAACTGCTCTCTTGTGTTATCACCAACTGGTAGACCCACTGACCTTCTGTACTGTCTACATTTTATGAAAGTTTTATGAAAGTTTAATGAATATGGAGACAATTTATAAAGAGTATAGATAAAGAGTGTAGACCCATTGTGTCATATTTAGCTTCATTAATGACAAAGCAAATTACATGGTATTATATGGCTATGTTGGATGTTAATACTTAAAACTATACAGCAATAATATGCCAAAGAATCATGGTGTCCATTGCATATACATTTTGTTTTTCAAAATAGATAATGCCTCCCTTGAACAAATGTAGCAGGGCTGTATTGTACAATATGAACATTTGTGGTTGCTATAAAAATGATAATTTTTTTAAAAAAAGTCAAAAATATGTTTTTATGAAAAAATAATATATTACAAATATATTGCATATGCAGAGACATCATGATATGTGGTTTTGTAGAGGGCATGGGGCAGGATTATGACAGATGTGAGTGCACCCAACTTCCACAACTGCCTGTAGACAATCAGCAGCATGTTGGAATAGAGGCTTGGAGCATCTCAAAGGAATGCTTGCAGCCTCATGCCAAATGCTATCCTTGGGTTCTGCTAGATTGGTAGTGGCTGAGTGGAGTTCAGTTGGGAGATCTGGCCACAGATTAGGGATCCCTCATTTACCAAATATTATTGCAACCCATGCAGCATGTGAAGGGTACCATTCTGTTGCAAGATGACCTACAGCACAGGAATAACAACCTCATTCAGGAGTGTTTGGTATTGTTTGGATGCCTGCTTGGTTCAGCGCAACCAGTTGTAAACAAACCCCTTAGCCTGCATAATGTCTGCAAATTTGGAAATTGCACCCCAATTAATTCAATACTTTCCTTATGACTGTGTATTTCCTAGTAACAGTAGACAATATATCAGTTTAATAATTATTACCCATTTATACAGTTGGGTTTTTTTTATTACTGGAGCAATCTAGGTAAAGTACCTTGCTCAAGGGTACAGCAGCAGTGTCCCCCACCTGGGATTGAACCCACGACCCTCCGGTCAAGAGTCCAGAGCCCTAACCACTACTCCACACTGCTGCCCTAATATAATGACCATAATATAAGGCTAAAAATTTTAAGAATTATTAGTCAATTATAATTGGTTTAGAAATAATAATACCTTCCATTATCTTTTGAACAGGAAATCCTTCCTGGAGGGTGTGACAAGTAAGCAAGCTTAAATGAATAACTTACACATTATGCATTTGTCACACAAGTTGCTCCCATCACTACATTCAACCATCACTATACGATTTGGGGCATTATTATAGTTGAATTGTAACTTAGATTTAGGGTTTTATGCTATCATACTCAAGGCTAAAGCCACTCATTATCATAGCCTTTCATAAATCATGGTGGCATGATTATGGAACTTACTTATTAATCTTTTTTTTTTACATTACTATAACTTTTTACATTATACATGACATTTTCTTAAGTGATCTGTTGTTTTAATGAGCTGCTAAATCTTTTGTTGTTTTTTTTAATGCGCTGCTAAATATTTTGTTTATTAACTTGAAAAATAACGTAAGACAGAAGCCTAAAGCAGGGTAACAAAATCTCTAGACAATTTGTATTCTGTTTGCATCAATAACATTGCTGGTCTATTTTTCAGGAGCTGTTCAGAGTACGTTTCCAGGGACATCTAAAGGAATGATTGGAAAAGCTATAAATGGAAAAAATCATGAACTTAAAAAGCAAAGAAGGAAATAAGTGCTAACAAAAATTCACAAAATTAAAGCTTATACTAGCCTTTATTTTAGAAACCTGCTATATACGAGCTAGCACACGTTTAACTGTTGTGGTTAAGCTATGATAAAAAAAAAATGGTTTGTTGTTACCCATCCTACTCATTATTTTGACTACCCACTACAGATCGGTTGGTAAAAATGTACTGTACATACAATGAATCTGTAGCCACGAATAGTCATGGCAGACATTTTTTTTTATTTCATTGGGTGGGCTTTGATGATGGAAGTCTAGGTAGTACACCTGGTACTGGATCCCTTCATAGGACAAAAAAATAATGTCTGGGAACTTACGCTGGAGAGAAAACACTTAGCAAAATCAAGATCTGTTCAGCCAGTGCTATAGCTACTATTATTATTATTTGTTTATTTAGCAGACGCCTTTATCCAAGGTGACTTACAGAGACTATATAGTGCCACATTATAAACTATACACAGTTCATTTTAAAATTCATGTTGAAACAGAACAAAAATCATAGTAAATATGGGCTTTATTTACTAAGCTTTGCTCTGGTGCAAAGTTTTCTCCACTTTTTTGCACCACCTGTTGCAAAAAACTAAATATTCATAAGTCTATTTATAGTTTGAGAAGGAGGGTTTTAACTGTATACTATTTTCTTTAGAGTATATTTTGGAAGAAGTCTACAGGACTCTAAGCATGATGTGGTGGGCTCTAATCTAATGCCATTAACGATGGGGCAAGCACATTATATCCAACGGATGAGCACTGGTGCTCTTCCGCCCCTTCAGCTCTTGAAATTATAGGGCAAAAGCTTTTCTTATCCATACAAAAGCACAGTATGATTTCAGAGCTTTACACTGAGCCTCAGCAATCCTCCCTCAGGAAATAATGAAAATTGAAAAAAAAAAACTTTAATAACAGCAACCCAAAATGTGTGATTCTTTATTTTAAAAGAGATCTTGTGTGTTATAGAGTCTGCAGCATTTTCAAATAAGAAGCTGGACAAATAGAGCGAATTGAAAACCCTGCAAATTCATAAAATGGTCAGACACTAAGAACAGATGGATGAATACTTTTTAGCAGCTGGTTGCTTTGAACGGCAAACAGTGAAAGCAGAAAACGATCAGTAGACTCGGTTTGTACTTTGCATTTGAAAGCAAGGCTAAATATGCTCTTTTGCATTGCCCTCTTCTTAATTACTATTATTATTATTTACATGTTTTAAATCTAAAAAAAAACTCCCAACTCATAATATACTGATACACAAGGAAAATGCAACAGTCTACGTTTTACATCAATAGCTCATTGGGCACATACATAATGTTATTTGCATTTTAAATAGAGAGCAATAGTGAGCTCAAGACATGTGAGTTCATAAAAACACCAGGTGCTCAGTGTTTGGTATTTGAGTTGAGTTAAAATTGCCAAAATGAGTTGATTAAGAATTTGTATAAATAGCCATTCAAAAAGACATGAGTTTAATTAACGCAAGAACAGCAAAAGATACGACCATGCCCCGCTTGAGTAATGAAGATCGCCTGGTTGCTATCGGCATGATTGAAGGTGGCCTGTCTGTGAGAGAAGTTGCCCAGAGAATGAGATGTTCTGCTTCAACAATCAGCAGACTAGTGCAAAGAAACCAGGAAACCGGCTCTGTGAGGGACAGGCCATGACCTGGAAGGCAGAGGGTCACCACACCGGCCCAGGACCATTATGCTGACTGTTGCGTTGTTCAAGCCAACCGGTGGGGCGGTGGAAGTGTGATGATGTGGGGAGGAATCTCCTTTAACACAAGAATACTTTTGGTGCAGATTGAGGGCAACCTTACTGCTCAGCGATACATTGAGGAAGTCCTTGAGGCAACAGTTTTTCCGTTCCTGCAAGAAAACAATGTCAAGGTCTTGCTGTGGCCAGCTTTTTCTCCTGATTGTTACACGGTTATGAGGATCCCCTGTATGTGCATGCATTGGTTTAAAAATATTCTGTGTGTACATTCCCAGTGACAGCTGGTAGCCCTACAAAATGTCAGAAGGCTCATCACAGCTAAAAAAAAAAAGCATCCCAGCAATATTGACCCTCTGCCAAGATTGCTGAAAATCTTGTTCTTTATTTTACATAAGGCAATTCAGTAGCTATTATTGCAAACATTTATTGCACAGTGTAAATATAGTGCTCCCTCTTTATTTTGCTATCTGATGTACACATTTAAAAAGATAGTAAATAGGTTAAGGACCATTGTACAATTTACTGTCAACATGGCCTAACTGTGAATAAACTGAGTTTGTGAATTACTGAATTGAGAATTAACGAGGGACACCATACAGTATATGGCCAAACCTGAAAATGAAACCTGACATTGCATGTTATCTACACTTTAAACATATTTCCAGGGAATTGATAGTGTGGGAACCACCAGTATTTATGTCAGAGCACATTTAATCCAAAAGTAGGAATACATTAACTTTAACTTAACCTTTCCTTGTATCCCGTAAATGCATTGATAATCATCTCCCTTATTCATAATGAAAGAAACTAAATCTGCCTCAGTAAATATTAATGTCTAGTTAAGCCCTGGAATTCTTAATACATTTCTTTGCTTGTATGTCCTTGTGGCAGGGCGGAAGCCCTACACATGGGAAATATGTAGTTTTATTGTATATTTTTGCATTATTTGTTGTAAATTGATTTAATTAATTGTTTAACTGATGTTGCGCTCTGCCGTGGACGATTACCTGTCTGCGTGGAGCAGCAGCTGAAAGCAATGAGCTGTTCCAGCAGGCAGGTGGGCGTGTCTCGGCAGAGCATTTGTATAAAAACATAGAGGTCACTGTGATCGGGGCTGCTGCAAGGCCTGCCGTTTTCACGGCACCTTTTGATTTAGAGTTTGTTGTATTGTGTTTTATTTTGAGTGTTTGTACAGTCATGTATCATCCTCTGTGCGCTACCATCGCTGGTAGCGTCACATGACATTATTGTTTATTTTTTTGTCCATGTTCATTGATTAAATCCTGTGCGCCTGTGTCGGCGTATCTACGTCAATCTCTCTACCTCAGTGTCTTCTGTGTTCTCCTCGGCCGCCTGAGGCAAGTATACCAGGACTTTACCACAACTTGGTGTCAGAAAGGGATTGCTGTATCCTGCGCAATGGAAAATCGACCCGCGACAGAGAGACATTGAGGAGCAAACCCCTGAATTTTTTGGGGGAGCAGGAGCAAGCCAACGACCACCAGCTTCAACCCGGCGGCCAGAGAGGTGGAGCTTCGTGTCCGAAGGACTGAGAGGGAGGAGTGTCCAGCCCGAATGCCCGAGCGGCAGGAGCCCGGTCCAATGAGGGAGGTGCGCCCTACCGGCGTCGGAAGAGAGAGGAGGAGCCCGCCCCAGAGCCTGAGGAGGCGGGCCAACCACTGGAGGAGTTTCTGCCTTCAGTCCAGCCGTTGCTGCTGAAGCCGTCACTCACGTTCTCTGACGTCATGGGACAAACACGCAGGAGTGTTGCTGCCTTTGGTCCAGCCGTAGCTGCCGGAGCCATCACTCCCGTGCTGTGTTTTTACGAACAAAGGTTTGAAAGACTTGACCGCCATAGGGGCTGCCCTCTGCAGAGGAGCCCCGAGAAGGGACACGGGGTTTAGGGGGTCACCATGGGGTTAGACGGGCACCCCGGGATTAAAAGCCCAGAGAGAAAATAATGGTGACGGTGGGGGTAAATGTAATAATTTTGATAATTAATAGTTGTGATTAATGATAATGTTTAGAAATATAATTATAGTGACGCTGATGGATTTGATGCTTGAGTGGAAGCTAACGTTGGAGCCTGGCGTGTGTTGATTGTTGTTGCTGGCTCCAATGTTCCCTCCCACCCACCCTTGTGATTTGTTTGTGTGTTTAAAAAAGAAAAGAAAAAAAAAAAATGTCGAATGGACCCCTACGGGATCCATTCTGAGCGGGAGGATATGTGGCAGGGCGGAAGCCCTACACATGGGAAATATGTAGTTTTATTGTATATTTTTGCATTATTTGTTGTAAATTGATTTAATTAATTGTTTAACTGATGTTGCGCTCTGCCGTGGACGATTACCTGTCTGCGTGGAGCAGCAGCTGAAAGCAATGAGCTGTTCCAGCAGGCAGGTGGGCGTGTCTCGGCAGAGCGTTAGTATAAAAACATAGAGGTCACTGTGATCGGGGCTGCTGCAAGGCCTGCCGTTTTCACGGCACCTTTTGATTTAGAGTTTGTTGTATTGTGTTTTATTTTGAGTGTTTGTACAGTCATGTATCGTCCTCTGTGCGCTACCATCGCTGGTAGCGTCACATGACATTATTGTTTATTTTTTTGTCCATGTTCATTGATTAAATCCCATGCGCCTGTGTCGGCGTATCTACGTCAATCTCTCTACCTCAGTGTCTTCTGTGTTCTCCTCGGCCGCCTGAGGCAAGTATACCAGGACTTTACCACAGTCCTCCAGTACCATCATATGAACTTGGCAAAAAACAAATGTACAATTTTTTAAACATTTATATTGGTAAGGTATCATAAGGTTAAAAACCACCCAATGTGCACACAATGGTAGACATAATATAGTACTGTAATATAAAGTCAATTCTGTTTTAAAGACCCCCTCATAGAAAGACCACAGTATATAGTCTGCTGTTTCCACAGTACAGAACCTACACTCAGATATCTGTCACCCACTGTTACATGTTAAATGAGAGTGACAGACAGACAGACAGATATAAAGACATATTATTTTGGAAAAAGTTTTTTTTTTTAAAAACAAATTCCGCATAGGTCTTACTTCTGGGAAAAGTGTTTACTCATGTGCTTAGGAATGTGCCTGTTTGGAATTATTATTGTTATTAAAGCTGTTGAGAATTAGACGTAATTACAGGTTCTTACTGGTATCAGGTATTAAAGGTATCATTGTAAGCGTTGCTTTCTAACTTAAGAAATCATCTTCGGCTCTTCTCACAATGTGTTAGACACACTTTTTTAAAGAGCTTGTGAGAACACTAACTTGGTAAAAAATGTAAACCAAAATAATTAGTTTTTCCTTTTTGACACCACCGGCACATACATGTCAGAAGATATTGAGGCTGGAAATTTCCAGCAGCAACGTATTTATTGATTTATTTTTAAATTCAACTTGTTGACTGTAGACTTTAGAATCTATTCTTAACCCTTTAGGGTCCAAGCTATTTCTGCCTGTTTTTTTTGTTTGTTTTTTTAGTGTTGCCAGAGTTGTTAGAATGGTATAATTTGCAGTCATCTTGGTCTGGAATTGCTTGCAGTATTATTATTTTTTTTATTTTTTTTGCTGTAGTACTGATTACAACCAATTTCACTTTTGTCATTCATTTGATCCTAATGGAATCTAACATTCTACTCCTGGCTATGGGGTCATACAAAATTGCCTTTCAATAGTCTGTGTCCCTTGAACTTGAAAAAACGTTGTGAGTGCACTGGGGCTTTAGGGTTGACAGCAGACAGAATAACAGGAACAAAGGCAAACTAAACTACTGATGTATTCCGACGCTCCATTTAAGATGATGCATACATTTACATTTCCAGAAACACTATGATGTATATTTTCTCCTTAACCATGATTTTTGCATGTGTTTCTTCAGGTACAATGTACTTTAACTTGCTGGTTACAACCATCCAGTGTATCTGTTGTCAGGCTCTATTGGGAATCTTATGCCCTGTTTCCACTGCCTGGCGCTCCCACGGAAAAAAAACAGGGTGTTTCCACTGTTCACCCAAGCAGCTGAGCGTGGCTGTCTGGTCAGCAGGGTTGCCAGATGCTACTCATAAAATCCCCCTATTGGTGAACCAATTTCCCCCCATTTTCAGACTTTTCCCTCCATTTACACAATACCCGTATTGGAAAGGGGGAGTTGCATAGATAGTATATACTGTCCTAGGATTTAAAAATAATTCAGGTGTTGCTGTAATCAACTAAAATATTAAGCATCACTAAGAAGGTTTTCAAGGCAGTCCTTGCTGCTAGAAATGCTGTAAATGTGGCTTGTGAATTTCTGGAGTATATGTGTGGTTGGCTGAAAGCTCCTGCAATCTTGTCCTCTCCACTGCAAGCCATATTTAACATCCAGGAGGCTTCCCAGTGTTTTAACTGGAAGGCGATTTCTCAGCTTCTGAGCTTTGTCTACGACAATTAATTTATTATTATTATTATTATTATTATTATTATTATTATTATTATTAAGCATAATAATAATAATAAGACAAATATAAATGCTACATAATATAGTACAGAATTTCTCTGAAAATATTTTATGTAAATCAAAAGCCATACAAAATCTACATGTTACCTATCTACTATATTCAATGCAGTGGAGGAGTGTGCGTGTGTGGATGGGGGAGGAGTCAAGTGTAAGGCGTGACCTATGGTAAAAGGCATGTGCTATTGGCAATTGCAGCAGGCCACCACTGTCAGAAGGCAGGGTTAATAGTTTAAAAGATCATGAGCACTATAGGAAAGTACTAATGAGCTCACCACAGAGGACATACGATCCCCCATTTTTAGCTGAAGCCCCTTATTTGAAAAATATTTCCCCCCACGTTTCCCCATGCAACATTTCCCCCTATTTTTCCCCTCTTTGATTTGATTTCCCCCTACAAATGGGGGGTTTCCCCCCAATCTGGCAACCCTGCTGGTCAGGTTTTGTACCTCATATTCGATGTAGCCAAACTACAAAGGAAGTGTGTCATCACGTAGCCAGGAGGTGCGTGTAGAGAAAAAACTGACAGGGAAATTGCTACCATTGTGGCTGATTTTCTTACATATAGGTAAAGCATCCATATGACATTTTATTTACTGTTTTTCTTTAAGCTTTATTGTATTCAACAAAAGAAGAGAACTTTGCTTCGGCACACACGACAAAAGTCTGAAACCGTGTTGGCGAAATAATTAAGCCACAGTTGACCAGAGACTGTGATGTGAGCGAACAGTGCACAGAGGGCTATTGTAATATGCAGTTTCCACCACTCAAGGTTGTTTTGAAGTTATTTCACTCAGAGGAATCCATGGCACGCTTCAGAAAGGATGGATTTATCGAAAAATTTCATGTTTTGGCATAAAATGCATATTTTTACCAATAAGGAAAACCATACAAAATAAATAAACAAGGAAATTGCATAACACATTTTTGTCCAATTCATTTCCAGAGAGAATAACAGCAGTATGTGTCACATGTATATATGTCATGTCCCCATTAGAACATGTTAGTAGCAAAGCAACTACATTTAAATGACTAACACATTCAGCATTATATATAAGCTGCTTTAGAGATGTTCTTAGGTACTCATCAAAATACCAGAGAAAAAATATAAACTTAGATTTTTATAATTGTAGCCTCTTTTTACAAGAATCCAAGTAATTATCAACATTGAACTGTGACTATAGTTTGTCCTCTGATTGAATTACCTGTCTGCATTACATTGACCTCGACCCACTTTAATAGAAAATGTTTTTGTTCTGGTTCATTATTGATGATATATTTATGAATGTTACCATGGAAATGGAACGCTATATTAAAGTGCATCTGAACAGGCTGTATGATTTAAAACAACACACTGCTTTCCCCAGCTTTCTGCTTTGTTGTAATGATACTGCAATATTTTCAACATAATTACAATTGTTTTGATATTTTTTATTAACATATCCCTAAATCAGTTTTGACCACTTATTTTTGTTTCACATCAGTTATGCAATCAGGTCTTCTCGTCAAAATGTCTTCTGAAATCACAACATTGGCGGCTTTAAGCCACCCTGTTCAATCAAAAACTTTTCATTGGTTCCCGACTCCTCTCCCAAAGTTCAGCACAGGTTCAGAGGGGCGAGAACAGGTTTATGAATATTTAGTACGGTATCCTGCTTTTGACACAGTTATCACCCTAATATGAAACTCCCTATTCTTATTTTTAAACATGTAACACATGAAATGAGACAACAAAATAGGATACAGTGCGGAACTTTTTAGTTTCAAACATCATAAAAACTTTTAATGTTTAATGCCTGTGGACCAAGTGTAAATTATTAATGATTTTTACACTCCATAGTGAATATTACTTGACAGCAACGCTGGAACATCATGCAGCATAAAAGCAATGCCACCATTTAAAAAAAAAAAAAAAATGATGCCATACTTTTAAATTTTACCCACATAGGACCCATGATTTCCATTACATGAGAGTAGATGTTAAAACTTCATGCTGATTTGAACTTGGCTCTCGCCAAGATAAGCACCAACTAAGACGTAGCTTCACAGTAAACTAATGTGATCCATATGTGTCTCCATCCATTTGCGCTTCCTTCCATATGATGATGTAGATATCCTTCTGTCTGGTGTTGATGGCTGAAGTGTAATGCTGGCTCCAGGGATCAGCTTATTTTGCCTCCCTAGCGCATCAGCACACACAATGGCTGGGCGATGCTGGCTCCGGGATCAACCATAGTGCGGTCTCCCCAGCGCATCAGCATGACAACCGTCTGGATTGAGCTAAGTAGGGTACATCTCTGGGGTCTTCAAGTGGGCAACTTCCATCCTCGGTGTTTCGTCGACTAGCCCACGACACCTCAAGAGGGCTCGACGGTGATTCTGGCGTCCCAGCATTACCCCCCTCCGTCCCCCACTAAACTCAGCCCAGCTTACTTACCTGTATATCAGCCTTTCTTTCTTTCTATTGTGCTGGAGATCCCCAGCCAGAATCTTTCCGTCTCAACCACAGCCAGTTGCTGCTCCTCTCTGCTGCTTCAGATAAGTTCTTCACTGTGCGACGCAACTCTTGGCCATTGAATCCGACATCTCTGAGAAACCGGGTTGTAGAGTGTGCCACAAATCCTCGACATCCCACTTCCACTGGGTAAACCCAGACTCTCCATCCTCGCTGTTCCGCTTCAGTGGCTAGTTGAGCATACCGCAGTTTCTTCCTCTCATACGCCTCATCTACAACATCCTCCAATGGCACTGTTAACTCCACCAGGTGAACAAGGCGTGCTGATCGCATTTGTATCCTTCAGTTTACCTGGCTTATGAGCAGTGGCGGCACCAGGCTCTCCCTGGTGAGGGAGCTGAGGCGGTCTAGGCACGTTGTGTGGGCTTGTATAGAGTCAATGTTTCGATATGTCTCGCACAACTTCAGTATTATGGTGGAATATAATGCAGATTAAGTGCCTGTTAATAATAATAATAATAATAATAATAATAATAATAATAAATAAATAAATAAATAAATAAATAAATAAACAGTCGCCGTTATCCAACATAGTTTACAAGTGTTACTGTGGAGTATGAAGTAAGTGCTGTTGTATCAGGGCCAAGGCAGGGTGCGAACCGGCGACCCCACGCTCCTCAAGAGAATGTCCAATTGCTCCCATGTGAATGGGGCCTAAGAGCAAATGATCCAATATCGAAAAAATAGGTGGTCTCGGCTCGTTTGGGCAATAGACCCTGGTGCGGATCTATTATTTTTGCTCTGTGTGAATGCTAACTTGTCTAGGGGTGGATTGTTTTTAATCACATCAGCCCAGGGCTCACACAGCATGTATGATCATATTTATTTAAACACTTTAGTCTTCATACACTGTGAAGAGTCTGCTAGCTCTGGAAACAAGATCGATTCTATGGAGTCATTTGGTAATAAGTTTGATGCTAATAGTAGTCCCAGTCCTTCATTTTGTATTACTATTTTGAAATTCGTTTTTAAGCATACAGATTTTAAAGCAGCATGAGCAGATTGTAAAATATGTTTGTTTAAGTCTGGTTTGGTACACAGTTATATACAAAGTTGCAATTTTCAACCATGGTATTCTTGCATAATTTGTTACATTGTATTGCTGCGTGTTGCAATTATACAATTACAAGCATTGCAAAGAAGTAAAATCCTACAGACAATGTAATGTAACAAAACTGGTTAATTTCTTTGATACAGAATTAGCAGAAACACTAGTTTCCTATCTATATTTTATTCAATGTTTTAGTTATGTTAGAATACATCTGAAGAACGTTTTGTTTTGTTAAAGATGTGGTTGTAGGTAGTTGCCTACCCTCCAAAAAAACTTTCCATGTATACACACCCACATCGCATGCTTGTGTGGTCTTACATTTGGTGCAACCTTTCCCTTTCAAAAA
Organism: Acipenser oxyrinchus oxyrinchus; assembly: GCA_030684275.1. Classification (NCBI taxonomy): domain Eukaryota; kingdom Metazoa; phylum Chordata; class Actinopteri; order Acipenseriformes; family Acipenseridae; genus Acipenser; species Acipenser oxyrinchus. The sequence goes on along the minus strand of CM060256.1, from coordinate 18,001,407 downwards.
TGCAGAGTACATCGCAAAATGGACATACATCCTTTTTATTTGTGTGGTATTACTGCAGTGAAGTTAAGGCATTACAATAGTGATAATACTGTACATGGAAACTCAGAAAGTACTGTTGTTTGTCATAACTGCCTTGCATACGGTATTTAGTGCTGTTAATCTTGTCCCTTGAAAGGATTGCTTCCTCATAATGCAATTTCTTACACTGGTGCACTTTATTTTGCACTTGACAAATACTGTATGTGTTATGCAAATTCCTTGTTTATTTATTTTGTATGGATTTCCTTATTGGTAAAAATATGCATTTATGCCAAAACATGAAATTGTTCGATAAATCCATCCTTTCTGAAGCATGCCAGGATTTCCTCTGAGTGAAATAACTTCAAAACAACCTTGAGTGGTGGAAACTGCATATTACAATAGCCCTCTGTGCACTGTTCGCTCACATCACAGTATCTGGTCAACTGCGGCTTAATTATGTCGCCAATGAGGTTTCAGACTTTTGACGTGTCTTAGTAATTTACATTGCATTCATTGAAATGAAGCTTATCACTGAGTGGCTATACTTCATAAATATTTCCTAGTGCCTGGCAGGAAGCTTTGCATGGAAGTTCTAAAGGTTCCAGCACTGCTGCACTTACCGGTATTTCTTGGTTCTACATTGCCTGCAGTGTCTGCCATGTGGGTGGGTTAGCAACACAGTGGGGAAGCAATTTATAATTTCTATGTACCTGTAACATTTCCCTGGCAGGCAGTATGTGAACAAAAAAACAAATCTAAACACACAGATAATTAAAATTATATAGGAGAGGATAATACAGCACACAATTCACCCAGGATTCTAAGTGAAGTAAACTCCACAGAGATTGCAAAGGATTCAAACAGCTCATGGTAGCCATAACATTCAGGTAATTTATTGGAAACTGTACACAACTATAGTTTAAATCAAAAGTTAAAAAATAAATGCCCAGGGTCTTAGTGTGATATAATATATTGTTAATCCTAGCAGCTAATAGACTGCATTTGGTACAGTGCTACTGAATTAAAGTAAAACATTCTCACTTGTAAAGTTTGTTGTAGCCACATTGGAAGCCATCTTATGTAAGTAATTCTGATTACCTTAATGTATTTTGAATCTAAAATAATTGGAAAACCAAAACTGTAAATAACAATAATAGCTAGCAAAATAGAAAAACACACATTGTCATGTACAGTATCTACAGATTGGCTACCTTACTATTCATACAGAATTGGTGGTTACTGTATCTTCCAATGTACACAATACAATACAATACAATTTGCTCTTATATAGCACTCTTCATGCGAAGCATTCCAGGGCACTTTACAACAAGACCCCAAAACAAATGGCTAACATTAGTCAGTAAACCTAAAGGACTGTTGTAATCAGAAAGTCAACACTTGAATAGGTTAACTAATGGCCCTGATTGCACTTTATAATAAAAAAAAGTCCTTGGTGTTAAATCATATTGAATGCCAGCTAATATTCTACATACTCTCTTAGCAAAACCATACTGAGAACTAATCAACCAAGTTTATTCCAAATCTGTATTTTATTGTCAACAATAATCAATTTGAACTCACAGAGATAGAAATAAAACGCTGCTTGTATTTTATTGCATAGTTAAATAAAACTCTGCTTGTATTTTATAGCATAGCTCATTTCAATATATTTCTCTTAATGCAGACTAAAATGAACAACTTTTTAAGTATTCTAGACTGCTGCTATTCATAATCTAGGTAATAATGGGTAAGAATTAAAGATGACCAATTTCTGATGAAAGCAAATTTAGCAGCAGTACAAACATCTATTTAGGTGATTATGCTAATTGGGGATTTATATTCATAACAGTTTAGTTGCCAACATTATTATTTCCCCCAACATTAGCTGTAATTATGCAGGCATACGAGATAACTGTTCTAGCTGAAATCAGTATGCATGGTTTTTACAAAAAACTGAATGCATTGCAGGGAATTAAACTAATGTACTTAATGTACATAACAATGTAAATGCACATGTTAATGACTTTATGAAGTAATTCACTACATGAAAGAGATGAGTTCCACTATTTCACCAGGGTTTAAAACCCTTTGCGGTCCATTTATTAATTCTGCGTCAGGCTCGCCAGGTCTAATTAATTTTCACACGCACAGTTAATTTTAGACGCGCTGTTTAAAAGTATTTTTTTTCACAGTCAAACAGGTTTAAATGGCCCTGCATATCAACAAAGCACTCACTAGGCATCTCCAGCCCCGCCCCACCCTTTCGTTCGCTATCGCTTTCACATGCTAAGAAATAAATAATAATAATAATAATAGTCGTACATACCGATCGATCATCTCCTGGTCACTCGTTTTATCACCAAACTCCTCAATAATGCGATCCAAGTCATTATTTTATTACTATAACATCTCAAAAAAGCTCTGCAAATGTCCGTGTTCTCTGTGCGCTGATTCACAGTCAGCCAGCTTGTTTACTTACGACCGCCCCGTTATCTGATACCAGATACCATGTATGACGATTCATTAGATACGCCTTTTTTTTTCGACTTGTCTCGGCTTCTGTCGCTCCCAATTGAATGGTTTTCTCGGCTTTTTCCGGAGAAAAAACGACTAGAAACCCGTTTTTTGCGTTGCTAGAATGATGTCGGACCCAGTCCGACAAAGGACCTGTGAGGAATAATTGCAATGTCGGACCCAATCCGACAATGGACCGCAAACAAGACTAGCTGCAGCAGTATGAGACACATCCCCCTTTTTCTATCAACTGCTTTCAATCATGCTGCAATGCCATGCACTACATAGATTACTTGTCTGGATATACAATATAGTTCTCCTCTGCTCTGTTTACTATTTATATTGTAATTGTACACAATAACCAACAGCAATCACTACAGAGCCTTGGTCAAAAATGCTGAAGAGCTATACATACTGCAGATAGTCATTCAATACTGTATCTCTACTATACAAACTGTAGATAGTCATTCAATACTGTATCTCTACTTCTATACAAACTGTAGATAGTCATTCAATACTGTATCTCTACTTATATACAAACTGTAGATAGTCATTCAATACTGTATCTCTACTTCTATACAAACTGTAGATAGTCATTCAATACTGTATCTCTACTTCGGGTGGCACTTTGATCTTCTAACTTAGTAACATTTAAGAGCAACAGAGATGTGAACTTTAATGGGCATATTTATTGTGAGAAACACTGCATTCTTCATCCTAATATATATTATTTGTGTTTGCCTTTAGCTTAGTGATTAACTCAAACATATTGGTTTAACAATAAGCAAGGCACAATAAAAGCCATTGAGTAAATCTATTTTTTTTTATATAACAGTTCAACTTTAATGGGAGAAGCAATTTGGATTCTGTCTGTTTCCCTGCATCTGTTAGGTTTGAATGATGGCTCGATTTAGAAACAAAATGAGTGCAGCTGTGTGTGTTCAGGCACTGATCAGACACATCTTTTCAATTAAACCAGAATGAAAAAGAAGAATAACTAGTAAAATGGAGGTACTGTGCTAGTGGATTTAATCCTGGTCATGATGATACCCCACATCAAGCAACATGTTTCTACGTGAAGGTCTTGCTTCTATTTGGCTGCCAGTTGGACTTTTGACAGGAATTAAAGAGTAAGGCATCTTGAATTAAAACAAAAATAAACTACAAGATACACATTACCAGATTACAACAAAGTTGTTAAATTTGCCACTGGGGACATTTCTTGCATAAATCAATGTGCTTTATCCAGATGACTCATTAAGAAACAACTGCTGCATCATGACAGTAAAAAAAACGACATGAGTCCAGCAGTCAAAAGAAGACAAACTGGACTTTTGTGAAACTGCTGGGTTTTCCAAAGTCCTTCAAGACACAGATTGCCCACATGTGGTAATTGAAGCAGTTTTTTTCTTTTTCAATGTGCTTCGAGGCTTTTAGGAAAAGAAAACATATTCACGGTATGAATGCACAAGTCACTTTTGATTTGATATGTCACATCACACTTTCTCAGAAGACATGACACCCACATAAAACCTTTGCTTTTTGAAATACTGGACTGATAAAGATAGTTTTGCATTATTCTCCCTTTTTGTTTTATTAAATGCTCTTATTAACATTTTGGATTGACTGTTTGTTTATAATATAGCATAGAACCTAAACAAAACATTATAGTCGCAGCTTGTGACCCTAGTAAAATACATTTACTCGCCTGCAACCATGCCAGGCTAAATGAAGGAATCGTGAAAAATAAATGCTGCAGTGCACAGTCAACTCCGTTGAAATTAACTTTGTACATCCAGCTTAAACATAAAAACTCCCTTTTCACCAAAGCAGTTTTAAAATGTAGAAAGTCTGCTTTGATTGTAGTAAATGCAGACATATTTTTCCATTCTGGATGTTGTAGAAAATGTAAGAAATGTGTGTGTAACCACAACAAACCAGATATGAACTGACGCGGGAAGCCTTCTCGCGTGCATTCTTTCTCAGCAGGGGATGTTGGGAAATGGAGTTCAAAATGCCCAGCCAAAAAAATAAATAAATAAACTGCCTGATTAAATTGTAAAAAAAATTAATCTGCGATGAACTATTTAGTTGATTAATCGGTCAGATTTTTTTAAAATTCTTGAATCTGGGCACACAGGAGCTACAGATTCTAAATTTATGAAGAATATCTTTGCCTGCTGTCTTTCAGCTGTATCTGTTGGAGCTGTCATTGAGCCAAGGAACAGGCCCAAGACCACAGAGGTGCTGCAGCAATTGTTCCAACAGCTGTCGATTTGCCATCTGACAATAAGTATGTTTGTGGGGGGTGGCATGTGTTGCTTAAGGAAAAATCTTTTAGAAACAAATATTTAACTGTTAATCTTTACCTTACCTTAATCTTTAACTAATTCAATATAAATGTTATATACAGTACAGTATGAACAAGGTGTGTGATGAGGTGCTGATGACTGTTAAATATGTATTTCAGTCACAGCAGCGGCACATAAAAAGAACCATCCTAAAATCTGAAAAATTTAGTTGAATCACAAGTTCAAAACCCTGCTTATGTGACTGCATAATAAAATCACAAGGCTGTTTGTTTGAGTATTTAATAATTATGTGTCTTTACTTTGTTTAAACATGTTTTTAAAAAACACAAATACTGGATATAAGGTCTTATAAGGCCTTGTCAAATGAATTTTGTAGCACAAAGGTTTAAGCACATTTATATTGTAAATTAAATTAACTCATTTACCTCACAGCCTGTCTTGGTTAATAGGCGTCTTAAACTGAGCTTTATTGATATAATTAAAGGACATTTCCTGCCTTCAAGGCTTCTAAGACTTCATAATGGCAGTCCTGGAGAGAGTGAAAAGACATCAAACATAGCTATGGGTAATTCAATTTGTTGAGATAAGATGTGCTTTACTGTTAAAATGAAGAGAAATTTGAACAACCCAGCTTAAAAAATTAAAGCTATCTCCCAAAAAATCATCTTAAAGTGTATCTTTAAATGTCAATTCCTTATTTAATTTTTTTTACAATGTTGACAATCATTACAAGTGGTTCTTATTGTAATTATTCCAATAGTGTGTGCGTTTCTGTTGTTGTTGATAAGTCTGCGTTAAGGTGCTTTCAGGAGCTGATCTGCCACTTCCCCTTTGTTTCACTGCCAGTACACTGCTGTGCACTAGATCAGTGGTGCACACACTGGGGGGCGTTGAGAGTCACTAAGGGAGGCGCGACTATGACTAAAGGGGCAGTTCTGTTAAAAAAAAAACATTTTTTTTAAAGGATAGGACATTTTAAATAAATACATAAATGACAGCTAATTAGGCCAAGTTCTTACCTTTCAAATGAGCCGTTGACTATCACTTTAGTACTTGTAGAACAGGAGAAATTATGTTTGAAGTGGCTATTGTGTCAGTAAAACTGCAGTGAACAGTGGCGACAAGCGTAAAAAAAAGCACAAATGTTTTAACAGACATTTTTTCCCGGATTTAATGTAAATTGTGTATTTGTTCCTAGATTTAACATAGAAAAGTCCAGATTTAGCTAAATACATAAATGTTAACAAACACATTCTTAAAAGTCGTAGTGTAAGCACAGCTCTGCAACATACACTGCCAAATCAAACACGTCAATGGGCTTGCATTTTAAAGAGCTATGCACACCAGACGCGAGCCTGCGAATCAAAAATAATTAAAACTATTGATTTAAATGGACTAATGCACAACACAAGCGAAGCGAGTGGTGCGAATGAAGCGAGAAAATATAGAAATACATTTGTTTTATTTGTATTTTGCTATGCGCTGTTCATGTCGCAGTGGACCAATCAGAAATAAGGTCAAAGGTAGTGGCTGTCAGACTGTCAGTGTCTCGCTCATGCAAAGATTACCACAGAAATAAAAAAAAAATCTACATCAATGAGAATTTAATTATTAAAGTCGAAAAATATAATGTTCTTTATGATGTCAGTGTCCGTGGTTATAAAGACAATAAAAAGAAGGACGCCACATGTCAAGAAATAGCAGAATAATTGGAAATTGATGGTATGTCTATCTCTCTTTATTTCACCTTAATTTTAGTCAAAGTGACAGGGAGTGCCATACACTGGTTTCGTATTTCTGTAAAATGATGCTTCTTTGTTTTAATAATGTTGACCAATAATAATAATCACATTAGCTCTTTAACAAGATTTATAGACTGATTTTAAATGTTGAATTTGTGATACGCGTATGTATTTAGTTAAATCTGGACTTTTTGTGCTGAGCCCCAACAGCACCCAAGGCAGTGTGTCATCCATACAAGTTCTGACCCGGCCCAGCCTTGCTTAACTGAGATCATTCTCCAAATTGGTAGGTCATTACAAATGTACAATCTATAGAGCCATAAGGTAAATAAACAGAATGATTATGGCTTTTTATAGACTGAAATTTACAAAAGCTAAACTAGTAATACAACTTCAAAATGCGTCAGACTTTGTTCACCACCTGCTTAGTGAGAGTCTTCCAGTCCTGCATCCTACAATTAGTATAGCAATGAGTCATTTAGCGGAAAAAATCAACCCTTTTGTGTTCAATCATAATAGCTACTTAATGCTCCAAATTTGAAGCAGACATTAGGCTTGTTTCCTGCCATGTGGGGTTACTTCTAATGTGAAATGATAAGGTCCTAGTAGCGCATGCTCTTTCTTTTTTTTGTTGATGATACCTGGCTTATTAGAGGGGAACTGTACTCAAAATAACAAGGATCTCTAAATGCTCTGTATACATAACAAATGCGTCTCGCTGCACCAATTTTATTAAAAAGTCAAGCGTTTGGCCAGTATTTCAATTTTTATCAGCTTTCTGGATCAGCTGGAAATGCAGGCCGTCGCCTTTTTGGAACCTTTCTGGTGCCGCTGTTCCGTCATATCGTTGACAGCCACCCACACCAGTGAATGCCGGCAGGCTGAATTATGTTGGAATGCAAAGCGTTCAGGTGCAAAAATAACAAAATGAAAAAAGAGTAACAAAAAGTATTTTTGTGTGCCTAAGCCTTTAAACCAACAATGGCTACATAATATAGGAACGAGACATACGCTCAATAGCATACTATGTGTGACTATAGAGAGAGTCAACAACAGGACGTCACACAAAGCGCAACGGAAGAGAGCTCCAATATAGTCAATGTTAATGTTTTTTTATTGAAATGGTTATATATTCATTTGCACTACAGTTCCCCTTTAACACTGTTTTTATAATCATTTCCTGGAATGGATTACTTTTGAGCAAATCCTCCAAAGTGCAATCCAAAAAGGTTTATCCTTCTGTTCTAGAAGGATCACTTCTCACAACTATGCTAGACGTTACCCATAGAATAGAACCATAGAATAACTCTTAAGAGGTCATGAAGATCTATATACAGTAAATAAATAATTTGAAAGCCATGATTTTCAGGAGGCATTTCTGGAGCTAAGCAAAAAAATAAGTTCAGTGTTTTTTTTTATTTTTTTTTATTTGATTGTTGTTGTAACTGGAAACAATGAACACCTTTATCGTGAACCCAGTCTTTCCTATTTGGTAAACGGTTCTTGTTTTTTTCTGTTCTGCTCCAGTGCCTTTAATCACAGAAGACTCCACTAGGGCTAGACTTTTTTATTTAAAACATATCAAAGCCCATCTGTTACACGACCATCATTTTCCAGTGCTTGCACTGAAAGTGGTGGCTAGAGGTGTTTACACAACTACACAGCAGTGTAAAAAGGAATTGCATAAATATTCATGATTCACGTTGCTTTCAGCCAGCTAGGAAACATCAACATCAAAGTCAAATCTCAATGATGAAAGCCAGGTTTATTTTTTAAGGATCATTTTAAAATGGTCCCGTGCATTTGTTCCACAAATTGTTCCACCTTTTGAGTTAGTGCTCAATAAGGGGGGACTTGTTGCTTATTTCCTTATTTGAATGACAATTGAATCATCGTGTCCCGTTGCATGGCATGATGCCTGGAAATTGTTTCAGTAAATTACATGGCAAGACAATCTACTGCTTGGACTGTCTCCAGAACAAACTCTGTGATGTATAATTAAAATCAACCCACAATTAACTCCCAGCAAATGTAACATGGAATGACGGGCTCTGTGGCTACAAGCTATTTACATGAAGAAAGAGAGAGAAAGCAAAAAAGAAAGAGAATACTACTACCCCCAGGCATCACTAAAGTGCTTCCACCTCAACAGTTTTATTACAGGTGAATAAAATAACATGCCCTTCCTTTGCATAGCGAGAGATGTGAATAAAGAAAGAAATAAACATTTTGACTTGTTTTAAAATATCCACCAGCAGCAATGTTAGGCAGTGGCACTGCATGGCAGCCTTCCTCTGGTTTCGGAACATTAATTTATAACCATGTGTGTGTGTATATATATATATATATATATATATATATATATATATATATATATATATATATATATGTAAGAAAAACAATGCTTGGAAATGTACTGTTAGCTTTTGTTTTGTGACATAAATACATGTTGGTTTGATTAATACAGTTGTTATAAAAAAAAATGGTGACAGCAATCTTTTAATGTTTTCTGATTCATTAACTCGGAATAGATATTAAGGGCTGAAGTGACAGTTATGTTGTTGGAAAAATAAGTAAACAGCTGGCAAAACACTGTCCTATAAATTAAAGGATGGATCCTTCTGCCAAGATATCTGTCTTGCTACGCCAATTTTAAAACTCGTAAAGACGCATCAAACATAGCACACAGAATGAAAGATCCCTTGTCATTAGTGCTATGCAGTTTGAGCTTGTTAATTATAGGAAATATTTAGTCATGATTTTTTGCCTTATTTGTATTGCTGGCATAAATTCCAGGGAAAGCATAACACAAACGATATAAACTAAACCAAAATAAACAGACCACAATATATTATCATTGTATTTATCTTGCTCTTATTGTATTATTACTTGTACTGTAACACTTGAAATGTATTTGCTTACGATTGTAAGTCGCCCTGGATAAGGGCGTCTGCTAAGAAATAAATAATAATAATAATAATTACATCAATGAAAATATATGACTTCATTTTACTTTTCATTCGCTCTATTTTTCATTTTTTTCTAACTCTCCTACCATGAACAAAAAAACTTTCAACCAAATTCTTGTTAAACTTGACTGTTGGCACTCAACAAACTTTCTAAACTCATCTCTGAGTCATCAGAAACACCAGGGAGAAAAGATGTTTTACCAATGGTAATATGGCTGCATCCATATATAACTTACAGGGGGGTTGCAGTAGTGGTTATTAGTGACCATATTTATATAATACAATATATTTAATGACAAGTTGTATGAACAATTCAATAATTGACAATTTTATGTTTATCTGGGTTGATTAGTTCTCTTATTAATAATATTTAATTGGGGCGTTACAAAGATCGAGGATTTACTATGAACACACATACATGCGCAGACACAAGGAATTTTCAATAAATAGTAGTATTTTATTAAGCACACAAATAATAAACAGAAATCAGAAAAGTCACAAAAATGACACTGCCTGTCTCCTCACACACCAGCAGCATTCCAGCAAGCTGTGACATAGTAGCTTGCTCACACACATGCCCACATATAATTACAGCCTCAACTGAGATGATGCAGACAATCTTAGAATATATCACATTAAGCTTATTAATGCTATATAGATTAAGTATATGGCAAGTTTACTTTTAAATAAATTCTTTATACAACAATATGAGGTAGATTACTTATAGTTACTTCATTAAGTTTCACTAAACGTTATTTCACACGCAAAGTGTGCAAACTAAATAATTAACAGTTCAATTCTATGTGAATGTGTTACAATTAATTAATTTAGTTCCATGAAAGGAAAATGCAACTGGAATTATACTCAATGGTTCGTTGAAGCTTAGACTTTTGGTCTGCTGGCTTGGAAACTCAATCTGTTGAAGTGTCCAGCACAAAAACTCTCCTCTCTGCAACAAAGTCTTCAATCCCACATTGGATCAAACTTAGCAACAAAGCTTTCAATTCTTGATAGAATCAACAAATAGCTGCAACAAAGTCTTCAGTCCTCCGTATAGGATCCACAACAATTTATTTTGGATACTGTGGTTTTAGGTGTACAGCAGACCTAGACTGGTTTGTCTGATAAGTCTCTGTAAGTTTTACAGCAGTCCTCCAGCCAGGCCTCAGTCTCGTTGCTTGTGGTTGTTGACTCACTTGCAGCTTGCTTCCTTGTCTTGGGTCCATTCAGGCAGAGTCCCGCCTTGGGTCCGTATTAGGCAGAGTCTGGGAGTTGCAGCTTTGCGTAGCAGAGTGACAGCACCTTGTTTAGCATTTGATGTGTAGTGCAAAATGTTCAGTTTTGCTTGGATATTTATAGTATTTTTCACTCTGCTAAATAGCCACTTTCATGAGTTCATTTGTGTATCTTGCCTTTTTTTAAAATTCACAGTCCTTTAATGTTTTAATGTACTTTTCCACTGGGACATCACTAGTTTATGTCTTTCTTGCGTCAAAACGATTGTTGTTGCAAGTGTGAATTATCTGTACATAATTCAACTCTCCGTTCAGCCTAATCCAGTTCACCACCGATCCTCTAATCAGTAGGTCACATAGTTCAGTATGTCTGCCAGGAACCAAGGGGCCCTTTTTCCTAAGACACAGCAGTTTCATTAATTAGTCCAGTTAAATCATTAATACACATTCATGTATTATCATATTCAGGGAATACGTCCCACAAAGTCTTCTCTGGTAATTGCATAATTTTATTCAATTATCGAGTGAGCTACAGACCATAAAGGAGTCTTTGACAAAACCAACATATATAACAGTGTGCTTGAGTCTCAAGTATTTTTGTGTTTGAAAGTAAGTAAAAAGGTTTGATTCTAATTTAATATCAACAGTAGACATAGTTAGATCCACCACTATTTAGCTCAACTGAATAGAACCCATAAAACATTTAGGTACCATGAAGCAGCAGCAACTTTAAAAAACGGTTAATCTACACTGTGTTTTCTCAAATCCACTTACGCCTATTTGCTCTGAAAAGCCTGCTTATTTTATCCTTTTATGTTGGTCCAATTAAAGTTGTTATTAACTTCAACAATAACTTGGTTTACATGCAGTTTAGAAACTCCAAATAATCTCTCCATTGTTGTCAAAGTGTGACGTAGCACCCACATTCCTCACCCACATTCCTCACGCTACAGCAAGTACGCTGTCAAAACATGGTACGGCTAGAAAGGATGGTCAAATCGTCTTCCTCAGCATTTCAGATCCTGTTTGTGATGTAACCTCACACAACTTTCTATTATAACTAAAGGTTGCGCAAAGCAATTATTTTTTAACAACTGACATCTGCAGAAAGTAGCCCTGGCAAGCTTCTTTGACCAAAGAGAAAAACAAACACAACAAACAACAAAAAAACATACAGTAAGAAAGGTTTAGAGACCTCTTCATTCAGTTTGTTTTTTTCTATGTGACATTATTTATTCACCTTTTCAAATGATTGCCATTTGCTGGTGACTCCGAAAATGATAGTGCTTTTTAGTTGAGCTGTTCTATAAGCACAATTATAAAAAATACTAAAGCTACTACAAAGTAAAGAAAAAAACGGCCTTTGCAAAATCAATCAATCAATCAATCAATCAATTACGAAGCCTTTGCAAAGCATTGAAAGATATTTTTTTATACTTTACACTTTTGTTTCTTTCATGTTTGGTGATCGGATAGCAGCAAGATAAGATAATTCATATTACACTAGCATTAGGTAGCATCTGTCATGGGTACCTACCAAGAACAAAAAAGTCACTTTTGTATCCCAAAAGGTATTAAATTAGCTTGGAATAGCTGAGAATGTGTGCCAGTAGTCTCGTACTGTATATTATTGCTGCGGGCTACCAACCTCAGCATGAGACTTGAGCGACCATGTATAGAGCTGAAGTAAAATCTCTTGAACTTATTCATAGGGCAAGATTTGTTTCACAAGAACAAAAATATGAAAAATAAAAACCAAAAAACTTGGTTCCTGTGACAGTGAGACCCTGTCTCTGGTTCATGGGTGCTTGTGTGCGTTTATAGAAGCAGCTGGGACACGCAACCAGAGACGCATTGCTAAGGAAATAATAGAGCAGGTAGGCTAGCACTGAGCTGATCGGAAGGTCTTGATTGGCTGGGGGGCGTGCCTGGGGAAGCTGCACGGAGCTCAAAAAGCGCCTGCACTACAGCTCAAGGCTACTGCATGGCCATAGCCATACAGACCGAGAGAAAGATTGCTGTGTTTACATTAAGGAGGAGAGTTTCCACTCTGCAGGAACTACTACACAAAACCCTTCCACTCCAAGACAGTGCTCTTGAAGGCATTGCACAGCCGAGGCCGTGTGAAAAAGCCATTTGAAGAGGCAAGAGCCGCCGTGAGAAGGCCGGGACTCCAGGAGCCCAGAAGAAGGTCAGTTTAGGGGATGTTGATCAGTGACAGCCCACACACGTAACAAACTCCCCTGTTATAGTTTCACAAATGTACCATGCTATATTTGTTATTTTTCATATCACTGAAACTTTATCTTTTTTTTTTTTTTTTTTTTTGTTCATGGAGACGCAATAGCAGTACTGGTTTTAATCAAAAGATATTGCAAAAGGGGGGCTCCCGAGTGGCGCATCCGGTAAAGGCATTCCGCGTGGAGTGCAGGATACGCCCTATAGCTTGGACATCGCTGGTTCGAGTCCAGGCTATTCCACTGCTGACCATGGAAGGGAGCTCCCAGGGGGCAGCACACAGTTGGCCGAGCACTGCCTGGGGGCACCAGTGACCCCTGTTGTCTGGCCGGGTGCCTGCGGGCTTGCCTGTAAACTGTCCAGAGCTGTGTTGTCTTCCGACGCTGAAGCTCTGAGGAGGCTGCATGGTGGGTCTGCAGTGTGAAAAGTAGCGGTCGGCTGACGACACATTCTTCGGAGGACAGCGTGTGTTTGTCTTCGCCACTCCTGAGTCAGCGTGGGGGTGGTAGCAGTAAGCTGAGCCTAAAAATAATTGGCTATTCTAAATTGGGAGAAAATTATAAAAAAAACAATTGGCGACTACTAAATTTTATATATGTAAAAAAAAAAGATATTGCAAAAGAGATTTGCATCGTTGTGAAGATTCTTTGGTACATTCTATTAAGGCTGCTTCACATGGTACAACATGTTGTAACAATATGTATAATTCAACAATGACAGGTAGGCCTACGTGCCTCCAAGCTCCTCAAATTCTCCCTGGCTCTCCAAGCTCCCCAAGCTCTCTTTCTGCCTTTTAAACGCAGAGCCGGTCGAGCACCTGCTAATTGAATCAATTCGCCTTCAGGTGTACATAATCACAAAGGGGGTTAAAACGCTAGCTGCAACCAATACAAACTAAAAATGTGAAAAACCCATACCACACATACATAATTACAATAGTGCTCAAATGATCATAAATCAAACGTGATACAAAAAACAAACAAAAAAAGAAATCTTCAGTGCACAAAAATAAATAAGTAAATAATTAATTAAAGTGAATCTCCCTAACGTGTTTGGCAGCAAGCACAACCGTGATATTGTCACCTCGTGACATACATCACTCACACTCACACCTTACTGCTGCAAGTAATATCAGGAACAGGACCTGATATACAGTTCCTCCACGGGGCTAGGCCTTGCCGCATCTCCACTGTCGAGTGATTCCTCCAGCCGCCGTCTGGCAGCTGAAATGGGCCTTGTTGTTTGGCTGCCGCTGCGCATCCTGTCTCTGTTTTCAAGGTTGTGCTGTGGATTAGCTGCAGCGCGGTTGTTACTACAGCCATCCAGCTGTGTGTTCTCCATTGGGCTCTGTTACTTCATCCTGCTGTAGAGTAGACCTCTCCGGCTGTGTAGGCCACCCACCTCGGTGAGTTGGGCCTTGTAAACAAATAACAGTGTGTTCTCCCCCATCTGTTTCTACCGTGTTTTTGCTGACTGCCTTCAACTCGCCCACCGCGACTTCAGCCCTTGTATCTCCCTGATGTATGCTACGGTGTGACCACGCGGTTAGAGTAGGCACTGTTGCATTGTTACCCACATACTTTCTCCAGGTTCTACCTTAATGTGGTAGAGCCTTCCCTGCCTTCATTAGGCACGAGGGTCCTTGAGGGTGCAAGCTCACACTGCTAACCTCTAGGTTATGCGGTGCTGATGCGTCCGTCATATGCTGCCGTTCCTTCTCTCTCGTGACTACTCTGGTATACTATCCCATAGTCATGTTGGTGGTCATCTTCGAATTGAAAGGGAACGTTCGGTTACCTACCGTAACCCTGGTTCCCTGAAAGAGAAGACGACCACCAACCACAAAGTCACATCGGTCGCCCTCACAGGTTCGATGGAAAAGAGAAATGGCTTCCACAGGATGACGGTTTTAATCCCTCGGTGGGCGGGACCAAGTGCGTCATCCCAGGAAGGGGCCTATCGGCATCTCTGGTATAAAGAGCTCAGTAATACCTAGCCAATGGGCAGGGATATCCTATAGTCATGTTGGTGATCGTCTTCTCTTTCAGGGAACCAGGGTTACGGTAGGTAACCTAATTTTTGGGACATTTCAGTATAAGATTTACAAATCCTAGTGACAGAAAATACTGCCAAACAGAACCATGTGGTGATTCAATACCCGCTTAATATGGAATTTACATAGAGTCATGTTAATTAGCACCAGTGAAATATTGAAATATTTGCTTGATTTAATAAAAGAAGATTACTTACCATTGTTTACTTTGTTATGACCCCATTTTCACCCCATGCTGCATCAGACTTTGAATGACATGGTAAACCTTTTGCTACCAAACAGTGCTTTACTGGGTCTGCCTAAACCTACAGTATCCTTCCAGGGACAACATTTTACTATTAAAGCACATTTGGGAGAAAGCAGTCAGGGTTTTGTTTGTCCTTCAATGTCATAGAGTAGAATGGAATCAAGATGGTATCTTTATGAATAAACTCCACTGCAAGTTTACTGTAAATGCTTACAATCCTTGATGAATACATAATGGAATACGGAACTAAAAAAGGAAATTACCAACTTGTAATGGCAGGATGGCAGGGCATCTTTTGGCAGCTAGAGGACAAGTCAACCTGGAAAATTATACATGTTGACATACAAGACATGTCTGCAAGTTTATTTATTTATTTTACATTCTTAAGTTGCATACATCTATAACAGTTACAAACTGAGTACATTTGACCTTTTTTTCAAAGAATAAATAAAGGTAAACTTTGCTCAACTGTTGAATATGAAACAGATACAAAAACACTGAAGGTAACTAAAGTGTGGTGTTTTTATACAACAAGTGCTAAAAGATGTATTGCTGAATAGCATTCACTGCAGAGTGAATACCTTTTTTTATACCTTATCTCATTTAAATCCAACTGTAGAATGACAAGGTCAGTTGCACTGTTCAAAATTCCGCCCTGTTGCTATACAGATGTGGCGCTTAATTAAAGGTCAGTAATTCCCAGAAGTCAGCTATTTAAATAAGGCTTAAAAAAGGGCCAACACATATACAAATACAGTATAAAACAAAATTACTTTCAAATATAAAGGTATCAAATGTTACAAAACAGGAGGTTGCGAGCACAGTGGACCACTGGTTTAAACAGACACTCTTTTCCATACATTGTACTGGTTATATATAAACAGAAAATATTCATGGCATTCATGGAGGCGTCGATTATTCAGCAATCCTCATTTGAGGAAAAACTACTCCATAAACATCCATGAAGTACTGTATCCTCAATTTCTACGAGTTACTTAATAGAATATTATCACATACATTGCTGAGCTGCACTAAGAAAGGATTAACAGAAAATATTTTTCACACCACAGTTTTAGAGGACATGCTGCAGCTAATGAGGGTAAAAGCTCATCAATCAAAATGTCCTAGAAATTACAATAATGCAGCACAGATCAGAATTAAACCAATACATCTCACCATTTGAGAAGGGTACAGATTATGGGCTTTTCTGGTGGTTATGGAATGCTTGTAGCATTTTAGCCTGGACAACCAAACATCACAAACTCTCATTTCTCTACAGCTGGTATGGAAAATAATCTAAATAATGCAGGGTCAGTTATATAATATTTGTTTGTACTGTATGCCTCAGAACAGGAATACTGTAGCTCTAATACATTGAACTCAGAGGCCATCTGCCATTAAAACTGTTTTAAGCATGTGAATGCTGGGCTTAGCTTTGCAGATAGTCAAACTTGAGCACCAGTCAGCAATAGTGGTAGAGTGTTTCCATGGGAACAGAGTATATGTCTACAGTACCTGGAAATAGAAATGTATTGTGCTTTCTACAGTGTTTAAACATGTACCAACCAGTTCCACCCTTCCTGGCAATTTAACTTTAAAATGCTTTTGATTTATGTAAAATAATTACCAGCCGTTAATGTCTAATGTTCGGTGTTTGATCTACAATTCATTCACCACATACTGCAGATAAGCTAATCACCATGTGTGTGTATGTCCACTAACATCAAACAGTGGTATCTTGCTGTAAATCTTGCCTGGAGAGAAAATATATGATGTCCCCTAACTGAAATGACAGGTGGATGACAGAAGATAATGAACTGTGGTCCCTTGCTAATCTGTGAATGATGCTAATTAAGGAGGAGAAGATAATTCATCACTTACGCCGATAAAGTACCGGTAGTGGGTTCATATGGCCATTGGATGTTCTTCACAGAATAATCAGAAACATGAACGATTGAACACTGGCTGGCTCTTGTTAAGAGGCTTCATTTTAAACATGGTAATAAATGAATATGCTGAAGCCTGTTTCACTTAAGAGCTTAACTGCGACAGTGGCAGCATATATGACTTGGACATCAGTTAAATGAAAATAAATAATTAGTTACAATTTAATTACATTTTGTGCAGTGGCAGCTTTCTTATATGCATTAATTATAACTGTGCTATAATTTTAAAAACAAAAAAAACTAAATAACCAGTGTTACACAGCATTTAATTGCTGTCATCTCAGACAGCCACTGTAATACCTTTTCACGTGAAAAATACCTCTGTATAGTATTTTATAGAAATTACAAAATTAATGTTTAAATAATATAAGCACACTGTTTTTTTCACTGTTTAAAGCAGTATGAGTTGGTATTAATATATGAACATTGTTCCTCTTCTTCAATGATAAAGAGTGAAAGCAGAGGACACCTTCCAAGGAGTTGTGGGCCATACAAATATGCGACAGAACATCAATCACCTGCCACAGCTATAATTTCTGAAAAATCTGCTGTCGGAATTTCAATAAAAAAATGAACTGACCTTTTTAAAAGAGTTATGTGACCATATCTGTTCATGCCAGTCATGAACAACACCAGTCCAGAATTTGTATTTGCAGATGTAAAAATGCATTGCCTTTTTGTCTGTTTGTTTTGATAGTAACTAACGATAGGTTGGGAATGCAACCCCGGTTCCCTGAAAGAGAAAATAACCATCAAGTATGGGATATTGCCGTCAGGCAGTAGGGATTGGCTGAGCTTTTATAGCAAAGCTGCCGATAGGCCTCTGCCCGAGCTGCCACGTAAGCCCGCCCCCTTGGGAGCTTACTATACGCAGCGCGCAGAGACTCACTTCCTCTTTAGCTCTTCCGGCCGTGAAGGCTTCGGAGCGACCTCGCGGCTGATGGTTATTTTCTCTTTCAGGGAACCGGGTTGCATCCGCAACCTATCGTTCCCTTCAAGTCAAAAATAACCATCAAGTATGGGAACAGTGTACCCAAGCCGTCGCGAGGGAGGATTCTCGGCAGTAGGACAGACTTACGTCATAGCGCGAACTGCGTGGGCAATACATCTACGCATATGCGAGCTGCGCCTCAGCGTCTATGCTCGCAATGACACCTGTCCTAAGGTGGAATAGTCAACACCATGCTGTCAACCACTCTATACGTCCGCATCCTGAGGCATCATAGAGTGTAGTACAGATGCTCCAAATAGTGGAGCAGAGGAATCCAGTACGTTTAACCGGTAAAACCTCATGAAAGTATGCGGTGTAGCCCAACTGGCTGCAGCACAAATGTCAGACACCGGCACCCCTCTAAAGAGGGCCCAGGATGTCGCCATACCCCTAGTGGAATGCGCCTTTAACTGCCCTGGTGGCGGAAGGTCTGCAGATTCATAAGCTAATTTAATAGCATCCACTATCCAGTGGGAAAGGCGTTGTTTAGACAACGGCTGACCCAAAGTCCTAGAACCATTGCATATGAACAACTGTTCTGTTTGCCTCACAGCCGTTGTATGGTCAATATAACACCTCAATGCCCGCACGGGGCAGAGCATGTGTAACCGTTCTTCCTCTGGGGAAGAAAAAGGAGGAGGATGGAACGCCATCAACTGGACTGGTTGGTTCATATGAAATGGGGATATGACCTTGGGTAAAAAGGCGGTTGGACGCATGGAGACCTTAGAACCGTCTCCTGCGAAAGCAGTACATGATGAATGCACTGAAAGTGCGTGTAACTTCGCCCAGCGTTTTGCTGATACCACTGATAGCAAAACGCAGTTTTTATAGACACGAGCTTCATGTCCACGATGTAGAGAGGCTCGAACGGTGCCTTGGTAAGGGCTTCTAGCACCACGTCAAGGCTCCATGACGGTAAACTGGTCGTCCTTGGAGGCCGCAAACGTCTTGCGCCCTTCAGGAACTGCGATGCCAGAAAATGGCAACCTGGTGATAAACCGTCAATGCGTACATGGCAAGCCGATATGGCGGCTAAATACACTTTAAGTGTAGAGGGAGATTTCTCTTCATCTAACATTTTCTGTAGAAACTGTAATATCACTGCCATAGGGCAGGATATTGGGTCATGGCCCTCCGCCAGACACCAACCTTGAAACAACTGCCACTTGTACGTATACCTAGTAGAGGGTGCTCTAGCACTCTGAATGGTTGAAATCACCGCCGTCGAGAGCCCTAAGGCTGACAGGCGCTCCCGTTCAGGGGCCAAGCCCATAGCTGCAATAGCTTGGGGTTCGGGTGCCATAGCCCTCCTTGGGCTTGGGACAACAGGTCCGCTCGCAGAGGGAGCTCCCTCGGCCGACCGTGCAACAACTGCACCAGACTCGGGAACCATATTCTCCGAGGCCACCGAGGAG
Organism: Acipenser oxyrinchus oxyrinchus; assembly: GCA_030684275.1. Classification (NCBI taxonomy): domain Eukaryota; kingdom Metazoa; phylum Chordata; class Actinopteri; order Acipenseriformes; family Acipenseridae; genus Acipenser; species Acipenser oxyrinchus. The sequence continues at coordinate 17,981,721 of CM060256.1, read as the reverse complement.
CGATTAGAATCACTGTCGCTTGCTCTACCCTGACCTTCTCTAAGAAGGCGGGGAGCATCGGAATCGGTGGAACGCATATAGGAGCCCTGGCGGCCATTCGTGAGCCAGTGCATCGACTCCTAGGGGCTGTCGAGATCCTTCAGAGAACCATAGGG